>CAMQGK010000479.1:5117500-5565202 GCA_947000775.1 Pterois miles | reverse complement strand
ATCAAACTGGCTTCCTTTGATGAAATCCACATTATATGCTTACTTTCATGTAAAAGCTACGTTTACACCATCAAACAGGCCTCCTGTGATGAAAACTACATTCTATTGTCACTTTCATGTAAAAGCAACGTTTCCAGCATCAAACAGGCCTGCCGTGATGAAAACTACATTCTGTTGTCACTTTCATGTAAAAGCAACGTTTCCAGCATTAAACAGGCCTCTCGTGATGAAAACTCCATTCTGTGTTCACTTTAATGTAAAAGCTATGTTTCCAGCATTAAACCGTGCTCTAGTGTTGAAAACTACATTCTGTGCTTACTTTCATGTAAAAGCTACGTTTAAACCTTCAAACTGGCCTCCTGTGATGAAATCCACATTATATGCTTACTTTCATGTAAAAGCTACGTTTACACCATCAAACAGGACTCCCGTGATGAAAACTACATTCTGTTGTCACTTTCATGTAATAGCCAGGTTTTGGTCTGTAAACTGACCTCCTGTGATGAAATCCACATTATCTACTTAGTTACATGTAAAATCTATATTTCCAGCATTAAACAGTGCTCTAGTGTTGAAAATTACATTCTGTGCTTACTTTCATGTAAAAGCTACGTTTACAGCATTAAACAGGCCTCTAGTGCTGAAGACTACATTCTGTGCTTACTTTCATGTAAAGGCAAGGTTTTAAGCATCAAACAGGCTTCTTGTGATGGAAACTACATTCTGTTGTCACTTTCATGTAAAAGCAACGTTTCCAGCATTAAACAGGCCTCCCGTGATGAAAACTACATTCTGTGCTTACTTTCATGTAAAAGCTACGTTTAAACCTTCAAACTGGCCTCCTGTGATGAAATCCACATTATATGCTTACTTTCATGTAAAAGCTACGTTTACACCATCAAACAGGCCTCCTGTGATGAAACCTACATTCTGTTGTCACTTTCTTGTAAAAGACAGGATTTTGGTCTGTAAGCTGACCTCCTGTGATAAAATCCACATTACCTACTTAGTTTCATGTAAAATCTATATTTCCAGCATTAAACAGTGCTCTAGTGTTAAAAACTACATTCTGTGCTTACTTTCATGTAAAGGCAAGGTTTTAAGCATCAAACAGGCTTCTTGTGATAGAAACTACATTCTGTTGTCACTTTCATGTAAAAGCAACGTTTCCAGCATTAAACAGGCCTTCCGTGATGAAAACTGCATTCTGTGTTCACTTTAATGTAAAAGCTATGTTTCCAGCATTAAACCGTGCTCTAGTGTTGAAAACTACATTCTGTGCTTACTTTCATGTAAAGGCAAGGTTTTAAGCATCAAAGAGGCTTCTTGTGATAGAAACTACATTCTGTTGTCACTTTCATGTAAAAGCAACGTTTCCAGCATTAAACAGGCCTCCCGTGATGAAATCCACATTATATGCTTACGTTCATGTAAAAGCTACGTTTACACCATCAAACAGGACTCCCGTGATGAAAACTACATTCTGTTGTCACTTTCATGTAATAGCCAGGTTTTGGTCTGTAAACTGACCTCCTGTGATGAAATCCGCATTAGATACTTAGTTACATGTAAAATCTATATTTCCAGCATTAAACAGTGCTCTAGTGTTGAAAACTACATTCTGTGCTTACTTTCATGTAAAAGCTACGTTTACAGCATTAAACAGGCCTCTAGTGCTGAAGACTACATTCTGTGCTTACTTTCATGTAAAGGCAAGGTTTTCAGCATCAAACAGGCTTCTTGTGATGGAAACTACATTCTGTTGTCACTTTCATGTAAAAGCCAGGTTTTGGGCAATAAACTGGCCTCCCGTGATGAAATCCACATTATATGCTTACTTTCATGTAAAAGCTACGTTTACATCATCAAACAAGGCCTCCCGTGATGAAAACTACATTCTGTTGTCACTTTCATGTAAAAGCCAGGTTTTGGGCAATAAACTGGCCTCCCGTGATGAAATCCACATTATCTGCTTAGGTTCATGTAAAAGCAACGTTTACACCATCAAACTGGCTTCCTGTGATGAAATCCACATTATATGCTTACTTTCATGTAAAAGCTACGTTTACACCATCAAACAGGCCTCCTGTGATGAAAACTACATTCTGTTGTCACTTTCTTGTAAAAGAAAGGATTTTGGTCTGTAAGCTGACCTCCTGTGATAAAATCCACATTACCTACTTAGTTTCATGTAAAATCTATATTTCCAGCATTAAACAGTGCTCTAGTGTTAAAAACTACATTCTGTGCTTACTTTCATGTAAAGGCAAGGTTTTCAGCATCAAACAGGCTTCTTGTGATGGAAACTACATTCTGTAGTCCCTTTCATGTAAAAGCAACGTTTCCAGCATTAAACAGGCCTCCCGTGATGAAAACTACATTCTGTGCTTACTTTCATGTAAAAGCTACGTTTACACCATCAAACTGGCCTCCTGTGATGAAATCAACATTATATGCTTACTTTCATGTAAAAACTACGTTTACACCATCAAACAGGCCTCCCGTGATGAAAACTACATTCTGTTGTCACTTTCATGTAAAAGCCAGGTTTTGGTCTGTAAACTGACCTCCTGTGATGAAATCCACATTAGAAACTTAGTTACATGTAAAATCTATATTTCCAGCATTAAACAGTGCTCTAGTGTTGAAAACTACATTCTGTGCTTACTTTCATGTAAAAGCTACGTTTACAGCATTAAACAGGCATCTAGTGCTGAAGACTACATTCTGTGCTTACTTTCATGTAAAGGCAAGGTTTTCAGCATCAAACAGGCTTCTTGTGATGGAAACTACATTCTGTTGTCACTTTCATGTAAAAGCCAGGTTTTGGGCAATAAACTGGCCTCCCGTCATGAAATCCACATTATCTGCTTAGTTTCATGTAAAAGCAACGTTTACACCATCAAACTGGCTTCCTGTGATGAAATCCACATTATATGCTTACTTTCATGTAAAAGCTACGTTTACACCATCAAACAGGCCTCCTGTGATGAAAACTACATTCTGTTGTCACTTTCATGTAAAAGCAACGTTTCCAGCATTAAACAGGCCTCCCGTGATGAAAAATCCATTCTGTGTTCACTTTAATGTAAAAGCTATGTTTCCAGCATTAAACCGTGCTCTAGTGTTGAAAACTACATTCTGTGCTTACTTTCATGTAAAAGCTACGTTTACACCATCTAACTGGCTTCCTGTGATGAAATCCACATTATATGCTTACTTTCATGTAAAAGCTACGTTTACACCATCAAACTGGCTTCCTTTGATGAAATCCACATTATATGCTTACTTTCATGTAAAAGCTACGTTTACACCATCAAACAGGCCTCCTGTGATGAAAACTACATTCTATTGTCACTTTCATGTAAAGGCAAGGTTTTCAGCATCAAACAGGCTTCTTGTGATGGAAACTACATTCTGTTGTCACTTTCATGTAAAAGCCAGGTTTTGGGCAATAAACTGGCCTCCCGTCATGAAATCCACATTATCTGCTTAGTTTCATGTAAAAGCAACGTTTACACCATCAAACTGGCTTCCTGTGATGAAATCCACATTATATGCTTACTTTCATGTAAAAGCTACGTTTACACCATCAAACAGGCCTCCTGTGATGAAAACTACATTCTGTTGTCACTTTCATGTAAAAGCAACGTTTCCAGCATTAAACAGGCCTCCCGTGATGAAAAATCCATTCTGTGTTCACTTTAATGTAAAAGCTATGTTTCCAGCATTAAACCGTGCTCTAGTGTTGAAAACTACATTCTGTGCTTACTTTCATGTAAAAGCTACGTTTACACCATCAACCTGGCCTCCTGTGATGAAATCCACATTATATGCTTACTTTCATATAAAAGCTACGTTTACACCATCAAACAGGCCTCCCGTGATGAAAACTACATTCTGTTGTCACTTTCATGTAAAAGCCAGGTTTTGGTCTGTAAACTGACCTCCTGTGATGAAATCCACATTATCTACTTAGTTACATGTAAAATCTATATTTCCAGCATTAAACAGTGCTCTAGTGTTGAAAACTACATTCTGTGCTTAGTTTCATGTAAAAGCAACGTTTACACCATCTAACTGGCTTCCTGTGATGAAATCCACATTATATGCTTACTTTCATGTAAAAGCTACGTTTACACCATCAAACTGGCTTCCTTTGATGAAATCCACATTATATGCTTACTTTCATGTAAAAGCTACGTTTACACCATCAAACAGGCCTCCTGTGATGAAAACTACATTCTATTGTCACTTTCATGTAAAAGCAACGTTTCCAGCATCAAACAGGCCTGCCGTGATGAAAACTACATTCTGTTGTCACTTTCATGTAAAAGCAACGTTTCCAGCATTAAACAGGCCTCTCGTGATGAAAACTCCATTCTGTGTTCACTTTAATGTAAAAGCTATGTTTCCAGCATTAAACCGTGCTCTAGTGTTGAAA
This sequence comes from Pterois miles, assembly GCA_947000775.1. Classification (NCBI taxonomy): domain Eukaryota; kingdom Metazoa; phylum Chordata; class Actinopteri; order Perciformes; family Scorpaenidae; genus Pterois; species Pterois miles. The sequence goes on along the minus strand of CAMQGK010000479.1, from coordinate 5,560,758 downwards.
ACTACATTCTGTGCTTACTTTCATGTAAAAGCTACGTTTAAACCTTCAAACTGGCCTCCTGTGATGAAATCCACATTATATGCTTACTTTCATGTAAAAGCTACGTTTACACCATCAAACAGGACTCCCGTGATGAAAACTACATTCTGTTGTCACTTTCATGTAATAGCCAGGTTTTGGTCTGTAAACTGACCTCCTGTGATGAAATCCACATTATCTACTTAGTTACATGTAAAATCTATATTTCCAGCATTAAACAGTGCTCTAGTGTTGAAAATTACATTCTGTGCTTACTTTCATGTAAAAGCTACGTTTACAGCATTAAACAGGCCTCTAGTGCTGAAGACTACATTCTGTGCTTACTTTCATGTAAAGGCAAGGTTTTAAGCATCAAACAGGCTTCTTGTGATGGAAACTACATTCTGTTGTCACTTTCATGTAAAAGCAACGTTTCCAGCATTAAACAGGCCTCCCGTGATGAAAACTACATTCTGTGCTTACTTTCATGTAAAAGCTACGTTTAAACCTTCAAACTGGCCTCCTGTGATGAAATCCACATTATATGCTTACTTTCATGTAAAAGCTACGTTTACACCATCAAACAGGCCTCCTGTGATGAAACCTACATTCTGTTGTCACTTTCTTGTAAAAGACAGGATTTTGGTCTGTAAGCTGACCTCCTGTGATAAAATCCACATTACCTACTTAGTTTCATGTAAAATCTATATTTCCAGCATTAAACAGTGCTCTAGTGTTAAAAACTACATTCTGTGCTTACTTTCATGTAAAGGCAAGGTTTTAAGCATCAAACAGGCTTCTTGTGATAGAAACTACATTCTGTTGTCACTTTCATGTAAAAGCAACGTTTCCAGCATTAAACAGGCCTCCCGTGATGAAAACTGCATTCTGTGTTCACTTTAATGTAAAAGCTATGTTTCCAGCATTAAACCGTGCTCTAGTGTTGAAAACTACATTCTGTGCTTACTTTCATGTAAAGGCAAGGTTTTAAGCATCAAAGAGGCTTCTTGTGATAGAAACTACATTCTGTTGTCACTTTCATGTAAAAGCAACGTTTCCAGCATTAAACAGGCCTCCCGTGATGAAATCCACATTATATGCTTACGTTCATGTAAAAGCTACGTTTACACCATCAAACAGGACTCCCGTGATGAAAACTACATTCTGTTGTCACTTTCATGTAATAGCCAGGTTTTGGTCTGTAAACTGACCTCCTGTGATGAAATCCGCATTAGATACTTAGTTACATGTAAAATCTATATTTCCAGCATTAAACAGTGCTCTAGTGTTGAAAACTACATTCTGTGCTTACTTTCATGTAAAAGCTACGTTTACAGCATTAAACAGGCCTCTAGTGCTGAAGACTACATTCTGTGCTTACTTTCATGTAAAGGCAAGGTTTTCAGCATCAAACAGGCTTCTTGTGATGGAAACTACATTCTGTTGTCACTTTCATGTAAAAGCCAGGTTTTGGGCAATAAACTGGCCTCCCGTGATGAAATCCACATTATATGCTTACTTTCATGTAAAAGCTACGTTTACGTCATCAAACAGGCCTCCCGTGATGAAAACTACATTCTTTTGTCACTTTCATGTAAAAGCCAGGTTTTGGGCAATAAACTGGCCTCCCGTGATGAAATCCACATTATCTGCTTAGGTTCATGTAAAAGCAACGTTTACACCATCAAACTGGCTTCCTGTGATGAAATCGACATTATATGCTTACTTTCATGTAAAAGCTACGTTTACACCATCAAACAGGCCTCCTGTGATGAAAACTACATTCTGTTGTCACTTTCTTGTAAAAGACAGGATTTTGGTCTGTAAGCTGACCTCCTGTGATAAAATCCACATTACCTACTTAGTTTCATGTAAAATCTATATTTCCAGCATTAAACAGTGCTCTAGTGTTAAAAACTACATTCTGTGCTTACTTTCATGTAAAGGCAAGGTTTTAAGCATCAAACAGGCTTCTTGTGATAGAAACTACATTCTGTTGTCACTTTCATGTAAAAGCAACGTTTCCAGCATTAAACAGGCCTCCCGTGATGAAAACTCCATTCTGTGTTCACTTTAATGTAAAAGCTATGTTTCCAGCATTAAACCGTGCTCTAGTGTTGAAAACTACATTCTGTGCTTACTTTCATGTAAAGGCAAGGTTTTAAGCATCAAAGAGGCTTCTTGTGATAGAAACTACATTCTTTTGTCACTTTCATGTAAAAGCAACGTTTCCAGCATTAAACAGGCCTCCCGTGATGAAAACTCCATTCTGTGTTCACTTTAATGTAAAAGCTATGTTTCAGCATTAAACCATGCTCTAGTGTTGAAAACTACATTCTGTGCTTACTTTCATGTAAAAGCTCCGTTTACACCATCAATCTGGCCTCCTGTGATGAAATCCACATTATATGCTTACTTTCATGTAAAAGCTACGTTTACACCATCAAACAGGCCTCCCGTGATGAAAACTACATTCTGTTGTCACTTTCATGTAAAATCCAGGTTTTGGTCTGTAAACTGACCTCCTGTGATGAAATCCACATTATCTACTTAGTTACATGTAAAATCTATATTTCCAGCATTAAACAGTGCTCTAGTGTTGAAAACTACATTCTGTGCTTACTTTCATGTAAAAGCTACGTTTACAGCATTAAACAGGCCTCTAGTGCTGAAGACTACATTCTGTGCTTACTTTTGTGTAAAGGCAAGGTTTTCAGCATCAAACAGGCTTCTTGTGATGGAAACTACATTCTGTAGTCCCTTTCATGTAAAAGCAACGTTTCCAGCATTAAACAGGCCTCCCGTGATGAAAACTACATTCTGTGCTTACTTTCATGTAAAAGCTACGTTTACACCATCAAACTGGCCTCCTGTGATGAAATCAACTACGTTTACACCATCAAACAGGCCTCCCGTGATGAAAACTACATTCTGTTGTCACTTTCATGTAAAAGCCAGGTTTTGGTCTGTAAACTGACCTCCTGTGATGAAATCCACATTAGAAACTTAGTTACATGTAAAATCTATATTTCCAGCATTAAACAGTGCTCTAGTGTTGAAAACTACATTCTGTGCTTACTTTCATGTAAAAGCTACGTTTACAGCATTAAACAGGCATCTAGTGCTGAAGACTACATTCTGTGCTTACTTTCATGTAAAGGCAAGGTTTTCAGCATCAAACAGGCTTCTTGTGATGGAAACTACATTCTGTTGTCACTTTCATGTAAAAGCCAGGTTTTGGGCAATAAACTGGCCTCCCGTCATGAAATCCACATTATCTGCTTAGTTTCATGTAAAAGCAACGTTTACACCATCAAACTGGCTTCCTGTGATGAAATCCACATTATATGCTTACTTTCATGTAAAAGCTACGTTTACACCATCAAACAGGCCTCCTGTGATGAAAACTACATTCTGTTGTCACTTTCATGTAAAAGCAACGTTTCCAGCATTAAACAGGCCTCCCGTGATGAAAAATCCATTCTGTGTTCACTTTAATGTAAAAGCTATGTTTCCAGCATTAAACCGTGCTCTAGTGTTGAAAACTACATTCTGTGCTTACTTTCATGTAAAAGCTACGTTTACACCATCTAACTGGCTTCCTGTGATGAAATCCACATTATATGCTTACTTTCATGTAAAAGCTACGTTTACACCATCAAACTGGCTTCCTTTGATGAAATCCACATTATATGCTTACTTTCATGTAAAAGCTACGTTTACACCATCAAACAGGCCTCCTGTGATGAAAACTACATTCTATTGTCACTTTCATGTAAAAGCAACGTTTCCAGCATTAAACAGGCCTCTCGTGATGAAAACTCCATTCTGTGTTCACTTTAATGTAAAAGCTATGTTTCCAGCATTAAACCGTGCTCTAGTGTTGAAAACTACATTCTGTGCTTACTATCATGTAAAAGCTACGTTTACACCATCAAACAGGCCTCCCGTGATGAAAACTACATTCTGTTGTCACTTTCATGTAAAAGCCAGGTTTTGGTCTGTAAACTGACCTCCTGTGATGAAATCCACATTATCTACTTAGTTACATGTAAAATCTATATTTCCAGCATTAAACAGTGCTCTAGTGTTGAAAATTACATTCTGTGCTTACTTTCATGTAAAAGCTACGTTTACAGCATTAAACAGGCCTCTAGTGCTGAAGACTACATTCTGTGCTTACTTTCATGTAAAGGCAAGGTTTTAAGCATCAAACAGGCTTCTTGTGATGGAAACTACATTCTGTTGTCACTTTCATGTAAAAGCAACGTTTCCAGCATTAAACAGGCCTCCCGTGATGAAAACTACATTCTGTGCTTACTTTCATGTAAAAGCTACGTTTAAACCTTCAAACTGGCCTCCTGTGATGAAATCCACATTATATGCTTACTTTCATGTAAAAGCTACGTTTACACCATCAAACAGGACTCCCGTGATGAAAACTACATTCTGTTGTCACTTTCATGTAATAGCCAGGTTTTGGTCTGTAAACTGACCTCCTGTGATGAAATCCACATTAGATACTTAGTTACATGTAAAATCTATATTTCCAGCATTAAACAGTGCTCTAGTGTTGAAAACTACATTCTGTGCTTACTTTCATGTAAAAGCTACGTTTACAGCATTAAACAGGCCTCTAGTGCTGAAGACTACATTCTGTGCTTACTTTCATGTAATGGCAAGGTTTTCAGCATCAAACAGGCTTCTTGTTATGGAAACTACATTCTGTTGTCACTTTCATGTAAAAGCCAGGTTTTGGGCAATAAACTGGCCTCCCGTGATGAAATCCACATTATCTGCTTAGTTTCATGTAAAAGCAACGTTTACACTATCAAACTGGCTTCCTGTGATGAAATCCACATTATATGCTTACTTTCATGTAAAAGCTACGTTTACACCATCAAACTGGCTTCCTTTGATGAAATCCACATTATATGCTTACTTTCATGTAAAAGCTACGTTTACACCATCAAACAGGCCTCCCGTGATGAAAACTACATTCTGTTGTCACTTTCATGTAAAAGCCAGGTTTTGGTATGTAAACTGACCTCCTGTGATGAAATCCACATTATCTACTTAGTTACATGTAAAATCTATATTTCCAGCATTAAACAGTGCTCTAGTGTTGAAAATTACATTCTGTGCTTACTTTCATGTAAAAGCTACGTTTACAGCATTAAACAGGCCTCTAGTGCTGAAGACTACATTCTGTGCGTACTTTCATGTAAAGGCAAGGTTTTAAGCATCAAACAGGCTTCTTGTGATGGTAACTACATTATGTTGTCACTTTCATGTAAAAGCAACGTTTCCAGCATTAAACAGGCCTCCCGTGATGAAAACTACATTCTGTGCTTACTTTCATGTAAAAGCTACGTTTAAACCTTCAAACTGGCCTCCTGTGATGAAATCCACATTATATGCTTACTTTCATGTAAAAGCTACGTTTACACCATCAAACAGGCCTCCTGTGATGAAACCTACATTCTGTTGTCACTTTCTTGTAAAAGACAGGATTTTGGTCTGTAAGCTGACCTCCTGTGATAAAATCCACATTACCTACTTAGTTTCATGTAAAATCTATATTTCCAGCATTAAACAGTGCTCTAGTGTTAAAAACTACATTCTGTGCTTACTTTCATGTAAAGGCAAGGTTTTAAGCATCAAACAGGCTTCTTGTGATAGAAACTACATTCTGTTGTCACTTTCATGTAAAAGCAACGTTTCCAGCATTAAACAGGCCTCCCGTGATGAAAACTGCATTCTGTGTTCACTTTAATGTAAAAGCTATGTTTCCAGCATTAAACCGTGCTCTAGTGTTGAAAACTACATTCTGTGCTTACTTTCATGTAAAGGCAAGGTTTTAAGCATCAAAGAGGCTTCTTGTGATAGAAACTACATTCTGTTGTCACTTTCATGTAAAAGCAACGTTTCCAGCATTAAACAGGCCTCCCGTGATGAAATCCACATTATATGCTTACGTTCATGTAAAAGCTACGTTTACACCATCAAACAGGACTCCCGTGATGAAAACTACATTCTGTTGTCACTTTCATGTAATAGCCAGGTTTTGGTCTGTAAACTGACCTCCTGTGATGAAATCCGCATTAGATACTTAGTTACATGTAAAATCTATATTTCCAGCATTAAACAGTGCTCTAGTGTTGAAAACTACATTCTGTGCTTACTTTCATGTAAAAGCTACGTTTACAGCATTAAACAGGCCTCTAGTGCTGAAGACTACATTCTGTGCTTACTTTCATGTAAAGGCAAGGTTTTCAGCATCAAACAGGCTTCTTGTGATGGAAACTACATTCTGTTGTCACTTTCATGTAAAAGCCAGGTTTTGGGCAATAAACTGGCCTCCCGTGATGAAATCCACATTATCTGCTTAGTTTCATGTAAAAGCAACGTTTACACCATCAAACAGGCCTCCTGTGATGAAAACTACATTCTGTTGTCACTTTCTTGTAAAAGACAGGATTTTGGTCTGTAAGCTGACCTCCTGTGATAAAATCCACATTACCTACTTAGTTTCATGTAAAATCTATATTTCCAGCATTAAACAGTGCTCTAGTGTTAAAAACTACATTCTGTGCTTACTTTCATGTAAAGGCAAGGTTTTAAGCATCAAACAGGCTTCTTGTGATAGAAACTACATTCTGTTGTCACTTTCATGTAAAAGCAACGTTTCCAGCATTAAACAGGCCTCCCGTGATGAAAACTCCATTCTGTGTTCACATTAATGTAAAAGCTATGTTTCCAGCATTAAACCATGCTCTAGTGTTGAAAACTACATTCTGTGCTTACTTTCATGTAAAAGCTACGTTTACACCATCAATCTGGCCTCCTGTGATGAAATCCACATTATATGCTTACTTTCATGTAAAAGCTACGTTTACACCATCAAACAAGCCTCCCGTGATGAAAACTACATTCTGTTGTCACTTTCATGTAAAAGCCAGGTTTTGGTCTGTAAACTGACCTCCTGTGATGAAATCCACATTATCTACTTAGTTACATGTAAAATCTATATTTCCAGCATTAAACAGTGCTCTAGTGTTGAAAATTACATTCTGTGCTTACTTTCATGTAAAAGCTACGTTTACAGCATTAAACAGGCCTCTAGTGCTGAAGACTACATTCTGTGCTTACTTTCATGTAAAGGCAAGGTTTTAAGCATCAAACAGGCTTCTTGTGATGGAAACTACATTCTGTTGTCACTTTCATGTAAAAGCAACGTTTCCAGCATTAAACAGGCCTCCCGTGATGAAAACTACATTCTGTGCTTACTTTCATGTAAAAGCTACGTTTAAACCTTCAAACTGGCCTCCTGTGATGAAATCCACATTATCTGCTTACTTTCATGTAAAAGCAACGTTTACACCATCTAACTGGCTTCCTGTGATGAAATCCACATTATATGCTTACTTTCATGTAAAAGCTACGTTTACACCATCAAACTGGCTTCCTTTGATGAAATCCACATTATATGCTTACTTTCATGTAAAAGCTACGTTTACACCATCAAACAGGCCTCCTGTGATGAAAACTACATTCTATTGTCACTTTCATGTAAAAGCAACGTTTCCAGCATGAAACAGGCCTGCCGTGATGAAAACTACATTCTGTTGTCACTTTCATGTAAAAGCAACGTTTCCAGCATTAAACAGGCCTCCCGTGATGAAAACTCCATTCTGTGTTCACTTTAATGTAAAAGCTATGTTTCCAGCATTAAACCGTGCTCTAGTGTTGAAAACTACATTCTGTGCTTACTTTCATGTAAAAGCTACGTTTACACCATCAAACAGGCCTCCCGTGATGAAAACTACATTCTGTTGTCACTTTCATGTAAAAGCCAGGTTTTGGTATGTAAACTGACCTCCTGTGATGAAATCCACATTATCTACTTAGTTACATGTAAAATCTATATTTCCAGCATTAAACAGTGCTCTAGTGTTTAAAATTACATTCTGTGCTTACTTTCATGTAAAAGCTACGTTTACAGCATTAAACAGGCCTCTAGTGCTGAAGACTACATTCTGTGCTTACTTTCATGTAAAGGCAAGGTTTTAAGCATCAAACAGGCTTCTTGTGATGGAAACTACATTCTGTTGTCACTTTCATGTAAAAGCAACGTTTCCAGCATTAAACAGGCCTCCCGTGATGAAAACTACATTCTGTGCTTACTTTCATGTAAAAGCTACGTTTAAACCTTCAAACTGGCCTCCTGTGATGAAATCCACATTATATGCTTACTTTCATGTAAAAGCTACGTTTACACCATCAAACAGGACTCCCGTGATGAAAACTACATTCTGTTGTCACTTTCATGTAATAGCCAGGTTTTGGTCTGTAAACTGGCCTCCCGTGATGAAATCCACATTATCTGCTTAGTTTCATGTAAAAGCAACGTTTACACCATCAAACTGGCTTCCTGTGATGAAATCCACATTATATGCTTACTTTCATGTAAAAGCTACGTTTACACCATCAAACTGGCTTCCTTTGATGAAATCCACATTATATGCTTACTTTCATGTAAAAGCTACGTTTACACCATCAAACAGGCCTCCTGTGATGAAAACTACATTCTATTGTCACTTTCATGCAAAAGCAACGTTTCCAGCATCAAACAGGCCTGCCGTGATGAAAACTACATTCTGTTGTCACTTTCATGTAAAAGCAACGTTTCCAGCATTAAACAGGCCTCCCGTGATGAAAACTCCATTCTGTGTTCACTTTAATGTAAAAGCTATGTTTCCAGCATTAAATCGTGCTCTAGTGTTGAAAACTACATTCTGTGCTTACTTTCATGTAAAAGCTACGATTACACCATCAAACAGGCCTCCCGTGATGAAAACTACATTCTGTTGTCACTTTCATGTAAAAGCCAGGTTTTGGTCTGTAAACTGACCTCCTGTGATGAAATCCACATTAGATACTTAGTTACATGTAAAATCTATATTTCCAGCATTAAACAGTGCTCTAGTGTTGAAAGCTACATTCTGTGCTTACTTTCATGTAAAGGCAAGGTTTTAAGCATCAAACAGGCTTCTTGTGATGGAAACTACATTCTGTTGTCACTTTCATGTAAAAGCTACGTTTACACCATCAAACAGGCCTCCTGTGATGAAAACTACATTCTGTTGTCACTTTCATGTAAAAGCAACGTTTCCAGCATTAAACAGGCCTCCCGTGATGAAAACTCCATTCTGTGTTCACTTTAATGTAAAAGCTATGTTTCCAGCATTAAACCGTGCTCTAGTGTTGAAAACTACATTCTCTGCTTACTTTCATGTAAAAGCAAGCTTTTGGGCAGTAAACTGACCTCCCGTGATGAAATTCACATTATCTGCTTAGTTTCATGTAAAAGCAACGTTTCCAGCATTAAACAGGGCTCTAGTCTTGAAAACTACATTCTGTGCTTACTTTCATGTAAAGGCAAGGTTTTAAGCATCAAACAGGCTTCTTGTGATAGAAACTACATTCTGTTGTCACTTTCATGTAAAAGCAACGTTTCCAGCATTAAACAGGCCTCCCGTGATGAAAACTCCATTCTGTGCTTACTTTCATGTAAAAGCTACGTTTACACCATCAAACAGGCCTCCCGTGATGAAGACTACATTCTGTTGTCACTTTCATGTAAAAGCCAGGTTTTGGTCTGTAAACTGACCTCCTGTGATGAAATCCACATTATCAACTTAGTTACATGTAAAATCTATATATCCAGCATTAAACAGTGCTCTAGTGTTGAAAACTACATTTTGTTGTCACTTTCATGTAAAAGCCAGGTTTTGGGCAATAAACTGGCCTCCCGTGATGAAATCCACATTATCTGCTTAGTTTCATGTAAAAGCAACGTTTACACCATCAAACTGGCTTCCTGTGATGAAATCCACATTATATGCTTACTTTCATGTAAAAGCTACGTTTACACCATCAAACAGGCCTCCTGTGATGAAAACTACATTCTGTTGTCACTTTCTTGTCAAAGACAGGTTTTGGTCTGTAAGCTGACCTCCTGTGATAAAATCCACATTACCTACCTAGTTTCATGTAAAATCTATATTTCCAGCATTAAACAGTGCTCTAGTGTTAAAAACTACATTCTGTGCTTACTTTCATGTCAAAGCTACGTTTACAGCATTAAACAGGCCTCTAGTGCTGAAGACTACATTCTGTGCTTACTTTCATGTAAAGGCAAGGTTTTAAGCATCAAACAGGCTTCTTGTGATAGAAACTACATTCTGTTGTCACTATCATGTAAAAGCAACGTTTCCAGCATTAAAAAGGCCTCCCGTGATGAAAACTCCATTCTGTGCTTACTTTCATGTAAAGGCAAGGTTTTCAGCATCAAACAGGCTTCTTGTGATGGAAACTACATTCTGTTGTCACTTTCATGTAAAAGCCAGGTTTTGGGCAATAAACTGGCCTCCCGTGATGAAATCCACATTATCTGCTTAGTTTCATGTAAAAGCAACGTTTACACCATCAAACTGGCTTCCTGTGATGAAATCCACATTATATGCTTACTTTCATGTAAAAGCTACGTTTACACCATCAAACTGGCCTCCTGTGATGAAATCCACATTATATGCTTACTTTCATGTAAAAGCTACGTTTACACCATCAAACAGGACTCCCGTGATGAAAACTACATTCTGTTGTCACTTTCATGTAATAGCCAGGTTTTGGTCTGTAAACTGACCTCCTGTGATGAAATCCACATTAGATACTTAGTTACATGTAAAATCTATATTTCCAGCATTAAACAGTGCTCTAGTGTTGAAAACTACATTCTGTGCTTACTTTCATGTAAAAGCTACGTTTACAGCATTAAACAGGCCTCTAGTGCTGAAGACTACATTCTGTGCTTACTTTCATGTAATGGCAAGGTTTTCAGCATCAAACAGGCTTCTTGTTATGGAAACTACATTCTGTTGTCACTTTCATGTAAAAGCCAGGTTTTGGGCAATAAACTGGCCTCCCGTGATGAAATCCACATTATCTGCTTAGTTTCATGTAAAAGCAACGTTTACACTATCAAACTGGCTTCCTGTGATGAAATCCACATTATATGCTTACTTTCATGTAAAAGCTACGTTTACACCATCAAACTGGCTTCCTTTGATGAAATCCACATTATATGCTTACTTTCATGTAAAAGCTACGTTTACACCATCAAACAGGCCTCCTGTGATGAAAACTACATTCTATTGTCACTTTCATGTAAAAGCAACGTTTCCAGCATCAAACAGGCCTGCCGTGATGAAAACTACATTCTGTTGTCACTTTCATGTAAAAGCAACGTTTCCAGCATTAAACAGGCCTCTCGTGATGAAAACTCCATTCTGTGTTCACTTTAATGTAAAAGCTATGTTTCCAGCATTAAACCGTGCTCTAGTGTTGAAAACTACATTCTGTGCTTACTATCATGTAAAAGCTACGTTTACACCATCAAACAGGCCTCCCGTGATGAAAACTACATTCTGTTGTCACTTTCATGTAAAAGCCAGGTTTTGGTCTGTAAACTGACCTCCTGTGATGAAATCCACATTATCTACTTAGTTACATGTAAAATCTATATTTCCAGCATTAAACAGTGCTCTAGTGTTGAAAATTACATTCTGTGCTTACTTTCATGTAAAAGCTACGTTTACAGCATTAAACAGGCCTCTAGTGCTGAAGACTACATTCTGTGCTTACTTTCATGTAAAGGCAAGGTTTTAAGCATCAAACAGGCTTCTTGTGATGGAAACTACATTCTGTTGTCACTTTCATGTAAAAGCAACGTTTCCAGCATTAAACAGGCCTCCCGTGATGAAAACTACATTCTGTGCTTACTTTCATGTAAAAGCTACGTTTAAACCTTCAAACTGGCCTCCTGTGATGAAATCCACATTATCTGCTTACTTTCATGTAAAAGCAACGTTTACACCATCTAACTGGCTTCCTGTGATGAAATCCACATTATATGCTTACTTTCATGTAAAAGCTACGTTTACACCATCAAACTGGCTTCCTTTGATGAAATCCACATTATATGCTTACTTTCATGTAAAAGCTACGTTTACACCATCAAACAGGCCTCCTGTGATGAAAACTACATTCTATTGTCACTTTCATGTAAAAGCAACGTTTCCAGCATGAAACAGGCCTGCCGTGATGAAAACTACATTCTGTTGTCACTTTCATGTAAAAGCAACGTTTCCAGCATTAAACAGGCCTCCCGTGATGAAAACTCCATTCTGTGTTCACTTTAATGTAAAAGCTATGTTTCCAGCATTAAACCGTGCTCTAGTGTTGAAAACTACATTCTGTGCTTACTTTCATGTAAAAGCTACGTTTACACCATCAAACAGGCCTCCCGTGATGAAAACTACATTCTGTTGTCACTTTCATGTAAAAGCCAGGTTTTGGTATGTAAACTGACCTCCTGTGATGAAATCCACATTATCTACTTAGTTACATGTAAAATCTATATTTCCAGCATTAAACAGTGCTCTAGTGTTTAAAATTACATTCTGTGCTTACTTTCATGTAAAAGCTACGTTTACAGCATTAAACAGGCCTCTAGTGCTGAAGACTACATTCTGTGCTTACTTTCATGTAAAGGCAAGGTTTTAAGCATCAAACAGGCTTCTTGTGATGGAAACTACATTCTGTTGTCACTTTCATGTAAAAGCAACGTTTACACCATCAAACAGGCCTCCTGTGATGAAAACTACATTCTGTTGTCACTTTCATGTAAAAGCAACGTTTCCAGCATTAAACAGGCCTCCCGTGATGAAAACTCCATTCTGTGTTCACTTTAATGTAAAAGCTATGTTTCCAGCATTAAACCGTGCTCTAGTGTTGAAAACTACATTCTCTGCTTACTTTCATGTAAAAGCAAGCTTTTGGGCAGTAAACTGACCTCCCGTGATGAAATTCACATTATCTGCTTAGTTTCATGTAAAAGCAACGTTTCCAGCATTAAACAGGGCTCTAGTCTTGAAAACTACATTCTGTGCTTACTTTCATGTAAAGGCAAGGTTTTAAGCATCAAACAGGCTTCTTGTGATAGAAACTACATTCTGTTGTCACTTTCATGTAAAAGCAACGTTTCCAGCATTAAACAGGCCTCCCGTGATGAAAACTCCATTCTGTGCTTACTTTCATGTAAAAGCTACGTTTACACCATCAAACAGGCCTCCCGTGATGAAGACTACATTCTGTTGTCACTTTCATGTAAAAGCCAGGTTTTGGTCTGTAAACTGACCTCCTGTGATGAAATCCACATTATCAACTTAGTTACATGTAAAATCTATATATCCAGCATTAAACAGTGCTCTAGTGTTGAAAACTACATTTTGTTGTCACTTTCATGTAAAAGCCAGGTTTTGGGCAATAAACTGGCCTCCCGTGATGAAATCCACATGATCTGCTTAGTTTCATGTAAAAGCAACGTTTACACCATCAAACTGGCTTCCTGTGATGAAATCCACATTATATGCTTACTTTCATGTAAAAGCTACGTTTACACCATCAAACAGGCCTCCTGTGATGAAAACTACATTCTGTTGTCACTTTCTTGTCAAAGACAGGTTTTGGTCTGTAAGCTGACCTCCTGTGATAAAATCCACATTACCTACCTAGTTTCATGTAAAATCTATATTTCCAGCATTAAACAGTGCTCTAGTGTTAAAAACTACATTCTGTGCTTACTTTCATGTCAAAGCTACGTTTACAGCATTAAACAGGACTCTAGTGCTGAAGACTACATTCTGTGCTTACTTTCATGTAAAGGCAAGGTTTTAAGCATCAAACAGGCTTCTTGTGATAGAAACTACATTCTGTTGTCACTTTCATGTAAAAGCAACGTTTCCAGCATTAAACAGGCCTCCCGTGATGAAAACTCCATTCTGTGTTCACTTTAATGTAAAAGCTATGTTTCCAGCATTAAACCGTGCTCTAGTGTTGAAAACTACATTCTGTGCTTACTTTCATGTAAAAGCTCCGTTTACACCATCAATCTGGCCTCCTGTGATGAAATCCACATTATCTACTTAGTTACATGTAAAATCTATATTTCCAGCATTAAACAGTGCTCTAGTGTTGAAAACTACATTCTGTGCTTACTTTCATGTAAAAGCAACGTTTCCAGCATTAAACAGGCCTCCCGTGATGAAAACTCCATTCTGTGCTTACTTTCATGTAAAGGCAAGGTTTTCAGCATCAAACAGGCTTCTTGTGATGGAAACTACATTCTGTTGTCACTTTCATGTAAAAGCCAGGTTTTGGGCAATAAACTGGCCTCCCGTGATGAAATCCACATTATCTGCTTAGTTTCATGTAAAAGCAACGTTTACACCATCAAACTGGCTTCCTGTGATGAAATCCACATTATATGCTTACTTTCATGTAAAAGCTACGTTTACACCATCAAACTGGCCTCCTGTGATGAAATCCACATTATATGCTTACTTTCATGTAAAAGCTACGTTTACACCATCAAACAGGACTCCCGTGATGAAAACTACATTCTGTTGTCACTTTCATGTAATAGCCAGGTTTTGGTCTGTAAACTGACCTCCTGTGATGAAATCCACATTAGATACTTAGTTACATGTAAAATCTATATTTCCAGCATTAAACAGTGCTCTAGTGTTGAAAACTACATTCTGTGCTTACTTTCATGTAAAAGCTACGTTTACAGCATTAAACAGGCCTCTAGTGCTGAAGACTACATTCTGTGCTTACTTTCATGTAATGGCAAGGTTTTCAGCATCAAACAGGCTTCTTGTTATGGAAACTACATTCTGTTGTCACTTTCATGTAAAAGCCAGGTTTTGGGCAATAAACTGGCCTCCCGTGATGAAATCCACATTATCTGCTTAGTTTCATGTAAAAGCAACGTTTACACTATCAAACTGGCTTCCTGTGATGAAATCCACATTATATGCTTACTTTCATGTAAAAGCTACGTTTACACCATCAAACTGGCTTCCTTTGATGAAATCCACATTATATGCTTACTTTCATGTAAAAGCTACGTTTACACCATCAAACAGGCCTCCCGTGATGAAAACTACATTCTGTTGTCACTTTCATGTAAAAGCCAGGTTTTGGTATGTAAACTGACCTCCTGTGATGAAATCCACATTATCTACTTAGTTACATGTAAAATCTATATTTCCAGCATTAAACAGTGCTCTAGTGTTGAAAATTACATTCTGTGCTTACTTTCATGTAAAAGCTACGTTTCCAGCATTAAACAGGCCTCCCGTGATGAAAACTACATTCTGTGCTTACTTTCATGTAAAAGCTACGTTTAAACCTTCAAACTGGCCTCCTGTGATGAAATCCACATTATATGCTTACTTTCATGTAAAAGCTACGTTTACACCATCAAACAGGCCTCCTGTGATGAAACCTACATTCTGTTGTCACTTTCTTGTAAAAGACAGGATTTTGGTCTGTAAGCTGACCTCCTGTGATAAAATCCACATTACCTACTTAGTTTCATGTAAAATCTATATTTCCAGCATTAAACAGTGCTCTAGTGTTAAAAACTACATTCTGTGCTTACTTTCATGTAAAGGCAAGGTTTTAAGCATCAAACAGGCTTCTTGTGATAGAAACTACATTCTGTTGTCACTTTCATGTAAAAGCAACGTTTCCAGCATTAAACAGGCCTTCCGTGATGAAAACTGCATTCTGTGTTCACTTTAATGTAAAAGCTATGTTTCCAGCATTAAACCGTGCTCTAGTGTTGAAAACTACATTCTGTGCTTACTTTCATGTAAAGGCAAGGTTTTAAGCATCAAAGAGGCTTCTTGTGATAGAAACTACATTCTGTTGTCACTTTCATGTAAAAGCAACGTTTCCAGCATTAAACAGGCCTCCCGTGATGAAATCCACATTATATGCTTACGTTCATGTAAAAGCTACGTTTACACCATCAAACAGGACTCCCGTGATGAAAACTACATTCTGTTGTCACTTTCATGTAATAGCCAGGTTTTGGTCTGTAAACTGACCTCCTGTGATGAAATCCGCATTAGATACTTAGTTACATGTAAAATCTATATTTCCAGCATTAAACAGTGCTCTAGTGTTGAAAACTACATTCTGTGCTTACTTTCATGTAAAAGCTACGTTTACAGCATTAAACAGGCCTCTAGTGCTGAAGACTACATTCTGTGCTTACTTTCATGTAAAGGCAAGGTTTTCAGCATCAAACAGGCTTCTTGTGATGGAAACTACATTCTGTTGTCACTTTCATGTAAAAGCCAGGTTTTGGGCAATAAACTGGCCTCCCGTGATGAAATCCACATTATATGCTTACTTTCATGTAAAAGCTACGTTTACATCATCAAACAAGGCCTCCCGTGATGAAAACTACATTCTGTTGTCACTTTCATGTAAAAGCCAGGTTTTGGGCAATAAACTGGCCTCCCGTGATGAAATCCACATTATCTGCTTAGGTTCATGTAAAAGCAACGTTTACACCATCAAACTGGCTTCCTGTGATGAAATCCACATTATATGCTTACTTTCATGTAAAAGCTACGTTTACACCATCAAACAGGCCTCCTGTGATGAAAACTACATTCTGTTGTCACTTTCTTGTAAAAGACAGGATTTTGGTCTGTAAGCTGACCTCCTGTGATAAAATCCACATTACCTACTTAGTTTCATGTAAAATCTATATTTCCAGCATTAAACAGTGCTCTAGTGTTAAAAACTACATTCTGTGCTTACTTTCATGTAAAGGCAAGGTTTTCAGCATCAAACAGGCTTCTTGTGATGGAAACTACATTCTGTAGTCCCTTTCATGTAAAAGCAACGTTTCCAGCATTAAACAGGCCTCCCGTGATGAAAACTACATTCTGTGCTTACTTTCATGTAAAAGCTACGTTTACACCATCAAACTGGCCTCCTGTGATGAAATCAACATTATATGCTTACTTTCATGTAAAAACTACGTTTACACCATCAAACAGGCCTCCCGTGATGAAAACTACATTCTGTTGTCACTTTCATGTAAAAGCCAGGTTTTGGTCTGTAAACTGACCTCCTGTGATGAAATCCACATTAGAAACTTAGTTACATGTAAAATCTATATTTCCAGCATTAAACAGTGCTCTAGTGTTGAAAACTACATTCTGTGCTTACTTTCATGTAAAAGCTACGTTTACAGCATTAAACAGGCATCTAGTGCTGAAGACTACATTCTGTGCTTACTTTCATGTAAAGGCAAGGTTTTCAGCATCAAACAGGCTTCTTGTGATGGAAACTACATTCTGTTGTCACTTTCATGTAAAAGCCAGGTTTTGGGCAATAAACTGGCCTCCCGTCATGAAATCCACATTATCTGCTTAGTTTCATGTAAAAGCAACGTTTACACCATCAAACTGGCTTCCTGTGATGAAATCCACATTATATGCTTACTTTCATGTAAAAGCTACGTTTACACCATCAAACTGGCTTCCTTTGATGAAATCCACATTATATGCTTACTTTCATGTAAAAGCTACGTTTACACCATCAAACAGGCCTCCCGTGATGAAAACTACATTCTGTTGTCACTTTCATGTAAAAGCCAGGTTTTGGTATGTAAACTGACCTCCTGTGATGAAATCCACATTATCTACTTAGTTACATGTAAAATCTATATTTCCAGCATTAAACAGTGCTCTAGTGTTGAAAAATACATTCTGTGCTTACTTTCATGTAAAAGCTACGTTTACAGCATTAAACAGGCCTCTAGTGCTGAAGACTACATTCTGTGCATACTTTCATGTAAAGGCAAGGTTTTAAGCATCAAACAGGCTTCTTGTGATGGAAACTACATTCTGTTGTCACTTTCATGTAAAAGCAACGTTTCCAGCATTAAACAGGCCTCCCGTGATGAAAACTACATTCTGTGCTTACTTTCATGTAAAAGCTACGTTTAAACCTTCAAACTGGCCTCCTGTGATGAAATCCACATTATATGCTTACTTTCATGTAAAAGCTACGTTTACACCATCAAACAGGCCTCCTGTGATGAAACCTACATTCTGTTGTCACTTTCTTGTAAAAGACAGGATTTTGGTCTGTAAGCTGACCTCCTGTGATAAAATCCACATTACCTACTTAGTTTCATGTAAAATCTATATTTCCAGCATTAAACAGTGCTCTAGTGTTAAAAACTACATTCTGTGCTTACTTTCATGTAAAGGCAAGGTTTTAAGCATCAAACAGGCTTCTTGTGATAGAAACTACATTCTGTTGTCACTTTCATGTAAAAGCAACGTTTCCAGCATTAAACAGGCCTCCCGTGATGAAAACTGCATTCTGTGTTCACTTTAATGTAAAAGCTATGTTTCCAGCATTAAACCGTGCTCTAGTGTTGAAAACTACATTCTGTGCTTACTTTCATGTAAAGGCAAGGTTTTAAGCATCAAAGAGGCTTCTTGTGATAGAAACTACATTCTGTTGTCACTTTCATGTAAAAGCAACGTTTCCAGCATTAAACAGGCCTCCCGTGATGAAATCCACATTATATGCTTACGTTCATGTAAAAGCTACGTTTACACCATCAAACAGGACTCCCGTGATGAAAACTACATTCTGTTGTCACTTTCATGTAATAGCCAGGTTTTGGTCTGTAAACTGACCTCCTGTGATGAAATCAGCATTAGATACTTAGTTACATGTAAAATCTATATTTCCAGCATTAAACAGTGCTCTAGTGTTGAAAACTACATTCTGTGCTTACTTTCATGTAAAAGCTACGTTTACAGCATTAAACAGGCCTCTAGTGCTGAAGACTACATTCTGTGCTTACTTTCATGTAAAGGCAAGGTTTTCAGCATCAAACAGGCTTCTTGTGATGGAAACTACATTCTGTTGTCACTTTCATGTAAAAGCCAGGTTTTGGGCAATAAACTGGCCTCCCGTGATGAAATCCACATTATCTGCTTAGTTTCATGTAAAAGCAACGTTTACACCATCAAACAGGCCTCCTGTGATGAAAACTACATTCTGTTGTCACTTTCTTGTAAAAGACAGGATTTTGGTCTGTAAGCTGACCTCCTGTGATAAAATCCACATTACCTACTTAGTTTCATGTAAAATCTATATTTCCAGCATTAAACAGTGCTCTAGTGTTAAAAACTACATTCTGTGCTTACTTTCATGTAAAGGCAAGGTTTTAAGCATCAAACAGGCTTCTTGTGATAGAAACTACATTCTGTTGTCACTTTCATGTAAAAGCAACGTTTCCAGCATTAAACAGGCCTCCCGTGATGAAAACTCCATTCTGTGTTCACATTAATGTAAAAGCTATGTTTCCAGCATTAAACCATGCTCTAGTGTTGAAAACTACATTCTGTGCTTACTTTCATGTAAAAGCTACGTTTACACCATCAATCTGGCCTCCTGTGATGAAATCCACATTATATGCTTACTTTCATGTAAAAGCTACGTTTACACCATCAAACAGGCCTCCCGTGATGAAAACTACATTCTGTTGTCACTTTCATGTAAAAGCCAGGTTTTGGTCTGTAAACTGACCTCCTGTGATGAAATCCACATTAGATACTTAGTTACATGTAAAATCTATATTTCCAGCATTAAACAGTGCTCTAGTGTTGAAAACTACATTCTGTGCTTACTTTCATGTAAAAGCTACGTTTACAGCATTAAACAGGCCTCTAGTGCTGAAGACTACATTCTGTGCTTACTTTCATGTAATGGCAAGGTTTTCAGCATCAAACAGGCTTCTTGTTATGGAAACTACATTCTGTTGTCACTTTCATGTAAAAGCCAGGTTTTGGGCAATAAACTGGCCTCCCGTGATGAAATCCACATTATCTGCTTAGTTTCATGTAAAAGCAACGTTTACACTATCAAACTGGCTTCCTGTGATGAAATCCACATTATATGCTTACTTTCATGTAAAAGCTACGTTTACACCATCAAACTGGCTTCCTTTGATGAAATCCACATTATATGCTTACTTTCATGTAAAAGCAACGTTTCCAGCATTAAACAGGCCTCCCGTGATGAAATCCACATTATATGCTTACGTTCATGTAAAAGCTACGTTTACACCATCAAACAGGACTCCCGTGATGAAAACTACATTCTGTTGTCACTTTCATGTAATAGCCAGGTTTTGGTCTGTAAACTGACCTCCTGTGATGAAATCCGCATTAGATACTTAGTTACATGTAAAATCTATATTTCCAGCATTAAACAGTGCTCTAGTGTTGAAAACTACATTCTGTGCTTACTTTCATGTAAAAGCTACGTTTACAGCATTAAACAGGCCTCTAGTGCTGAAGACTACATTCTGTGCTTACTTTCATGTAAAGGCAAGGTTTTCAGCATCAAACAGGCTTCTTGTGATGGAAACTACATTCTGTTGTCACTTTCATGTAAAAGCCAGGTTTTGGGCAATAAACTGGCCTCCCGTGATGAAATCCACATTATATGCTTACTTTCATGTAAAAGCTACGTTTACATCATCAAACAAGGCCTCCCGTGATGAAAACTACATTCTGTTGTCACTTTCATGTAAAAGCCAGGTTTTGGGCAATAAACTGGCCTCCCGTGATGAAATCCACATTATCTGCTTAGGTTCATGTAAAAGCAACGTTTACACCATCAAACTGGCTTCCTGTGATGAAATCCACATTATATGCTTACTTTCATGTAAAAGCTACGTTTACACCATCAAACAGGCCTCCTGTGATGAAAACTACATTCTGTTGTCACTTTCTTGTAAAAGACAGGATTTTGGTCTGTAAGCTGACCTCCTGTGATAAAATCCACATTACCTACTTAGTTTCATGTAAAATCTATATTTCCAGCATTAAACAGTGCTCTAGTGTTAAAAACTACATTCTGTGCTTACTTTCATGTAAAGGCAAGGTTTTCAGCATCAAACAGGCTTCTTGTGATGGAAACTACATTCTGTAGTCCCTTTCATGTAAAAGCAACGTTTCCAGCATTAAACAGGCCTCCCGTGATGAAAACTACATTCTGTGCTTACTTTCATGTAAAAGCTACGTTTACACCATCAAACTGGCCTCCTGTGATGAAATCAACATTATATGCTTACTTTCATGTAAAAACTACGTTTACACCATCAAACAGGCCTCCCGTGATGAAAACTACATTCTGTTGTCACTTTCATGTAAAAGCCAGGTTTTGGTCTGTAAACTGACCTCCTGTGATGAAATCCACATTAGAAGAAGAAGAAGAAGAAGATCAACCTTTATTAGTCCCACTGGGGGAAATTCAATTTTTACACTCTGTTTAACTTATACACAGTACATGCAGACCCGAAACACACACATGCACATGCATCAATGGAGAGATGTCAGAGTGATGGGGCTGCTCCTGACAAGCGCCCCGAGCAGTTGGGGGTTCGGTGCCTTGCTCAGGGGCACCTCGGCAGTGCCCAAGAGGTAAACTGGCACCTCTCCAGCTACATTCACACTCAGTTCTTGGTCCATGTCGGGACTTGAACCGGTGACCCTCCGGTTCCCAAGCCAACTCCCTACAGACTGAGCTACTGCCGCCCCCAACTTAGAACTTAGTTACATGTAAAATCTATATTTCCAGCATTAAACAGTGCTCTAGTGTTGAAAACTACATTCTGTGCTTACTTTCATGTAAAAGCTACGTTTACAGCATTAAACAGGCATCTAGTGCTGAAGACTACATTCTGTGCTTACTTTCATGTAAAGGCAAGGTTTTCAGCATCAAACAGGCTTCTTGTGATGGAAACTACATTCTGTTGTCACTTTCATGTAAAAGCCAGGTTTTGGGCAATAAACTGGCCTCCCGTCATGAAATCCACATTATCTGCTTAGTTTCATGTAAAAGCAACGTTTACACCATCAAACTGGCTTCCTGTGATGAAATCCACATTATATGCTTACTTTCATGTAAAAGCTACGTTTACACCATCAAACAGGCCTCCTGTGATGAAAACTACATTCTGTTGTCACTTTCATGTAAAAGCAACGTTTCCAGCATTAAACAGGCCTCCCGTGATGAAAAATCCATTCTGTGTTCACTTTAATGTAAAAGCTATGTTTCCAGCATTAAACCGTGCTCTAGTGTTGAAAACTACATTCTGTGCTTACTTTCATGTAAAAGCTACGTTTACACCATCTAACTGGCTTCCTGTGATGAAATCCACATTATATGCTTACTTTCATGTAAAAGCTACGTTTACACCATCAAACTGGCTTCCTTTGATGAAATCCACATTATATGCTTACTTTCATGTAAAAGCTACGTTTACACCATCAAACAGGCCTCCTGTGATGAAAACTACATTCTATTGTCACTTTCATGTAAAAGCAACGTTTCCAGCATCAAACAGGCCTGCCGTGATGAAAACTACATTCTATTGTCACTTTCATGTAAAAGCAACGTTTCCAGCATTAAACAGGCCTCTCGTGATGAAAACTCCATTCTGTGTTCACTTTAATGTAAAAGCTATGTTTCCAGCATTAAACCGTGCTCTAGTGTTGAAAACTACATTCTGTGCTTACTATCATGTAAAAGCTACGTTTACACCATCAAACAGGCCTCCCGTGATGGAAACTACATTCTGTTGTCACTTTCATGTAAAAGCCAGGTTTTGGGCAATAAACTGGCCTCCCGTGATGAAATCCACATTATCTGCTTAGTTTCATGTAAAAGCAACGTTTACACTATCAAACTGGCTTCCTGTGATGAAATCCACATTATATGCTTACTTTCATGTAAAAGCTACGTTTACACCATCAAACTGGCTTCCTTTGATGAAATCCACATTATATGCTTACTTTCATGTAAAAGCTACGTTTACACCATCAAACAGGCCTCCCGTGATGAAAACTACATTCTGTTGTCACTTTCATGTAAAAGCCAGGTTTTGGTATGTAAACTGACCTCCTGTGATGAAATCCACATTATCTACTTAGTTACATGTAAAATCTATATTTCCAGCATTAAACAGTGCTCTAGTGTTGAAAATTACATTCTGTGCTTACTTTCATGTAAAAGCTACGTTTACAGCATTAAACAGGCCTCTAGTGCTGAAGACTACATTCTGTGCATACTTTCATGTAAAGGCAAGGTTTTAAGCATCAAACAGGCTTGTTGTGATGGAAACTACATTCTGTTGTCACTTTCATGTAAAAGCAACGTTTCCAGCATTAAACAGGCCTCCCGTGATGAAAACTACATTCTGTGCTTACTTTCATGTAAAAGCTACGTTTAAACCTTCAAACTGGCCTCCTGTGATGAAATCCACATTATATGCTTACTTTCATGTAAAAGCTACGTTTACACCATCAAACAGGCCTCCTGTGATGAAACCTACATTCTGTTGTCACTTTCTTGTAAAAGACAGGATTTTGGTCTGTAAGCTGACCTCCTGTGATAAAATCCACATTACCTACTTAGTTTCATGTAAAATCTATATTTCCAGCATTAAACAGTGCTCTAGTGTTAAAAACTACATTCTGTGCTTACTTTCATGTAAAGGCAAGGTTTTAAGCATCAAACAGGCTTCTTGTGATAGAAACTACATTCTGTTGTCACTTTCATGTAAAAGCAACGTTTCCAGCATTAAACAGGCCTCCCGTGATGAAAACTGCATTCTGTGTTCACTTTAATGTAAAAGCTATGTTTCCAGCATTAAACCGTGCTCTAGTGTTGAAAACTACATTCTGTGCTTACTTTCATGTAAAGGCAAGGTTTTAAGCATCAAAGAGGCTTCTTGTGATAGAAACTACATTCTGTTGTCACTTTCATGTAAAAGCAACGTTTCCAGCATTAAACAGGCCTCCCGTGATGAAATCCACATTATATGCTTACGTTCATGTAAAAGCTACGTTTACACCATCAAACAGGACTCCCGTGATGAAAACTACATTCTGTTGTCACTTTCATGTAATAGCCAGGTTTTGGTCTGTAAACTGACCTCCTGTGATGAAATCAGCATTAGATACTTAGTTACATGTAAAATCTATATTTCCAGCATTAAACAGTGCTCTAGTGTTGAAAACTACATTCTGTGCTTACTTTCATGTAAAAGCTACGTTTACAGCATTAAACAGGCCTCTAGTGCTGAAGACTACATTCTGTGCTTACTTTCATGTAAAGGCAAGGTTTTCAGCATCAAACAGGCTTCTTGTGATGGAAACTACATTCTGTTGTCACTTTCATGTAAAAGCCAGGTTTTGGTCTGTAAACTGACCTCCTGTGATGAAATCCACATTAGAAACTTAGTTACATGTAAAATCTATATTTCCAGCATTAAACAGTGCTCTAGTGTTGAAAACTACATTCTGTGCTTACTTTCATGTAAAAGCTACGTTTACAGCATTAAACAGGCATCTAGTGCTGAAGACTACATTCTGTGCTTACTTTCATGTAAAGGCAAGGTTTTCAGCATCAAACAGGCTTCTTGTGATGGAAACTACATTCTGTTGTCACTTTCATGTAAAAGCCAGGTTTTGGGCAATAAACTGGCCTCCCGTCATGAAATCCACATTATCTGCTTAGTTTCATGTAAAAGCAACGTTTACACCATCAAACTGGCTTCCTGTGATGAAATCCACATTATATGCTTACTTTCATGTAAAAGCTACGTTTACACCATCAAACTGGCTTCCTTTGATGAAATCCACATTATATGCTTACTTTCATGTAAAAGCTACGTTTACACCATCAAACAGGCCTCCCGTGATGAAAACTACATTCTGTTGTCACTTTCATGTAAAAGCCAGGTTTTGGTATGTAAACTGACCTCCTGTGATGAAATCCACATTATCTACTTAGTTACATGTAAAATCTATATTTCCAGCATTAAACAGTGCTCTAGTGTTGAAAAATACATTCTGTGCTTACTTTCATGTAAAAGCTACGTTTACAGCATTAAACAGGCCTCTAGTGCTGAAGACTACATTCTGTGCATACTTTCATGTAAAGGCAAGGTTTTAAGCATCAAACAGGCTTCTTGTGATGGAAACTACATTCTGTTGTCACTTTCATGTAAAAGCAACGTTTCCAGCATTAAACAGGCCTCCCGTGATGAAAACTACATTCTGTGCTTACTTTCATGTAAAAGCTACGTTTAAACCTTCAAACTGGCCTCCTGTGATGAAATCCACATTATATGCTTACTTTCATGTAAAAGCTACGTTTACACCATCAAACAGGCCTCCTGTGATGAAACCTACATTCTGTTGTCACTTTCTTGTAAAAGACAGGATTTTGGTCTGTAAGCTGACCTCCTGTGATAAAATCCACATTACCTACTTAGTTTCATGTAAAATCTATATTTCCAGCATTAAACAGTGCTCTAGTGTTAAAAACTACATTCTGTGCTTACTTTCATGTAAAGGCAAGGTTTTAAGCATCAAACAGGCTTCTTGTGATAGAAACTACATTCTGTTGTCACTTTCATGTAAAAGCAACGTTTCCAGCATTAAACAGGCCTCCCGTGATGAAAACTGCATTCTGTGTTCACTTTAATGTAAAAGCTATGTTTCCAGCATTAAACCGTGCTCTAGTGTTGAAAACTACATTCTGTGCTTACTTTCATGTAAAGGCAAGGTTTTAAGCATCAAAGAGGCTTCTTGTGATAGAAACTACATTCTGTTGTCACTTTCATGTAAAAGCAACGTTTCCAGCATTAAACAGGCCTCCCGTGATGAAATCCACATTATATGCTTACGTTCATGTAAAAGCTACGTTTACACCATCAAACAGGACTCCCGTGATGAAAACTACATTCTGTTGTCACTTTCATGTAATAGCCAGGTTTTGGTCTGTAAACTGACCTCCTGTGATGAAATCAGCATTAGATACTTAGTTACATGTAAAATCTATATTTCCAGCATTAAACAGTGCTCTAGTGTTGAAAACTACATTCTGTGCTTACTATCATGTAAAAGCTACGTTTACACCATCAAACAGGCCTCCCGTGATGGAAACTACATTCTGTTGTCACTTTCATGTAAAAGCCAGGTTTTGGGCAATAAACTGGCCTCCCGTGATGAAATCCACATTATCTGCTTAGTTTCATGTAAAAGCAACGTTTACACTATCAAACTGGCTTCCTGTGATGAAATCCACATTATATGCTTACTTTCATGTAAAAGCTACGTTTACACCATCAAACTGGCTTCCTTTGATGAAATCCACATTATATGCTTACTTTCATGTAAAAGCTACGTTTACACCATCAAACAGGCCTCCCGTGATGAAAACTACATTCTGTTGTCACTTTCATGTAAAAGCCAGGTTTTGGTATGTAAACTGACCTCCTGTGATGAAATCCACATTATCTACTTAGTTACATGTAAAATCTATATTTCCAGCATTAAACAGTGCTCTAGTGTTGAAAATTACATTCTGTGCTTACTTTCATGTAAAAGCTACGTTTACAGCATTAAACAGGCCTCTAGTGCTGAAGACTACATTCTGTGCATACTTTCATGTAAAGGCAAGGTTTTAAGCATCAAACAGGCTTGTTGTGATGGAAACTACATTCTGTTGTCACTTTCATGTAAAAGCAACGTTTCCAGCATTAAACAGGCCTCCCGTGATGAAAACTACATTCTGTGCTTACTTTCATGTAAAAGCTACGTTTAAACCTTCAAACTGGCCTCCTGTGATGAAATCCACATTATATGCTTACTTTCATGTAAAAGCTACGTTTACACCATCAAACAGGCCTCCTGTGATGAAACCTACATTCTGTTGTCACTTTCTTGTAAAAGACAGGATTTTGGTCTGTAAGCTGACCTCCTGTGATAAAATCCACATTACCTACTTAGTTTCATGTAAAATCTATATTTCCAGCATTAAACAGTGCTCTAGTGTTAAAAACTACATTCTGTGCTTACTTTCATGTAAAGGCAAGGTTTTAAGCATCAAACAGGCTTCTTGTGATAGAAACTACATTCTGTTGTCACTTTCATGTAAAAGCAACGTTTCCAGCATTAAACAGGCCTCCCGTGATGAAAACTGCATTCTGTGTTCACTTTAATGTAAAAGCTATGTTTCCAGCATTAAACCGTGCTCTAGTGTTGAAAACTACATTCTGTGCTTACTTTCATGTAAAGGCAAGGTTTTAAGCATCAAAGAGGCTTCTTGTGATAGAAACTACATTCTGTTGTCACTAAAAACAAATTTCCATATAAAAGCCCCCGGAAAACCCCATTTTTTTTTCTTAAAAAACTTTTTCCCCCAAAAAGGACCCCGTGATGAAAACTACATTTTTTTTCACTTTTATGTAATAACCAGGTTTTGGTCTGTAAACTGACCCCCTGTGATGAAATCAGCATTAGATACTTAGTTACATGTAAAATCTATATTTCCAGCATTAAACAGTGCTCTAGTGTTGAAAACTACATTCTGTGCTTACTTTCATGTAAAAGCTACTTTATTCTTCTCTTCTTCTTCTTTATTTTTTTATTTTATTTTTTTTTTAATTTTTATTTACCTCTCTTATTCATGAAAAAACTTTACCCAACCCCCCTGATGAAACTCATCTTTTTCCTCTTTTAAGAAGATTTTTGTCTGTAAGCTCCCCTGATAAAATCCCATTCCCTTATTTCATGTAAAATCTATATTTCCACATTAAACAGTCTCTAGTGTTAAAAACTACATTCTGTCTTACTTTCATGTAAAGGCAAGGTTTTAAGCATCAAACAGGCTTCTTGTGATAGAAACTACTCTTCTGTTGTCACTTTCATGTAAAAGCAACGTTTCCAGCATTAAACAGGCCTCCCGTGATGAAAACTCCATTCTGTGTCACATTAATGTAAAAGCTATGTTTCCAGCATTAAACCATTCTCTAGTGTTGAAAACTACATTCTGTGCTTACTTTCATGTAAAAGCTACGTTTACACCATCAATCTGGCCTCCTGTGATGAAATCCACATTATATGCTTACTTTCATGTAAAAGCTACGTTTACACCATCAAACAGGCCCCCCTTGATGAAAACTACATTCTGTTGTCACTTTCATGTAAAACCCAGGTTTTGGTCTGTAAACTGACCTCCTGTGATGAAATCCACATTATCTACTTAGTTACATGTAAAATCTATATTTCCAGCATTAAACAGTGCTCTAGTGTTGAAAATTACATTCTGTGCTTACTTTCATGTAAAAGCTACGTTTACAGCATTAAACAGGCCTCTAGTGCTGAAGACTACATTCTGTGCTTACTTTCATGTAAAGGCAAGGTTTTAAGCATCAAACAGGCTTCTTGTGATGGAAACTACATTCTGTTGTCACTTTCATGTAAAAGCAACGTTTCCAGCATTAAACAGGCCTCCCGTGATGAAAACTACATTCTGTGCTTACTTTCATGTAAAAGCTACGTTTAAACCTTCAAACTGGCCTCCTGTGATGAAATCCACATTATCTGCTTACTTTCATGTAAAAGCAACGTTTACACCATCTAACTGGCTTCCTGTGATGAAATCCACATTATATGCTTACTTTCATGTAAAAGCTACGTTTACACCATCAAACTGGCTTCCTTTGATGAAATCCACATTATATGCTTACTTTCATGTAAAAGCTACGTTTACACCATCAAACAGGCCTCCTGTGATGAAAACTACATTCTGTTGTCACTTTCATGTAAAAGCAACGTTTCCAGCATTAAACAGGCCTCCCGTGATGAAAACTACATTCTGTGCTTACTTTCATGTAAAAGCTACGTTTAAACCTTCAAACTGGCCTCCTGTGATGAAATCCACATTATATGCTTACTTTCATGTAAAAGCTACGTTTACACCATCAAACAGGACTCCCGTGATGAAAACTACATTCTGTTGTCACTTTCATGTAAAAGCCAGGTTTTGGGCAATAAACTGGCCTCCCGTGATGAAATCCACATTATCTGCTTAGTTTCATGTAAAAGCAACGTTTACACCATCAAACTGGCTTCCTGTGATGAAATCCACATTATATGCTTACTTTCATGTAAAAGCTACGTTTACACCATCAAACAGGCCTCCTGTGATGAAAACTACATTCTATTGTCACTTTCATGCAAAAGCAACGTTTCCAGCATCAAACAGGCCTGCCGTGATGAAAACTACATTCTGTTGTCACTTTCATGTAAAAGCAACGTTTCCAGCATTAAACAGGCCTCCCGTGATGAAAACTCCATTCTGTGTTCACTTTAATGTAAAAGCTATGTTTCCAGCATTAAACCGTGCTCTAGTGTTGAAAACTACATTCTGTGCTTACTTTCATGTAAAAGCTACGATTACACCATCAAACAGGCCTCCCGTGATGAAAACTACATTCTGTTGTCACTTTCATGTAAAAGCCAGGTTTTGGTCTGTAAACTGACCTCCTGTGATGAAATCCACATTAGATACTTAGTTACATGTAAAATCTATATTTCCAGCATTAAACAGTGCTCTAGTGTTGAAAGCTACATTCTGTGCTTACTTTCATGTAAAGGCAAGGTTTTAAGCATCAAACAGGCTTCTTGTGATGGAAACTACATTCTGTTGTCACTTTCATGTAAAAGCTACGTTTACACCATCAAACAGGCCTCCTGTGATGAAAACTACATTCTGTTGTCACTTTCATGTAAAAGCAACGTTTCCAGCATTAAACAGGCCTCCCGTGATGAAAACTCCATTCTGTGTTCACTTTAATGTAAAAGCTATGTTTCCAGCATTAAACCGTGCTCTAGTGTTGAAAACTACATTCTCTGCTTACTTTCATGTAAAAGCAAGCTTTTGGGCAGTAAACTGACCTCCCGTGATGAAATTCACATTATCTGCTTAGTTTCATGTAAAAGCAACGTTTCCAGCATTAAACAGGGCTCTAGTCTTGAAAACTACATTCTGTGCTTACTTTCATGTAAAGGCAAGGTTTTAAGCATCAAACAGGCTTCTTGTGATAGAAACTACATTCTGTTGTCACTTTCATGTAAAAGCAACGTTTCCAGCATTAAACAGGCCTCCCGTGATGAAAACTCCATTCTGTGCTTACTTTCATGTAAAAGCTACGTTTACACCATCAAACAGGCCTCCCGTGATGAAGACTACATTCTGTTGTCACTTTCATGTAAAAGCCAGGTTTTGGTCTGTAAACTGACCTCCTGTGATGAAATCCACATTATCAACTTAGTTACATGTAAAATCTATATATCCAGCATTAAACAGTGCTCTAGTGTTGAAAACTACATTTTGTTGTCACTTTCATGTAAAAGCCAGGTTTTGGGCAATAAACTGGCCTCCCGTGATGAAATCCACATTATCTGCTTAGTTTCATGTAAAAGCAACGTTTACACCATCAAACTGGCTTCCTGTGATGAAATCCACATTATATGCTTACTTTCATGTAAAAGCTACGTTTACACCATCAAACAGGCCTCCTGTGATGAAAACTACATTCTGTTGTCACTTTCTTGTCAAAGACAGGTTTTGGTCTGTAAGCTGACCTCCTGTGATAAAATCCACATTACCTACCTAGTTTCATGTAAAATCTATATTTCCAGCATCAAACAGTGCTCTAGTGTTAAAAACTACATTCTGTGCTACTTTCATGTCAAAGTACGTTTACAGCATTAAACAGGCTCAGTGGAAACACATTCTCCTCTGAAGGCAAGGTAAACACTCCTTGTGATAGAAACTACATTCTGTTGTCACTTTCATGTAAAAGCAACGTTTCCAGCATTAAACAGGCCTCCCGTGATGAAAACTCCATTCTGTGTTCACTTTAATGTAAAAGCTATGTTTCCAGCATTAAACCGTGCTCTAGTGTTGAAAACTACATTCTGTGCTTACTTTCATGTAAAAGCTCCGTTTACACCATCAATCTGGCCTCCTGTGATGAAATCCACATTATCTACTTAGTTACATGTAAAATCTATATTTCCAGCATTAAACAGTGCTCTAGTGTTGAAAACTACATTCTGTGCTTACTTTCATGTAAAAGCTACGTTTACAGCATTAAACAGGCCTCTAGTGCTGAAGACTACATTCTGTGCTTACTTTCATGTAAAGGCAAGGTTTTCAGCATCAAACAGGCTTCTTGTGATGGAAACTACATTCTGTTGTCACTTTCATGTAAAAGCAACGTTTACACCATCAAACTGGCTTCCTGTGATGAAATCCACATTATATGCTTACTTTCATGTAAAATCTACGTTTACACCATCAAACAGGCCTGCTGTGATGAAAACTACATTCTGTTTTAACTTTCTTGTAAAAGACAGGTTTTGGTCTGTAAGCTTACCTCCTGTGATAAAATCCACATTACCTACTTAGTTTCATGTAAAATCTATATTTCCAGCATTAAACAGTGCTTTAGTGTTAAAAACTACATTCTGTGCTTACTTTCATGTTAAAGCTACGTTTACAGCATTAAACAGGTCTCTAGTGCTGAAGACTACATTCTGTGCTTACTTTCATGTAAAGGCAAGGTTTTAAGCATCAAACAGGCTTCTTGTGATAGAAACTACATTCTGTTGTCACTATCATGTAAAAGCAACGTTTCCAGCATTAAACAGGCCTCCCGTGATGAAAACTCCATTCTGTGCTTACTTTCATGTAAAGGCAAGGTTTTCAGCATCAAACAGGCTTCTTGTGATGGAAACTACATTCTGTTGTCACTTTCATGTAAAAGTCAGGTTTTGGGCAATAAACTGGCCTCCCGTGATGAAATCCACATTATCTGCTTAGTTTCATGTAAAAGCAACGTTTACACCATCAAACTGGCTTCCTGTGATGAAATCCACATTATATGCTTACTTTCATGTAAAAGCTACGTTTACACCATCAAACAGGCCTCCTGTGATGAAAACTACATTCTGTTGTCACTTTCTTGTAAAAGACAGGATTTTGGTCTGTAAGCTGACCTCCTGTGATAAAATCCACATTACCTACTTAGTTTCATGTAAAATCTATATTTCCAGCATTAAACAGTGCTTTAGTGTTGAAAACTACATTCTGTGCTTACTTTCATGTAAAAGCTACGTTTACAGCATTAAACAGGCCTCTAGTGCTGAAGACTACATTTTGTGCTTACTTTCATGTAAAGGCAAGGTTTTCAGCATCAAACAGGCTTCTTGTGATGGAAACTACATTCTGTTGTCACTTACATGTAAAAGCCAGGTTTTGGGCAATAAACTGGCCTCCCGTGATGAAATCCACATTATCTGCTTAGTTTCATGTAAAAGCAACGTTTCCAGCATTAAACAGGCCTCCCGTGATGAAAACTCCATTCTGTGTTCACTTTAATGTAAAAGCTATGTTTCCAGCATTAAACCGTGCTCTAGTGTTGAAAACTACATTCTGTGCTTACTTTCATGTAAAGGCAAGGTTTTAAGCATCAAACAGGCCTCCCGTGA
The DNA here is from genome assembly GCA_947000775.1 of Pterois miles. Classification (NCBI taxonomy): domain Eukaryota; kingdom Metazoa; phylum Chordata; class Actinopteri; order Perciformes; family Scorpaenidae; genus Pterois; species Pterois miles. Next base: position 5,528,362 of record CAMQGK010000479.1, on the reverse strand, counting down.
TGAAAACTCCATTCTGTGTTCACTTTAATGTAAAAGCTATGTTTCCAGCATTAAACCGTGCTCTAGTGTTGAAAACTACATTCTGTGCTTACTTTCATGTAAAAGCTACGTTTACACCATCAATCTGGCCTCCTGTGATGAAATCCACATTATATGCTTACTTTCATGTAAAAGCTACGTTTACAGCATTAAACAGGCCTCTAGTGCTGAAGACTACATTCTGTGCTTACTTTCATGTAAAGGCAAGGTTTTAAGCATCAAACAGGCTTCTTGTGATGGAAACTACATTCTGTTGTCACTTTCATGTAAAAGCAAAGTTTCCAGCATTAAACAGGCCTCCCGTGATGAAAACTACATTCTGTGCTTAATTTCATGTAAAAGCTACGTTTACACCATCAAACTGGCCTCCTGTGGTGTAATCCACATTATATGCTTACTTTCATGTAAAAGCTACGTTTACACCATCAAACAGGCCTCCCGTGATGAAAACTACATTCTGTTGTCACTTTCATGTAAAAGCCAGGTTTTGGTCTGTAAACTGACCTCCTGTGATGAAATCCACATTAGATACTTAGTTACATGTAAAATCTATATTTCCAGCATTAGACAGTGCTCTAGTGTTGAAAACTACATTCTGTGCCCACTTTCATGTAAAAGCTATGTTTCCAGCATTAAACAGTGCTCTTGTGTTGAAAACTACATTCTGTGCTTACTTTCATGTAAAAGCTACGTTTACACCATCAAACTGGCCTCCTGTGATGAAATCCACATTATATGCTTACTTTCATGTAAAAGCTATGTTTCCAGCATTAAACCGTGCTCTAGTGTTGAAAACTACATTCTGTGCTTACTTTCATGTAAAAGCTACGTTTACACCATCAATCTGGCCTCCTGTGATGAAATCCACATTATATGCTTACTTTCATGTAAAAGCTACGTTTACACCATCAAACAGGCCTCCCGTGATGAAAACTACATTCTGTTGTCACTTTCATGTAAAAGCCAGGTTTTGGGCAATAAACTGGCCTCCCGTGATGAAATCCACATTATCTGCTTAGTTTCATGTAAAAGCAACGTTTACATCATCAAACTGGCTTCCTGTGATGAAATCCACATTATATGCTTACTTTCATGTAAAAGCTACGTTTACACCATCAAACAGGCCTCCTGTGATGAAAACTACATTTTGTTGTCACTTTCTTGTAAAAGACAGGTTTTGGTCTGTAAGCTGACCTCCTGTGATAAAATCCACATTACCTACTTAGTTTCATGTAAAATCTATATTTCCAGCATTAAACCGTGCTCTAGTGTTGAAAACTACATTCTGTGCTTACTTTCATGTAAAAGCTACGTTTACAGCATTAAACAGGCCTCTAGTGCTGAAGACTACATTCTGTGCTTACTTTCATGTAAAGGCAAGGTTTTCAGCATCAAACAGGCTTCTTGTGATAGAAACTACATTCTGTTGTCACTTTCATGTAAAAGCTACGTTTACACCATCAAACCTTAACCATTTTATTTTTTTCTTAAAAGCTAGTTTAACCATAAAAGGCCTCCCGTGATGAAAACTCCATTCTGTTGTCACTTTCATGTAAAAGCCAGGTTTTGGTCTGTAAACTGACCTCCTGTGATGAAATCCACATTATCTACTTAGTTACATGTAAAATCTATATTTCCAGCATTAAACAGTGCTCTAGTGTTTAAAATTACATTCTGTGCCTACTTTCATGTAAAAGCTACGTTTCCAGCATTAAACAGGCCTCTTGTGCTGAAAACTACATTCTGTTGTCACTTTCATGTAAAAGCCAGGTTTTGAGCAATAGTTGTTGTGATGGAAATTTTTTCCTTTTGTAAAAGAAGTTTCCAGATTAAAAGGCCTCCCGTGATGAAAACTACATTCTGTGCTTACTTTCATGTAAAAGCTACGTTTAAACCTTCAAACTGGCCTCCCGTGATGAAATCCACATTATATGCTTACTTTCATGTAAAAGCTACGTTTACACCATCAAACAGGCCTCCTGTGATGAAACCTACATTCTGTTGTCACTTTCTTGTAAAAGACAGGATTTTGGTCTGTAAGCTGACCTCCTGTGATAAAATCCACATTACCTACTTAGTTTCATGTAAAATCTATATTTCCAGCATTAAACAGTGCTCTAGTGTTAAAAACTACATTCTGTGCTTACTTTCATGTGGGGTTTTAGACAAACAGGCTTCTTGTGATAGAAACTACATTCTGTTGTCACTTTCATGTAAAAGCAACGTTTCCAGCATTAAACAGGCCTCCCGTGATGAAAACTGCATTCTGTGTTCACTTTAATGTAAAAGCTACGTTTCCAGCATTAAACAGGGCTCTAGTGCTGAAGACTACATTCTGTGCTTACTTTCATGTAAAGGCAAGGTTTTAAGCATCAAACAGGCTTCTTGTGATAGAAACTACATTCTGTTGTCACTTTCATGTAAAAGCAACGTTTCCAGCATTAAACAGGCCTCCCGTGATGAAAACCACATTCTGTGCTTACTTTCATGTAAAAGCTACGTTTACACCATCAAACAGGACTCCCGTGATGAAAACTACATTCTGTTGTCACTTTCATGTAAAAGCCAGGTTTTGGTCTGTAAACTGACCTCCTGTGATGAAATCAGCATTAGCTACTTAGTTACATGAAAAATCTATATTTCCAGCATTAAACAGTGCTCTAGTGTTGAAAACTACATTTTGTTGTCACTTTCATGTAAAAGCAACGTTTCCAGCATTAAACAGGCCTCCCGTGATGAAAACTCCATTCTGTGTTCACTTTAATGTAAAAGCTATGTTTCCAGCATTAAACCGTGCTCTAGTGTTGAAGACTACATTCTGTGCTTACTTTCATGTAAAGGCAAGGTTTTCAGCATCAAACAGGCTTCTTGTGATGGAAACTACATTCTGTTGTCACTTTCATGTAAAAGCAAGGTTTACACCATCAAACTGGCCTCCTGTGATGAAATCCACATTATATGCTTACTTTCATGTAAAAGCAACGTTTACACCATCAAACAGGCCTCCTGTGATGAAAACTACATTCTGTTGTCACTTTCTTGTAAAAGACAGGATTTTGGTCTGTAAGCTGACCTCCTGTGATAAAATCCACATTACCTACTTAGTTTCATGTAAAATCTATATTTCCAGCATTAAACAGTGCTCTAGTGTTAAAAACTACATTCTGTGCTTACTTTCATGTTAAAGCTACGTTTACAGCATTAAACAGGACTCTAGTGCTGAAGACTACATTCTGTGCTTACTTTCATGTAAAGGAAAGGTTTTAAGCATCAAAAAGGCTTCTTGTGATAGAAACTACATTTTGTTGTCACTTTCATGTAAAAGCAACGTTTCCAGCATTAAACAGGCCTCCCGTGATGAAAACTCCATTCTGTGTTCACTTTAATGTAAAAGCTATGTTTCCAGCATTAAACCGTGCTCTAGTGTTGAAAACTACATTCTGTGCTTACTTTCATGTAAAAGCTACGTTTACACCATCAATCTGGCCTCCTGTGATGAAATCCACATTATTATGCTTACTTTCATGTAAAAGCTACGTTTACACCATCAAACAGGCCTCCCGTGATGAAAACTACATTCTACCCTAAATTTAATTAAAACATTCGTGCTTACTTTCATGTAAAGGCAACGTTTAAAGCATCAAACAGGCTTCTTGTGATGGAAACTACATTCTGTTGTCACTTTCATGTAAAAGCCAGGTTTTGGTCTGTAAACTGACCTCCTGTGATGAAATCCACATTACCTACTTAGTTTCATGTAAAATCTATATTTCCAGCATTAAACAGTGCTCTAGTGTTGAAAACTACATTCTGTGCTTACTTTCATGTAAAGGCAAGGTTTTAAGCATCAAACAGGCTTCTTGTGATGGAAACTACATTCTGTTGTCACTTTCATGTAAAAGCTACGTTTACACCATCAAACAGGCCTCCTGTGATGAAAACTACATTCTGTTGTCACTTTCATGTAAAAGCAACGTTTCCAGCATTAAACAGGCCTCCCGTGATGAAAACTCCATTCTGTGTTCACTTTAATGTAAAAGCTATGTTTCCAGCATTAAACCGTGCTCTAGTGTTGAAAACTACATTCTCTGCTTACTTTCATGTAAAAGCAAGCTTTTGGGCAGTAAACTGACCTCCCGTGATGAAATTCACATTATCTGCTTAGTTTCATGTAAAAAGCAACGTTTCCAGCATTAAACAGGCCTCCCGTGATGAAAACTCCATTCTGTGCTTACTTTCATGTAAAAGCTACGTTTACACCATCAAACAGGCCTCCCGTGATGAAGACTACATTCTGTTGTCACTTTCATGTAAAAGCCAGGTTTTGGTCTGTAAACTGACCTCCTGTGATGAAATCCACATTATCAACTTAGTTACATGTAAAATCTATATATCCAGCATTAAACAGTGCTCTAGTGTTGAAAACTACATTTTGTTGTCACTTTCATGTAAAAGCAACGTTTTCAGCATTAAACAGGCCTCCCGTGATGAAATCCACATTATCTGCTTAGTTTCATGTAAAAGCAACGTTTACACCATCAAACTGGCTTCCTGTGATGAAATCCACATTATATGCTTACTTTCATGTAAAAGCTACGTTTACACCATCAAACAGGCCTCCTGTGATGAAAACTACATTCTGTTGTCACTTTCTTGTCAAAGACAGGTTTTGGTCTGTAAGCTGACCTCCTGTGATAAAATCCACATTACCTACCTAGTTTCATGTAAAATCTATATTTCCAGCATTAAACAGTGCTCTAGTGTTAAAAACTACATTCTGTGCTTACTTTCATGTAAAAGCTACGTTTACAGCATTAAACAGGCCTCTAGTGGGCCTTTGTTTTTTTTAGGGGTTTTAAGCATCACAGGCTTCTTGTGATAGAACTACATTCTGTTGTTTTTACTTCTTGTTCTCTTTAATTAAAACTATTTTCCAGCATTAACCTCTCTAGTGTTGAAAACTACATTCTGTGCTTACTTTCATGTAAAAGCTCCGTTTACACCATCAATCTGGCCTCCTGTGATGAAATCCACATTATCTACTTAGTTACATGTAAAATCTATATTTCCAGCATTAAACAGTGCTCTAGTGTTGAAAACTACATTCTGTGCTTACTTTCATGTAAAAGCTACGTTTACAGCATTAAACAGGCCTCTAGTGCTGAAGACTAAATTCTGTGCTTACTTTCATGTAAAGGCAAGGTTTTCAGCATCAAACAGGCTTCTTGTGATGGAAACTACATTCTGTTGTCACTTTCATGTAAAAGCAACGTTTACACCATCAAACTGGCTTCCTGTGATGAAATCCACATTATATGCTTACTTTCATGTAAAATCTACGTTTACACCATCAAACAGGCCTGCTGTGATGAAAACTACATTCTGTTTTAACTTTCTTGTAAAAGACAGGTTTTGGTCTGTAAGCTTACCTCCTGTGATAAAATCCACATTACCTACTTAGTTTCATGTAAAATCTATATTTCCAGCATTAAACAGTGCTTTAGTGTTAAAAACTACATTCTGTGCTTACTTTCATGTTAAAGCTACGTTTACAGCATTAAACAGGTCTCTAGTGCTGAAGACTACATTCTGTGCTTACTTTCATGTAAAGGCAAGGTTTTAAGCATCAAACAGGCTTCTTGTGATAGAAACTACATTCTGTTGTCACTATCATGTAAAAGCAACGTTTCCAGCATTAAACAGGCCTCCCGTGATGAAAACTCCATTCTGTGCTTACTTTCATGTAAAGGCAAGGTTTTCAGCATCAAACAGGCTTCTTGTGATGGAAACTACATTCTGTTGTCACTTTCATGTAAAAGCCAGGTTTTGGGCAATAAACTGGCCTCCCGTGATGAAATCCACATTATCTGCTTAGTTTCATGTAAAAGCAACGTTTACACCATCAAACTGGCTTCCTGTGATGAAATCCACATTATATGCTTACTTTCATGTAAAAGCTACGTTTACACCATCAAACAGGCCTCCTGTGATGAAAACTACATTCTGTTGTCACTTTCTTGTAAAAGACAGGATTTTGGTCTGTAAGCTGACCTCCTGTGATAAAATCCACATTACCTACTTAGTTTCATGTAAAATCTATATTTCCAGCATTAAACAGTGCTCTAGTGTTGAAAACTACATTCTGTGCTTACTTTCATGTAAAAGCTACGTTTACAGCATTAAACAGGCCTCTAGTGCTGAAGACTACATTTTGTGCTTACTTTCATGTAAAGGCAAGGTTTTCAGCATCAAACAGGCTTCTTGTGATGGAAACTACATTCTGTTGTCACTTACATGTAAAAGCCAGGTTTTGGGCAATAAACTGGCCTCCCGTGATGAAATCCACATTATCTGCTTAGTTTCATGTAAAAGCAACGTTTCCAGCATTAAACAGGCCTCCCGTGATGAAAACTCCATTCTGTGTTCACTTTAATGTAAAAGCTATGTTTCCAGCATTAAACCGTGCTCTAGTGTTGAAAACTACATTCTGTGCTTACTTTCATGTAAAGGCAAGGTTTTAAGCATCAAACAGGCCTCCCGTGATGAAAACTCCATTCTGTGTTCACTTTAATGTAAAAGCTATGTTTCCAGCATTAAACCGTGCTCTAGTGTTGAAAACTACATTCTGTGCTTACTTTCATGTAAAAGCTACGTTTACACCATCAATCTGGCCTCCTGTGATGAAATCCACATTATATGCTTACTTTCATGTAAAAGCTACGTTTACAGCATTAAACAGGCCTCTAGTGCTGAAGACTACATTCTGTGCTTACTTTCATGTAAAGGCAAGGTTTTAAGCATCAAACAGGCTTCTTGTGATGGAAACTACATTCTGTTGTCACTTTCATGTAAAAGCAAAGTTTCCAGCATTAAACAGGCCTCCCGTGATGAAAACTACATTCTGTGCTTAATTTCATGTAAAAGCTACGTTTACACCATCAAACTGGCCTCCTGTGGTGTAATCCACATTATATGCTTACTTTCATGTAAAAGCTACGTTTACACCATCAAACAGGCCTCCCGTGATGAAAACTACATTCTGTTGTCACTTTCATGTAAAAGCCAGGTTTTGGTCTGTAAACTGACCTCCTGTGATGAAATCCACATTAGATACTTAGTTACATGTAAAATCTATATTTCCAGCATTAGACAGTGCTCTAGTGTTTAAAACTACATTCTGTGCCCACTTTCATGTAAAAGCTATGTTTCCAGCATTAAACAGTGCTCTTGTGTTGAAAACTACATTCTGTGCTTACTTTCATGTAAAAGCTACGTTTACACCATCAAACTGGCCTCCTGTGATGAAATCCACATTATATGCTTACTTTCATGTAAAAGCTATGTTTCCAGCATTAAACCGTGCTCTAGTGTTGAAAACTACATTCTGTGCTTACTTTCATGTAAAAGCTACGTTTACACCATCAATCTGGCCTCCTGTGATGAAATCCACATTATATGCTTACTTTCATGTAAAAGCTACGTTTACACCATCAAACAGGCCTCCCGTGATGAAAACTACATTCTGTTGTCACTTTCATGTAAAAGCCAGGTTTTGGGCAATAAACTGGCCTCCCGTGATGAAATCCACATTATCTGCTTAGTTTCATGTAAAAGCAACGTTTACATCATCAAACTGGCTTCCTGTGATGAAATCCACATTATATGCTTACTTTCATGTAAAAGCTACGTTTACACCATCAAACAGGCCTCCTGTGATGAAAACTACATTCTGTTGTCACTTTCTTGTAAAAGACAGGTTTTGGTCTGTAAGCTGACCTCCTGTGATAAAATCCACATTACCTACTTAGTTTCATGTAAAATCTATATTTCCAGCATTAAACAGTGCTCTAGTGTTGAAAACTACATTCTGTGCTTACTTTCATGTAAAAGCTACGTTTACAGCATTAAACAGGCCTCTAGTGCTGAAGACTACATTTTGTGCTTACTTTCATGTAAAGGCAAGGTTTTCAGCATCAAACAGGCTTCTTGTGATGGAAACTACATTCTGTTGTCACTTACATGTAAAAGCCAGGTTTTGGGCAATAAACTGGCCTCCCGTGATGAAATCCACATTATCTGCTTAGTTTCATGTAAAAGCAACGTTTCCAGCATTAAACAGGCCTCCCGTGATGAAAACTCCATTCTGTGTTCACTTTAATGTAAAAGCTATGTTTCCAGCATTAAACCGTGCTCTAGTGTTGAAAACTACATTCTGTGCTTACTTTCATGTAAAGGCAAGGTTTTAAGCATCAAACAGGCCTCCCGTGATGAAAACTCCATTCTGTGTTCACTTTAATGTAAAAGCTATGTTTCCAGCATTAAACCGTGCTCTAGTGTTGAAAACTACATTCTGTGCTTACTTTCATGTAAAAGCTACGTTTACACCATCAATCTGGCCTCCTGTGATGAAATCCACATTATATGCTTACTTTCATGTAAAAGCTACGTTTACAGCATTAAACAGGCCTCTAGTGCTGAAGACTACATTCTGTGCTTACTTTCATGTAAAGGCAAGGTTTTAAGCATCAAACAGGCTTCTTGTGATGGAAACTACATTCTGTTGTCACTTTCATGTAAAAGCAAAGTTTCCAGCATTAAACAGGCCTCCCGTGATGAAAACTACATTCTGTGCTTAATTTCATGTAAAAGCTACGTTTACACCATCAAACTGGCCTCCTGTGGTGTAATCCACATTATATGCTTACTTTCATGTAAAAGCTACGTTTACACCATCAAACAGGCCTCCCGTGATGAAAACTACATTCTGTTGTCACTTTCATGTAAAAGCCAGGTTTTGGTCTGTAAACTGACCTCCTGTGATGAAATCCACATTAGATACTTAGTTACATGTAAAATCTATATTTCCAGCATTAGACAGTGCTCTAGTGTTTAAAACTACATTCTGTGCCCACTTTCATGTAAAAGCTATGTTTCCAGCATTAAACAGTGCTCTTGTGTTGAAAACTACATTCTGTGCTTACTTTCATGTAAAAGCTACGTTTACACCATCAAACTGGCCTCCTGTGATGAAATCCACATTATATGCTTACTTTCATGTAAAAGCTATGTTTCCAGCATTAAACCGTGCTCTAGTGTTGAAAACTACATTCTGTGCTTACTTTCATGTAAAAGCTACGTTTACACCATCAATCTGGCCTCCTGTGATGAAATCCACATTATATGCTTACTTTCATGTAAAAGCTACGTTTACACCATCAAACAGGCCTCCCGTGATGAAAACTACATTCTGTTGTCACTTTCATGTAAAAGCCAGGTTTTGGGCAATAAACTGGCCTCCCGTGATGAAATCCACATTATCTGCTTAGTTTCATGTAAAAGCAACGTTTACATCATCAAACTGGCTTCCTGTGATGAAATCCACATTATATGCTAACTTTCATGTAAAAGCTACGTTTACACCATCAAACAGGCCTCCTGTGATGAAAACTACATTCTGTTGTCACTTTCTTATAAAAGACAGGTTTTGGTCTGTAAGCTGACCTCCTGTGATAAAATCCACATTACCTACTTAGTTTCATGTAAAATCTATATTTCCAGCATTAAACCGTGCTCTAGTGTTGAAAACTACATTCTGTGCTTACTTTCATGTAAAAGCTACGTTTACAGCATTAAACAGGCCTCTAGTGCTGAAGACTACATTCTGTGCTTACTTTCATGTAAAGGCAAGGTTTTCAGCATCAAACAGGCTTCTTGTGATAGAAACTACATTCTGTTGTCACTTTCATGTAAAAGCTACGTTTACACCATCAAACTGGCTTCCTGTGATGAAATCCACATTATATGCTTACTTTCATGTAAAAGCTACGTTTACACCATCAAACAGGCCTCCTGTGATGAAAACTACATTCTGTTGTCACTTTCTTGTAAAAGACAGGATTTTGGTCTGTAAGCTGACCTCCTGTGATAAAATCCACATTACCTACTTAGTTTCATGTAAAATCTATATTTCCAGCATTAAACAGTGCTCTAGTGTTGAAAACTACATTCTGTGCTTACTTTCATGTAAAAGCTACGTTTACAGCATTAAACAGGCCTCTAGTGCTGAAGACTACATTTTGTGCTTACTTTCATGTAAAGGCAAGGTTTTCAGCATCAAACAGGCTTCTTGTGATGGAAACTACATTCTGTTGTCACTTACATGTAAAAGCCAGGTTTTGGGCAATAAACTGGCCTCCCGTGATGAAATCCACATTATCTGCTTAGTTTCATGTAAAAGCAACGTTTCCAGCATTAAACAGGCCTCCCGTGATGAAAACTCCATTCTGTGTTCACTTTAATGTAAAAGCTATGTTTCCAGCATTAAACCGTGCTCTAGTGTTGAAAACTACATTCTGTGCTTACTTTCATGTAAAGGCAAGGTTTTAAGCATCAAACAGGCCTCCCGTGATGAAAACTCCATTCTGTGTTCACTTTAATGTAAAAGCTATGTTTCCAGCATTAAACCGTGCTCTAGTGTTGAAAACTACATTCTGTGCTTACTTTCATGTAAAAGCTACGTTTACACCATCAATCTGGCCTCCTGTGATGAAATCCACATTATATGCTTACTTTCATGTAAAAGCTACGTTTACAGCATTAAACAGGCCTCTAGTGCTGAAGACTACATTCTGTGCTTACTTTCATGTAAAGGCAAGGTTTTAAGCATCAAACAGGCTTCTTGTGATGGAAACTACATTCTGTTGTCACTTTCATGTAAAAGCAAAGTTTCCAGCATTAAACAGGCCTCCCGTGATGAAAACTACATTCTGTGCTTAATTTCATGTAAAAGCTACGTTTACACCATCAAACTGGCCTCCTGTGGTGTAATCCACATTATATGCTTACTTTCATGTAAAAGCTACGTTTACACCATCAAACAGGCCTCCCGTGATGAAAACTACATTCTGTTGTCACTTTCATGTAAAAGCCAGGTTTTGGTCTGTAAACTGACCTCCTGTGATGAAATCCACATTAGATACTTAGTTACATGTAAAATCTATATTTCCAGCATTAGACAGTGCTCTAGTGTTGAAAACTACATTCTGTGCCCACTTTCATGTAAAAGCTATGTTTCCAGCATTAAACAGTGCTCTTGTGTTGAAAACTACATTCTGTGCTTACTTTCATGTAAAAGCTACGTTTACACCATCAAACTGGCCTCCTGTGATGAAATCCACATTATATGCTTACTTTCATGTAAAAGCTATGTTTCCAGCATTAAACCGTGCTCTAGTGTTGAAAACTACATTCTGTGCTTACTTTCATGTAAAAGCTACGTTTACACCATCAATCTGGCCTCCTGTGATGAAATCCACATTATATGCTTACTTTCATGTAAAAGCTACGTTTACACCATCAAACAGGCCTCCCGTGATGAAAACTACATTCTGTGGTCACTTTCATGTAAAAGCCAGGTTTTGGGCAATAAACTGGCCTCCCGTGATGAAATCCACATTATCTGCTTAGTTTCATGTAAAAGCAACGTTTACATCATCAAACTGGCTTCCTGTGATGAAATCCACATTATATGCTTACTTTCATGTAAAAGCTACGTTTACACCATCAAACAGGCCTCCTGTGATGAAAACTACATTCTGTTGTCACTTTCTTGTAAAAGACAGGTTTTGGTCTGTAAGCTGACCTCCTGTGATAAAATCCACATTACCTACTTAGTTTCATGTAAAATCTATATTTCCAGCATTAAACCGTGCTCTAGTGTTGAAAACTACATTCTGTGCTTACTTTCATGTAAAAGCTACGTTTACAGCATTAAACAGGCCTCTAGTGCTGAAGACTACATTCTGTGCTTACTTTCATGTAAAGGCAAGGTTTTCAGCATCAAACAGGCTTCTTGTGATAGAAACTACATTCTGTTGTCACTTTCATGTAAAAGCTACGTTTACACCATCAAACAGGCCTCCCGTGATGAAAACTCCATTCTGTTGTCACTTTCATGTAAAAGCCAGGTTTTGGTCTGTAAACTGACCTCCTGTGATGAAATCCACATTAGATACTTAGTTACATGTAAAATCTATATTTCCAGCATTAAACAGTGCTCTAGTGTTGAAAACTACATTCTGTGCCCACTTTCATGTAAAAGCTATGTTTCCAGCATTAAACAGTGCTCTTGTGTTGAAAACTACATTCTGTTGTCACTTTCATGTAAAAGCCAGGTTTTGGGCAATAAACTGGCCTCCCGTGATGAAATCCACATTATCTGCTTAGTTTCATGTAAAAGCAACGTTTACACCATCAAAAAGGCCTCCTGTGATGAAAACTACATTCTGTTGTCACTTTCTTGTAAAAGACAGGTTTTGGTCTGTAAGCTGACCTCCTGTGATAAAATCAACATTACCTACTTAGTTTCATGTAAAATCTATATTTCCAGCATTAAACAGTGCTCTAGTGTTAAAAACTACATTCTGTGCTTACTTTCATGTTAAAGCTACGTTTACAGCATTAAACAGGACTCTAGTGCTGAAGACTACATTCTGTGCTTACTTTCATGTAAAGGCAAGGTTTTAAGCATCAAACAGGCTTCTTGTGATAGAAACTACATTCTGTTGTCACTTTCATGTAAAAGCAACGTTTCCAGCATTAAACAGGCCTCCCGTGATGAAAACTCCATTCTGTGCTTACTTTCATGTAAAAGCTACGTTTACACCATCAAACAGGCCTCCCGTGATGAAGACTACATTCTGTTGTCACTTTCATGTAAAAGCCAGGTTTTGGTCTGTAAACTGACCTCCTGTGATGAAATCCACATTATCAACTTAGTTACATGAAAAATCTATATATCCAGCATTAAACAGTGCTCTAGTGTTGAAAACTACATTTTGTTGTCACTTTCATGTAAAAGCAACGTTTCCAGCATTAAACAGGCCTCCCGTGATGAAAACTCCATTCTGTGTTCACTTTAATGTAAAAGCTATGTTTCCAGCATTAAACCGTGCTCTAGTGTTGAAAACTACATTCTGTGCTTACTTTCATGTAAAGGCAAGGTTTTAAGCATCAAACAGGCTTCTTGTGATGGAAACTACATTCTGTTGTCACTTTCATGTAAAAGCAACGTTTACACCATCAAACTGGCTTCCTGTGATGAAATCCACATTATATGCTTACTTTCATGTAAAAGCTACGTTTACACCATCAAACAGGCCTCCTGTGATGAAAACTACATTCTGTTGTCACTTTCTTGTAAAAGACAGGTTTTGGTCTGTAAGCTGACCTCCTGTGATAAAATCCACATTACCTACTTAGTTTCATGTAAAATCTATATTTCCAGCATTAAACAGTGCTCTAGTGTTAAAAACTACATTCTGTGCTTACTTTCATGTTAAAGCTACGTTTACAGCATTAAACAGGACTCTAGTGCTGAAGACTACATTCTGTGCTTACTTTCATGTAAAGGAAAGGTTTTAAGCATCAAAAAGGCTTCTTGTGATAGAAACTACATTTTGTTGTCACTTTCATGTAAAAGCAACGTTTCCAGCATTAAACAGGTCTCCCGTGATGAAAACTCCATTCTGTGTTCACTTTAATGTAAAAGCTATGTTTCCAGCATTAAACCGTGCTCTAGTGTTGAAAACTACATTCTGTGCTTTCTTTCATGTAAAAGCTACGTTTACACCATCAATCTGGCCTCCTGTGATGAAATCCACATTATATGCTTACTTTCATGTAAAAGCTACGTTTACACCATCAAACAGGCCTCCCGTGATGAAGACTACATTCTGTGCTTACTTTCATGTAAAGGCAAGGTTTTAAGCATCAAACAGGCTTCTTGTGATGGAAACTACATTCTGTTGTCACTTTCATGTAAAAGCCAGGTTTTGGTCTGTAAACTGACCTCCTGTGATGAAATCCACATTACCTACTTAGTTTCATGTAAAATCTATATTTCCAGCATTAAACAGTGCTCTAGTGTTGAAAACTACATTCTGTGCTTACTTTCATGTAAAGGCAAGGTTTTAAGCATCAAACAGGCTTCTTGTGATGGAAACTACATTCTGTTGTCACTTTCATGTAAAAGCTACGTTTACACCATCAAACAGGCCTCCTGTGATGAAAACTACATTCTGTTGTCACTTTCATGTAAAAGCAACGTTTCCAGCATTAAACAGGCCTCCCGTGATGAAAACTCCATTCTGTGTTCACTTTAATGTAAAAGCTATGTTTCCAGCATTAAACCGTGCTCTAGTGTTGAAAACTACATTCTCTGCTTACTTTCATGTAAAAGCAAGCTTTTGGGCAGTAAACTGACCTCCCGTGATGAAATTCACATTATCTGCTTAGTTTCATGTAAAAGCAACGTTTCCAGCATTGAACAGGGCTCTAGTCTTGAAAACTACATTCTGTGCTTACTTTCATGTAAAGGCAAGGTTTTAAGCATCAAACAGGTTTCTTGTGATAGAAACTACATTCTGTTGTCACTTTCATGTAAAAGCTATGTTTCCAGCATTAAACAGTGCTCTTGTGTTGAAAACTACATTCTGTGCTTACTTTCATGTAAAAGCTACGTTTACACCATCAAACTGGCCTCCTGTGATGAAATCCACATTATATGCTTACTTTCATGTAAAAGCTATGTTTCCAGCATTAAACCGTGCTCTAGTGTTGAAAACTACATTCTGTGCTTACTTTCATGTAAAAGCTACGTTTACACCATCAATCTGGCCTCCTGTGATGAAATCCACATTATATGCTTACTTTCATGTAAAAGCTACGTTTACACCATCAAACAGGCCTCCCGTGATGAAAACTACATTCTGTGGTCACTTTCATGTAAAAGCCAGGTTTTGGGCAATAAACTGGCCTCCCGTGATGAAATCCACATTATCTGCTTAGTTTCATGTAAAAGCAACGTTTACATCATCAAACTGGCTTCCTGTGATGAAATCCACATTATATGCTTACTTTCATGTAAAAGCTACGTTTACACCATCAAACAGGCCTCCTGTGATGAAAACTACATTCTGTTGTCACTTTCTTGTAAAAGACAGGTTTTGGTCTGTAAGCTGACCTCCTGTGATAAAATCCACATTACCTACTTAGTTTCATGTAAAATCTATATTTCCAGCATTAAACCGTGCTCTAGTGTTGAAAACTACATTCTGTGCTTACTTTCATGTAAAAGCTACGTTTACAGCATTAAACAGGCCTCTAGTGCTGAAGACTACATTCTGTGCTTACTTTCATGTAAAGGCAAGGTTTTCAGCATCAAACAGGCTTCTTGTGATAGAAACTACATTCTGTTGTCACTTTCATGTAAAAGCTACGTTTACACCATCAAACAGGCCTCCCGTGATGAAAACTCCATTCTGTTGTCACTTTCATGTAAAAGCCAGGTTTTGGTCTGTAAACTGACCTCCTGTGATGAAATCCACATTAGATACTTAGTTACATGTAAAATCTATATTTCCAGCATTAAACAGTGCTCTAGTGTTGAAAACTACATTCTGTGCCCACTTTCATGTAAAAGCTATGTTTCCAGCATTAAACAGTGCTCTTGTGTTGAAAACTACATTCTGTTGTCACTTTCATGTAAAAGCCAGGTTTTGGGCAATAAACTGGCCTCCCGTGATGAAATCCACATTATCTGCTTAGTTTCATGTAAAAGCAACGTTTACACCATCAAAAAGGCCTCCTGTGATGAAAACTACATTCTGTTGTCACTTTCTTGTAAAAGACAGGTTTTGGTCTGTAAGCTGACCTCCTGTGATAAAATCAACATTACCTACTTAGTTTCATGTAAAATCTATATTTCCAGCATTAAACAGTGCTCTAGTGTTAAAAACTACATTCTGTGCTTACTTTCATGTTAAAGCTACGTTTACAGCATTAAACAGGACTCTAGTGCTGAAGACTACATTCTGTGCTTACTTTCATGTAAAGGCAAGGTTTTAAGCATCAAACAGGCTTCTTGTGATAGAAACTACATTCTGTTGTCACTTTCATGTAAAAGCAACGTTTCCAGCATTAAACAGGCCTCCCGTGATGAAAACTCCATTCTGTGCTTACTTTCATGTAAAAGCTACGTTTACACCATCAAACAGGCCTCCCGTGATGAAGACTACATTCTGTTGTCACTTTCATGTAAAAGCCAGGTTTTGGTCTGTAAACTGACCTCCTGTGATGAAATCCACATTATCAACTTAGTTACATGAAAAATCTATATATCCAGCATTAAACAGTGCTCTAGTGTTGAAAACTACATTTTGTTGTCACTTTCATGTAAAAGCAACGTTTCCAGCATTAAACAGGCCTCCCGTGATGAAAACTCCATTCTGTGTTCACTTTAATGTAAAAGCTATGTTTCCAGCATTAAACCGTGCTCTAGTGTTGAAAACTACATTCTGTGCTTACTTTCATGTAAAGGCAAGGTTTTAAGCATCAAACAGGCTTCTTGTGATGGAAACTACATTCTGTTGTCACTTTCATGTAAAAGCAACGTTTACACCATCAAACTGGCTTCCTGTGATGAAATCCACATTATATGCTTACTTTCATGTAAAAGCTACGTTTACACCATCAAACAGGCCTCCTGTGATGAAAACTACATTCTGTTGTCACTTTCTTGTAAAAGACAGGTTTTGGTCTGTAAGCTGACCTCCTGTGATAAAATCCACATTACCTACTTAGTTTCATGTAAAATCTATATTTCCAGCATTAAACAGTGCTCTAGTGTTAAAAACTACATTCTGTGCTTACTTTCATGTTAAAGCTACGTTTACAGCATTAAACAGGACTCTAGTGCTGAAGACTACATTCTGTGCTTACTTTCATGTAAAGGAAAGGTTTTAAGCATCAAAAAGGCTTCTTGTGATAGAAACTACATTTTGTTGTCACTTTCATGTAAAAGCAACGTTTCCAGCATTAAACAGGTCTCCCGTGATGAAAACTCCATTCTGTGTTCACTTTAATGTAAAAGCTATGTTTCCAGCATTAAACCGTGCTCTAGTGTTGAAAACTACATTCTGTGCTTTCTTTCATGTAAAAGCTACGTTTACACCATCAATCTGGCCTCCTGTGATGAAATCCACATTATATGCTTACTTTCATGTAAAAGCTACGTTTACACCATCAAACAGGCCTCCCGTGATGAAGACTACATTCTGTGCTTACTTTCATGTAAAGGCAAGGTTTTAAGCATCAAACAGGCTTCTTGTGATGGAAACTACATTCTGTTGTCACTTTCATGTAAAAGCCAGGTTTTGGTCTGTAAACTGACCTCCTGTGATGAAATCCACATTACCTACTTAGTTTCATGTAAAATCTATATTTCCAGCATTAAACAGTGCTCTAGTGTTGAAAACTACATTCTGTGCTTACTTTCATGTAAAGGCAAGGTTTTAAGCATCAAACAGGCTTCTTGTGATGGAAACTACATTCTGTTGTCACTTTCATGTAAAAGCTACGTTTACACCATCAAACAGGCCTCCTGTGATGAAAACTACATTCTGTTGTCACTTTCATGTAAAAGCAACGTTTCCAGCATTAAACAGGCCTCCCGTGATGAAAACTCCATTCTGTGTTCACTTTAATGTAAAAGCTATGTTTCCAGCATTAAACCGTGCTCTAGTGTTGAAAACTACATTCTCTGCTTACTTTCATGTAAAAGCAAGCTTTTGGGCAGTAAACTGACCTCCCGTGATGAAATTCACATTATCTGCTTAGTTTCATGTAAAAGCAACGTTTCCAGCATTGAACAGGGCTCTAGTCTTGAAAACTACATTCTGTGCTTACTTTCATGTAAAGGCAAGGTTTTAAGCATCAAACAGGTTTCTTGTGATAGAAACTACATTCTGTTGTCACTTTCATGTAAAAGCTATGTTTCCAGCATTAAACAGTGCTCTTGTGTTGAAAACTACATTCTGTGCTTACTTTCATGTAAAAGCTACGTTTACACCATCAAACTGGCCTCCTGTGATGAAATCCACATTATATGCTTACTTTCATGTAAAAGCTATGTTTCCAGCATTAAACCGTGCTCTAGTGTTGAAAACTACATTCTGTGCTTACTTTCATGTAAAAGCTACGTTTACACCATCAATCTGGCCTCCTGTGATGAAATCCACATTATATGCTTACTTTCATGTAAAAGCTACGTTTACACCATCAAACAGGCCTCCCGTGATGAAAACTACATTCTGTGGTCACTTTCATGTAAAAGCCAGGTTTTGGGCAATAAACTGGCCTCCCGTGATGAAATCCACATTATCTGCTTAGTTTCATGTAAAAGCAACGTTTACATCATCAAACTGGCTTCCTGTGATGAAATCCACATTATATGCTTACTTTCATGTAAAAGCTATGTTTCCAGCATTAAACAGTGCTCTTGTGTTGAAAACTACATTCTGTTGTCACTTTCATGTAAAAGCCAGGTTTTCGGCAATAAACTGACCTCCCGTGATGAAATCCACATTATCTGCTTAGTTTCATGTAAAAGCAACGTTTACACCATCAAAAAGGCCTCCTGTGATGAAAACTACATTCTGTTGTCACTTTCTTGTAAAAGACAGGTTTTGGTCTGTAAACTGACCTCCTGTGATGAAATCCACATTAGATACTTAGTTACATGTAAAATCTATATTTCCAGCATTAGACAGTGCTCTAGTGTTGAAAACTACATTCTGTGCCCACTTTCATGTAAAAGCTATGTTTCCAGCATTAAACAGTGCTCTTGTGTTGAAAACTACATTCTGTGCTTACTTTCATGTAAAAGCTACGTTTACACCATCAAACTGGCCTCCTGTGATGAAATCCACATTATATGCTTACTTTCATGTAAAAGCTATGTTTCCAGCATTAAACCGTGCTCTAGTGTTGAAAACTACATTCTGTGCTTACTTTCATGTAAAAGCTACGTTTACACCATCAATCTGGCCTCCTGTGATGAAATCCACATTATATGCTTACTTTCATGTAAAAGCTACGTTTACACCATCAAACAGGCCTCCCGTGATGAAAACTACATTCTGTGGTCACTTTCATGTAAAAGCCAGGTTTTGGGCAATAAACTGGCCTCCCGTGATGAAATCCACATTATCTGCTTAGTTTCATGTAAAAGCAACGTTTACATCATCAAACTGGCTTCCTGTGATGAAATCCACATTATATGCTTACTTTCATGTAAAAGCTACGTTTACACCATCAAACAGGCCTCCTGTGATGAAAACTACATTCTGTTGTCACTTTCTTGTAAAAGACAGGTTTTGGTCTGTAAGCTGACCTCCTGTGATAAAATCCACATTACCTACTTAGTTTCATGTAAAATCTATATTTCCAGCATTAAACCGTGCTCTAGTGTTGAAAACTACATTCTGTGCTTACTTTCATGTAAAAGCTACGTTTACAGCATTAAACAGGCCTCTAGTGCTGAAGACTACATTCTGTGCTTACTTTCATGTAAAGGCAAGGTTTTCAGCATCAAACAGGCTTCTTGTGATAGAAACTACATTCTGTTGTCACTTTCATGTAAAAGCTACGTTTACACCATCAAACAGGCCTCCCGTGATGAAAACTCCATTCTGTTGTCACTTTCATGTAAAAGCCAGGTTTTGGTCTGTAAACTGACCTCCTGTGATGAAATCCACATTAGATACTTAGTTACATGTAAAATCTATATTTCCAGCATTAAACAGTGCTCTAGTGTTGAAAACTACATTCTGTGCCCACTTTCATGTAAAAGCTATGTTTCCAGCATTAAACAGTGCTCTTGTGTTGAAAACTACATTCTGTTGTCACTTTCATGTAAAAGCCAGGTTTTGGGCAATAAACTGGCCTCCCGTGATGAAATCCACATTATCTGCTTAGTTTCATGTAAAAGCAACGTTTACACCATCAAAAAGGCCTCCTGTGATGAAAACTACATTCTGTTGTCACTTTCTTGTAAAAGACAGGTTTTGGTCTGTAAGCTGACCTCCTGTGATAAAATCAACATTACCTACTTAGTTTCATGTAAAATCTATATTTCCAGCATTAAACAGTGCTCTAGTGTTAAAAACTACATTCTGTGCTTACTTTCATGTTAAAGCTACGTTTACAGCATTAAACAGGACTCTAGTGCTGAAGACTACATTCTGTGCTTACTTTCATGTAAAGGCAAGGTTTTAAGCATCAAACAGGCTTCTTGTGATAGAAACTACATTCTGTTGTCACTTTCATGTAAAAGCAACGTTTCCAGCATTAAACAGGCCTCCCGTGATGAAAACTCCATTCTGTGCTTACTTTCATGTAAAAGCTACGTTTACACCATCAAACAGGCCTCCCGTGATGAAGACTACATTCTGTTGTCACTTTCATGTAAAAGCCAGGTTTTGGTCTGTAAACTGACCTCCTGTGATGAAATCCACATTATCAACTTAGTTACATGAAAAATCTATATATCCAGCATTAAACAGTGCTCTAGTGTTGAAAACTACATTTTGTTGTCACTTTCATGTAAAAGCAACGTTTCCAGCATTAAACAGGCCTCCCGTGATGAAAACTCCATTCTGTGTTCACTTTAATGTAAAAGCTATGTTTCCAGCATTAAACCGTGCTCTAGTGTTGAAAACTACATTCTGTGCTTACTTTCATGTAAAGGCAAGGTTTTAAGCATCAAACAGGCTTCTTGTGATGGAAACTACATTCTGTTGTCACTTTCATGTAAAAGCAACGTTTACACCATCAAACTGGCTTCCTGTGATGAAATCCACATTATATGCTTACTTTCATGTAAAAGCTACGTTTACACCATCAAACAGGCCTCCTGTGATGAAAACTACATTCTGTTGTCACTTTCTTGTAAAAGACAGGTTTTGGTCTGTAAGCTGACCTCCTGTGATAAAATCCACATTACCTACTTAGTTTCATGTAAAATCTATATTTCCAGCATTAAACAGTGCTCTAGTGTTAAAAACTACATTCTGTGCTTACTTTCATGTTAAAGCTACGTTTACAGCATTAAACAGGACTCTAGTGCTGAAGACTACATTCTGTGCTTACTTTCATGTAAAGGAAAGGTTTTAAGCATCAAAAAGGCTTCTTGTGATAGAAACTACATTTTGTTGTCACTTTCATGTAAAAGCAACGTTTCCAGCATTAAACAGGTCTCCCGTGATGAAAACTCCATTCTGTGTTCACTTTAATGTAAAAGCTATGTTTCCAGCATTAAACCGTGCTCTAGTGTTGAAAACTACATTCTGTGCTTTCTTTCATGTAAAAGCTACGTTTACACCATCAATCTGGCCTCCTGTGATGAAATCCACATTATATGCTTACTTTCATGTAAAAGCTACGTTTACACCATCAAACAGGCCTCCCGTGATGAAGACTACATTCTGTGCTTACTTTCATGTAAAGGCAAGGTTTTAAGCATCAAACAGGCTTCTTGTGATGGAAACTACATTCTGTTGTCACTTTCATGTAAAAGCCAGGTTTTGGTCTGTAAACTGACCTCCTGTGATGAAATCCACATTACCTACTTAGTTTCATGTAAAATCTATATTTCCAGCATTAAACAGTGCTCTAGTGTTGAAAACTACATTCTGTGCTTACTTTCATGTAAAGGCAAGGTTTTAAGCATCAAACAGGCTTCTTGTGATGGAAACTACATTCTGTTGTCACTTTCATGTAAAAGCTACGTTTACACCATCAAACAGGCCTCCTGTGATGAAAACTACATTCTGTTGTCACTTTCATGTAAAAGCAACGTTTCCAGCATTAAACAGGCCTCCCGTGATGAAAACTCCATTCTGTGTTCACTTTAATGTAAAAGCTATGTTTCCAGCATTAAACCGTGCTCTAGTGTTGAAAACTACATTCTCTGCTTACTTTCATGTAAAAGCAAGCTTTTGGGCAGTAAACTGACCTCCCGTGATGAAATTCACATTATCTGCTTAGTTTCATGTAAAAGCAACGTTTCCAGCATTGAACAGGGCTCTAGTCTTGAAAACTACATTCTGTGCTTACTTTCATGTAAAGGCAAGGTTTTAAGCATCAAACAGGTTTCTTGTGATAGAAACTACATTCTGTTGTCACTTTCATGTAAAAGCAACGTTTCCAGCATTAAACAGGCCTCCCGTGATGAAAACTCCATTCTGTGCTTACTTTCATGTAAAAGCTACGTTTACACCATCAAACAGGCCTCCCGTGATGAAGACTACATTCTGTTGTCACTTTCATGTAAAAGCCAGGTTTTGGTCTGTAAACTGACCTCCTGTGATGAAATCCACATTATCAACTTAGTTACATGTAAAATCTATATATCCAGCATTAAACAGTGCTCTAGTGTTGAAAACTACATTTTGTTGTCACTTTCATGTAAAAGCAACGTTTCCAGCATTAAACAGGCCTCCCGTGATGAAATCCACATTATCTGCTTAGTTTCATGTAAAAGCAACGTTTACACCATCAAACTGGCTTCCTGTGATGAAATCCACATTATATGCTTACTTTCATGTAAAAGCTACGTTTACACCATCAAACAGGCCTCCTGTGATGAAAACTACATTCTGTTGTCACTTTCTTGTCAAAGACAGGTTTTGGTCTGTAAGCTGACCTCCTGTGATAAAATCCACATTACCTACCTTGTTTCATGTAAAATCTATATTTCCAGCATTAAACAGTGCTCTAGTGTTAAAAACTACATTCTGTGCTTACTTTCATGTAAAAGCTACGTTTACAGCATTAAACAGGCCTCTAGTGTTGAAAACTACATTCTGTGCTTACTTTCATGTAAAAGCTCCGTTTACACCATCAATCTGGCCTCCTGTGATGAAATCCACATTATCTACTTAGTTACATGTAAAAGCAACGTTTCCAGCATTAAACAGGCCTCCCGTGATGAAAACTCCATTCTGTGTTCACTTTAATGTAAAAGCTATGTTTCCAGCATTAAACCGTGCTCTAGTGTTGAAAACTACATTCTGTGCTTACTTTCATGTAAAGGCAAGGTTTTAAGCATCAAACAGGCCTCCCGTGATGAAAACTCCATTCTGTGTTCACTTTAATGTAAAAGCTATGTTTCCAGCATTAAACCGTGCTCTAGTGTTGAAAACTACATTCTGTGCTTACTTTCATGTAAAAGCTACGTTTACACCATCAATCTGGCCTCCTGTGATGAAATCCACATTATATGCTTACTTTCATGTAAAAGCTACGTTTACAGCATTAAACAGGCCTCTAGTGCTGAAGACTACATTCTGTGCTTACTTTCATGTAAAGGCAAGGTTTTAAGCATCAAACAGGCTTCTTGTGATGGAAACTACATTCTGTTGTCACTTTCATGTAAAAGCAAAGTTTCCAGCATTAAACAGGCCTCCCGTGATGAAAACTACATTCTGTGCTTAATTTCATGTAAAAGCTACGTTTACACCATCAAACTGGCCTCCTGTGGTGTAATCCACATTATATGCTTACTTTCATGTAAAAGCTACGTTTACACCATCAAACAGGCCTCCCGTGATGAAAACTACATTCTGTTGTCACTTTCATGTAAAAGCCAGGTTTTGGTCTGTAAACTGACCTCCTGTGATGAAATCCACATTAGATACTTAGTTACATGTAAAATCTATATTTCCAGCATTAGACAGTGCTCTAGTGTTGAAAACTACATTCTGTGCCCACTTTCATGTAAAAGCTATGTTTCCAGCATTAAACAGTGCTCTTGTGTTGAAAACTACATTCTGTGCTTACTTTCATGTAAAAGCTACGTTTACACCATCAAACTGGCCTCCTGTGATGAAATCCACATTATATGCTTACTTTCATGTAAAAGCTATGTTTCCAGCATTAAACCGTGCTCTAGTGTTGAAAACTACATTCTGTGCTTACTTTCATGTAAAAGCTACGTTTACACCATCAATCTGGCCTCCTGTGATGAAATCCACATTATATGCTTACTTTCATGTAAAAGCTACGTTTACACCATCAAACAGGCCTCCCGTGATGAAAACTACATTCTGTGGTCACTTTCATGTAAAAGCCAGGTTTTGGGCAATAAACTGGCCTCCCGTGATGAAATCCACATTATCTGCTTAGTTTCATGTAAAAGCAACGTTTACATCATCAAACTGGCTTCCTGTGATGAAATCCACATTATATGCTTACTTTCATGTAAAAGCTACGTTTACACCATCAAACAGGCCTCCTGTGATGAAAACTACATTCTGTTGTCACTTTCTTGTAAAAGACAGGTTTTGGTCTGTAAGCTGACCTCCTGTGATAAAATCCACATTACCTACTTAGTTTCATGTAAAATCTATATTTCCAGCATTAAACCGTGCTCTAGTGTTGAAAACTACATTCTGTGCTTACTTTCATGTAAAAGCTACGTTTACAGCATTAAACAGGCCTCTAGTGCTGAAGACTACATTCTGTGCTTACTTTCATGTAAAGGCAAGGTTTTCAGCATCAAACAGGCTTCTTGTGATAGAAACTACATTCTGTTGTCACTTTCATGTAAAAGCTACGTTTACACCATCAAACAGGCCTCCCGTGATGAAAACTCCATTCTGTTGTCACTTTCATGTAAAAGCCAGGTTTTGGTCTGTAAACTGACCTCCTGTGATGAAATCCACATTAGATACTTAGTTACATGTAAAATCTATATTTCCAGCATTAAACAGTGCTCTAGTGTTGAAAACTACATTCTGTGCCCACTTTCATGTAAAAGCTATGTTTCCAGCATTAAACAGTGCTCTTGTGTTGAAAACTACATTCTGTTGTCACTTTCATGTAAAAGCCAGGTTTTGGGCAATAAACTGGCCTCCCGTGATGAAATCCACATTATCTGCTTAGTTTCATGTAAAAGCAACGTTTACACCATCAAAAAGGCCTCCTGTGATGAAAACTACATTCTGTTGTCACTTTCTTGTAAAAGACAGGTTTTGGTCTGTAAGCTGACCTCCTGTGATAAAATCAACATTACCTACTTAGTTTCATGTAAAATCTATATTTCCAGCATTAAACAGTGCTCTAGTGTTAAAAACTACATTCTGTGCTTACTTTCATGTTAAAGCTACGTTTACAGCATTAAACAGGACTCTAGTGCTGAAGACTACATTCTGTGCTTACTTTCATGTAAAGGCAAGGTTTTAAGCATCAAACAGGCTTCTTGTGATAGAAACTACATTCTGTTGTCACTTTCATGTAAAAGCAACGTTTCCAGCATTAAACAGGCCTCCCGTGATGAAAACTCCATTCTGTGCTTACTTTCATGTAAAAGCTACGTTTACACCATCAAACAGGCCTCCCGTGATGAAGACTACATTCTGTTGTCACTTTCATGTAAAAGCCAGGTTTTGGTCTGTAAACTGACCTCCTGTGATGAAATCCACATTATCAACTTAGTTACATGAAAAATCTATATATCCAGCATTAAACAGTGCTCTAGTGTTGAAAACTACATTTTGTTGTCACTTTCATGTAAAAGCAACGTTTCCAGCATTAAACAGGCCTCCCGTGATGAAAACTCCATTCTGTGTTCACTTTAATGTAAAAGCTATGTTTCCAGCATTAAACCGTGCTCTAGTGTTGAAAACTACATTCTGTGCTTACTTTCATGTAAAGGCAAGGTTTTAAGCATCAAACAGGCTTCTTGTGATGGAAACTACATTCTGTTGTCACTTTCATGTAAAAGCAACGTTTACACCATCAAACTGGCTTCCTGTGATGAAATCCACATTATATGCTTACTTTCATGTAAAAGCTACGTTTACACCATCAAACAGGCCTCCTGTGATGAAAACTACATTCTGTTGTCACTTTCTTGTAAAAGACAGGTTTTGGTCTGTAAGCTGACCTCCTGTGATAAAATCCACATTACCTACTTAGTTTCATGTAAAATCTATATTTCCAGCATTAAACAGTGCTCTAGTGTTAAAAACTACATTCTGTGCTTACTTTCATGTTAAAGCTACGTTTACAGCATTAAACAGGACTCTAGTGCTGAAGACTACATTCTGTGCTTACTTTCATGTAAAGGAAAGGTTTTAAGCATCAAAAAGGCTTCTTGTGATAGAAACTACATTTTGTTGTCACTTTCATGTAAAAGCAACGTTTCCAGCATTAAACAGGTCTCCCGTGATGAAAACTCCATTCTGTGTTCACTTTAATGTAAAAGCTATGTTTCCAGCATTAAACCGTGCTCTAGTGTTGAAAACTACATTCTGTGCTTTCTTTCATGTAAAAGCTACGTTTACACCATCAATCTGGCCTCCTGTGATGAAATCCACATTATATGCTTACTTTCATGTAAAAGCTACGTTTACACCATCAAACAGGCCTCCCGTGATGAAGACTACATTCTGTGCTTACTTTCATGTAAAGGCAAGGTTTTAAGCATCAAACAGGCTTCTTGTGATGGAAACTACATTCTGTTGTCACTTTCATGTAAAAGCCAGGTTTTGGTCTGTAAACTGACCTCCTGTGATGAAATCCACATTACCTACTTAGTTTCATGTAAAATCTATATTTCCAGCATTAAACAGTGCTCTAGTGTTGAAAACTACATTCTGTGCTTACTTTCATGTAAAGGCAAGGTTTTAAGCATCAAACAGGCTTCTTGTGATGGAAACTACATTCTGTTGTCACTTTCATGTAAAAGCTACGTTTACACCATCAAACAGGCCTCCTGTGATGAAAACTACATTCTGTTGTCACTTTCATGTAAAAGCAACGTTTCCAGCATTAAACAGGCCTCCCGTGATGAAAACTCCATTCTGTGTTCACTTTAATGTAAAAGCTATGTTTCCAGCATTAAACCGTGCTCTAGTGTTGAAAACTACATTCTCTGCTTACTTTCATGTAAAAGCAAGCTTTTGGGCAGTAAACTGACCTCCCGTGATGAAATTCACATTATCTGCTTAGTTTCATGTAAAAGCAACGTTTCCAGCATTGAACAGGGCTCTAGTCTTGAAAACTACATTCTGTGCTTACTTTCATGTAAAGGCAAGGTTTTAAGCATCAAACAGGTTTCTTGTGATAGAAACTACATTCTGTTGTCACTTTCATGTAAAAGCAACGTTTCCAGCATTAAACAGGCCTCCCGTGATGAAAACTCCATTCTGTGCTTACTTTCATGTAAAAGCTACGTTTACACCATCAAACAGGCCTCCCGTGATGAAGACTACATTCTGTTGTCACTTTCATGTAAAAGCCAGGTTTTGGTCTGTAAACTGACCTCCTGTGATGAAATCCACATTATCAACTTAGTTACATGTAAAATCTATATATCCAGCATTAAACAGTGCTCTAGTGTTGAAAACTACATTTTGTTGTCACTTTCATGTAAAAGCAACGTTTCCAGCATTAAACAGGCCTCCCGTGATGAAATCCACATTATCTGCTTAGTTTCATGTAAAAGCAACGTTTACACCATCAAACTGGCTTCCTGTGATGAAATCCACATTATATGCTTACTTTCATGTAAAAGCTACGTTTACACCATCAAACAGGCCTCCTGTGATGAAAACTACATTCTGTTGTCACTTTCTTGTCAAAGACAGGTTTTGGTCTGTAAGCTGACCTCCTGTGATAAAATCCACATTACCTACCTAGTTTCATGTAAAATCTATATTTCCAGCATTAAACAGTGCTCTAGTGTTAAAAACTACATTCTGTGCTTACTTTCATGTAAAAGCTACGTTTACAGCATTAAACAGGCCTCTAGTGTTGAAAACTACATTCTGTGCTTACTTTCATGTAAAAGCTCCGTTTACACCATCAATCTGGCCTCCTGTGATGAAATCCACATTATCTACTTAGTTACATGTAAAAGCAACGTTTCCAGCATTAAACAGGCCTCCCGTGATGAAAACTCCATTCTGTGTTCACTTTAATGTAAAAGCTATGTTTCCAGCATTAAACCGTGCTCTAGTGTTGAAAACTACATTCTGTGCTTACTTTCATGTAAAGGCAAGGTTTTAAGCATCAAACAGGCCTCCCGTGATGAAAACTCCATTCTGTGTTCACTTTAATGTAAAAGCTATGTTTCCAGCATTAAACCGTGCTCTAGTGTTGAAAACTACATTCTGTGCTTACTTTCATGTAAAAGCTACGTTTACACCATCAATCTGGCCTCCTGTGATGAAATCCACATTATATGCTTACTTTCATGTAAAAGCTACGTTTACAGCATTAAACAGGCCTCTAGTGCTGAAGACTACATTCTGTGCTTACTTTCATGTAAAGGCAAGGTTTTAAGCATCAAACAGGCTTCTTGTGATGGAAACTACATTCTGTTGTCACTTTCATGTAAAAGCAAAGTTTCCAGCATTAAACAGGCCTCCCGTGATGAAAACTACATTCTGTGCTTAATTTCATGTAAAAGCTACGTTTACACCATCAAACTGGCCTCCTGTGGTGTAATCCACATTATATGCTTACTTTCATGTAAAAGCTACGTTTACACCATCAAACAGGCCTCCCGTGATGAAAACTACATTCTGTTGTCACTTTCATGTAAAAGCCAGGTTTTGGTCTGTAAACTGACCTCCTGTGATGAAATCCACATTAGATACTTAGTTACATGTAAAATCTATATTTCCAGCATTAGACAGTGCTCTAGTGTTGAAAACTACATTCTGTGCCCACTTTCATGTAAAAGCTATGTTTCCAGCATTAAACAGTGCTCTTGTGTTGAAAACTACATTCTGTGCTTACTTTCATGTAAAAGCTACGTTTACACCATCAAACTGGCCTCCTGTGATGAAATCCACATTATATGCTTACTTTCATGTAAAAGCTATGTTTCCAGCATTAAACCGTGCTCTAGTGTTGAAAACTACATTCTGTGCTTACTTTCATGTAAAAGCTACGTTTACACCATCAATCTGGCCTCCTGTGATGAAATCCACATTATATGCTTACTTTCATGTAAAAGCTACGTTTACACCATCAAACAGGCCTCCCGTGATGAAAACTACATTCTGTGGTCACTTTCATGTAAAAGCCAGGTTTTGGGCAATAAACTGGCCTCCCGTGATGAAATCCACATTATCTGCTTAGTTTCATGTAAAAGCAACGTTTACATCATCAAACTGGCTTCCTGTGATGAAATCCACATTATATGCTTACTTTCATGTAAAAGCTACGTTTACACCATCAAACAGGCCTCCTGTGATGAAAACTACATTCTGTTGTCACTTTCTTGTAAAAGACAGGTTTTGGTCTGTAAGCTGACCTCCTGTGATAAAATCCACATTACCTACTTAGTTTCATGTAAAATCTATATTTCCAGCATTAAACCGTGCTCTAGTGTTGAAAACTACATTCTGTGCTTACTTTCATGTAAAAGCTACGTTTACAGCATTAAACAGGCCTCTAGTGCTGAAGACTACATTCTGTGCTTACTTTCATGTAAAGGCAAGGTTTTCAGCATCAAACAGGCTTCTTGTGATAGAAACTACATTCTGTTGTCACTTTCATGTAAAAGCTACGTTTACACCATCAAACAGGCCTCCCGTGATGAAAACTCCATTCTGTTGTCACTTTCATGTAAAAGCCAGGTTTTGGTCTGTAAACTGACCTCCTGTGATGAAATCCACATTAGATACTTAGTTACATGTAAAATCTATATTTCCAGCATTAAACAGTGCTCTAGTGTTGAAAACTACATTCTGTGCCCACTTTCATGTAAAAGCTATGTTTCCAGCATTAAACAGTGCTCTTGTGTTGAAAACTACATTCTGTTGTCACTTTCATGTAAAAGCCAGGTTTTGGGCAATAAACTGGCCTCCCGTGATGAAATCCACATTATCTGCTTAGTTTCATGTAAAAGCAACGTTTACACCATCAAAAAGGCCTCCTGTGATGAAAACTACATTCTGTTGTCACTTTCTTGTAAAAGACAGGTTTTGGTCTGTAAGCTGACCTCCTGTGATAAAATCAACATTACCTACTTAGTTTCATGTAAAATCTATATTTCCAGCATTAAACAGTGCTCTAGTGTTAAAAACTACATTCTGTGCTTACTTTCATGTTAAAGCTACGTTTACAGCATTAAACAGGACTCTAGTGCTGAAGACTACATTCTGTGCTTACTTTCATGTAAAGGCAAGGTTTTAAGCATCAAACAGGCTTCTTGTGATAGAAACTACATTCTGTTGTCACTTTCATGTAAAAGCAACGTTTCCAGCATTAAACAGGCCTCCCGTGATGAAAACTCCATTCTGTGCTTACTTTCATGTAAAAGCTACGTTTACACCATCAAACAGGCCTCCCGTGATGAAGACTACATTCTGTTGTCACTTTCATGTAAAAGCCAGGTTTTGGTCTGTAAACTGACCTCCTGTGATGAAATCCACATTATCAACTTAGTTACATGAAAAATCTATATATCCAGCATTAAACAGTGCTCTAGTGTTGAAAACTACATTTTGTTGTCACTTTCATGTAAAAGCAACGTTTCCAGCATTAAACAGGCCTCCCGTGATGAAAACTCCATTCTGTGTTCACTTTAATGTAAAAGCTATGTTTCCAGCATTAAACCGTGCTCTAGTGTTGAAAACTACATTCTGTGCTTACTTTCATGTAAAGGCAAGGTTTTAAGCATCAAACAGGCTTCTTGTGATGGAAACTACATTCTGTTGTCACTTTCATGTAAAAGCAACGTTTACACCATCAAACTGGCTTCCTGTGATGAAATCCACATTATATGCTTACTTTCATGTAAAAGCTACGTTTACACCATCAAACAGGCCTCCTGTGATGAAAACTACATTCTGTTGTCACTTTCTTGTAAAAGACAGGTTTTGGTCTGTAAGCTGACCTCCTGTGATAAAATCCACATTACCTACTTAGTTTCATGTAAAATCTATATTTCCAGCATTAAACAGTGCTCTAGTGTTAAAAACTACATTCTGTGCTTACTTTCATGTTAAAGCTACGTTTACAGCATTAAACAGGACTCTAGTGCTGAAGACTACATTCTGTGCTTACTTTCATGTAAAGGAAAGGTTTTAAGCATCAAAAAGGCTTCTTGTGATAGAAACTACATTTTGTTGTCACTTTCATGTAAAAGCAACGTTTCCAGCATTAAACAGGTCTCCCGTGATGAAAACTCCATTCTGTGTTCACTTTAATGTAAAAGCTATGTTTCCAGCATTAAACCGTGCTCTAGTGTTGAAAACTACATTCTGTGCTTTCTTTCATGTAAAAGCTACGTTTACACCATCAATCTGGCCTCCTGTGATGAAATCCACATTATATGCTTACTTTCATGTAAAAGCTACGTTTACACCATCAAACAGGCCTCCCGTGATGAAGACTACATTCTGTGCTTACTTTCATGTAAAGGCAAGGTTTTAAGCATCAAACAGGCTTCTTGTGATGGAAACTACATTCTGTTGTCACTTTCATGTAAAAGCCAGGTTTTGGTCTGTAAACTGACCTCCTGTGATGAAATCCACATTACCTACTTAGTTTCATGTAAAATCTATATTTCCAGCATTAAACAGTGCTCTAGTGTTGAAAACTACATTCTGTGCTTACTTTCATGTAAAGGCAAGGTTTTAAGCATCAAACAGGCTTCTTGTGATGGAAACTACATTCTGTTGTCACTTTCATGTAAAAGCTACGTTTACACCATCAAACAGGCCTCCTGTGATGAAAACTACATTCTGTTGTCACTTTCATGTAAAAGCAACGTTTCCAGCATTAAACAGGCCTCCCGTGATGAAAACTCCATTCTGTGTTCACTTTAATGTAAAAGCTATGTTTCCAGCATTAAACCGTGCTCTAGTGTTGAAAACTACATTCTCTGCTTACTTTCATGTAAAAGCAAGCTTTTGGGCAGTAAACTGACCTCCCGTGATGAAATTCACATTATCTGCTTAGTTTCATGTAAAAGCAACGTTTCCAGCATTGAACAGGGCTCTAGTCTTGAAAACTACATTCTGTGCTTACTTTCATGTAAAGGCAAGGTTTTAAGCATCAAACAGGTTTCTTGTGATAGAAACTACATTCTGTTGTCACTTTCATGTAAAAGCAACGTTTCCAGCATTAAACAGGCCTCCCGTGATGAAAACTCCATTCTGTGCTTACTTTCATGTAAAAGCTACGTTTACACCATCAAACAGGCCTCCCGTGATGAAAACTACATTCTGTTGTCACTTTCATGTAAAAGCCAGGTTTTGGTCTGTAAACTGACCTCCTGTGATGAAATCCACATTATCAACTTAGTTACATGTAAAATCTATATATCCAGCATTAAACAGTGCTCTAGTGTTGAAAACTACATTTTGTTGTCACTTTCATGTAAAAGCAACGTTTCCAGCATTAAACAGGCCTCCCGTGATGAAATCCACATTATCTGCTTAGTTTCATGTAAAAGCAACGTTTACACCATCAAACTGGCTTCCTGTGATGAAATCCACATTATATGCTTACTTTCATGTAAAAGCTACGTTTACACCATCAAACAGGCCTCCTGTGATGAAAACTACATTCTGTTGTCACTTTCTTGTCAAAGACAGGTTTTGGTCTGTAAGCTGACCTCCTGTGATAAAATCCACATTACCTACCTAGTTTCATGTAAAATCTATATTTCCAGCATTAAACAGTGCTCTAGTGTTGAAAACTACATTCTGTGCTTACTTTCATGTAAAAGCTACGTTTACAGCATTAAACAGGCCTCTAGTGTTGGAAACTACATTCTGTGCTTACTTTCATGTAAAAGCCCCGTTTACACCATCAAACTGGCCTCCTGTGATGAAATCCACATTATCTACTTAGTTACATGTAAAAGCAACGTTTCCAGCATTAAACATGCCTCCCGTGATGAAAACTCCATTCTGTGTTCACTTTAATGTAAAAGCTATGTTTCCAGCATTAAACCGTGCTCTAGTGTTGAAAACTACATTCTGTGCTTACTTTCATGTAAAAGCAAGGTTTTAAGCATCAAACAGGCTTCTTTGATGGAAACTACATTCTGTTGTCACTTTCATGTAAAAGCAACGTTTCCAGCATTAAACCACGTTACACCATCAATCTGCCCCTTATAAATCCACATTATATGCTTACTTTCATTAAAAGCACGTTTACAGCATTAAACAGCCTCTAGTGCTGAAGACTACATTCTGTGCTTACTTTCATGTAAAGGCAAGGTTTTAAGCATCAAACAGGCCTCCTGTGATGGAAACTACATTCTGTTGTCACTTTCATGTAAAAGCAAAGTTTCCAGCATTAAACAGGCCTCCAGTGATGAAAACTACATTCTGTGCTTAATTTCATGTAAAAGCTACGTTTACACCATCAAACTGGCCTCCTGTGGTGAAATCCACATTATATGCTTACTTTCATGTAAAAGCTACGTTTACACCATCAAACAGGCCTCCCGTGATGAAAACTACATTCTGTTGTCACTTTCATGTAAAAGCCAGGTTTTGGTCTGTAAACTGACCTCCTGTGATGAAATCCACATTAGCTACTTAGTTACATGTAAAATCTATATTTCCAGCATTAAACAGTGCTCTAGTGTTGAAAACTACATTCTGTGCCCACTTTCATGTAAAAGCAATGTTTTCAGCATTAAACAGTGCTTCTTGTGTTGAAAACTACATTCTGTGCTTACTTTCATGTAAAAGCAACGTTTACACCATCAAACTGGCCTCCCGTGATGAAATCCACATTATATGCTTACTTTCATGTAAAAGCTATGTTTCCAGCATTAAACCGTGCTCTAGTGTTGAAAACTACATTCTGTGCTTACTTTCATGTAAAAGCTACGTTTACACCATCAAACTGGCCTCCTGTGATGAAATCCACATTATATGCTTACTTTCATGTAAAAGCTACGTTTACACCATCAAACAGGCCTCCCGTGATGAAAACTACATTCTGTGGTCACTTTCATGTAAAAGCCAGGTTTTGGGCAATAAACTGGCCTCCCGTGATGAAATCCACATTATCTGCTTAGTTTCATGTAAAAGCAACGTTTACATCATCAAACTGGCTTCCTGTGATGAAATCCACATTATATGCTTACTTTCATGTAAAAGCTACGTTTCACATTAAATTTAAATAACATCCCATCAAACAGGCCTCCTGTGATGAAAACTACATTCTGTTGTCACTTTCTTGTAAAAGACAGGTTTTGGTCTGTAAGCTGACCTCCTGTGATAAAATCCACATTACCTACTTAGTTTCATGTAAAATCTATATTTCCAGCATTAAACCGTGCTCTAGTGTTGAAAACTACATTCTGTGCTTACTTTCATGTAAAAGCTACGTTTACAGCATTAAACAGGCCTCTAGTGCTGAAGACTACATTCTGTGCTTACTTTCATGTAAAGGCAAGGTTTTCAGCATCAAACAGGCTTCTTGTGATAGAAACTACATTCTGTTGTCACTTTCATGTAAAAGCTACGTTTACACCATCAAACTGGCTTCCTTTGATGAAATCCACATTATATGCTTACTTTCATGTAAAAGCTACGTTTACACCATCAAACAGGCCTCCCGTGATGAAAACTACATTCTGTTGTCACTTTCATGTAAAAGCCAGGTTTTGGTATGTAAACTGACCTCCTGTGATGAAATCCACATTATCTACTTAGTTACATGTAAAATCTATATTTCCAGCATTAAACAGTGCTCTAGTGTTTAAAATTACATTCTGTGCTTACTTTCATGTAAAAGCTACGTTTACAGCATTAAACAGGCCTCTAGTGCTGAAAGACTACATTCTGTGCTTACTTTTTTTTGTATTTCATGTAAAGGCAAGGTTTTAAGCATCAAACAGGCTTCTTGTGATGGAAACTACATTCTGTTGTCACTTTCATGTAAAAGCACCTCAAGCCCTAATCCACCACGTTTCCACCATTAAACAGGCCTCCCGTGATGAAAACTACATTCTGTGCTTACTTTCATGTAAAAGCAGGTTTGGTCTGTAACTGCCTCCTTTACAAAACCACTACAAACTTAGTTTCATGTATCTTTTAGCATTAAACATCCTGTGATGAAAACTACATTCTATTGTCACTTTCATGCAAAAGCAACGTTTCCAGCATCAAACAGGCCGTGCCGTGATGAAAACTACATTCTGTTGTCACTTTCATGTAAAAGCAACGTTTCCAGCATTAAACAGGCCTCCCGTGATGAAAACTCCATTCTGTGTTCACTTTAATGTAAAAGCTATGTTTCCAGCATTAAACCGTGCTCTAGTGTTGAAAACTACATTCTGTGCTTACTTTCATGTAAAAGCTACGACTTTTTTTTTTTTTTATTACACCATCAAACAGGCTTCCCGTGATGAAAACTACATTCTGTTGTCACTTTCATGTAAAAGTTCTCCAGGTTTTGGTCTGTAAACTGACCTCCTGTGATGAAATCCACATTAGATACTTAGTTACATGTAAAATCTATATTTCCAGCATTAAACAGTGCTCTAGTGTTGAAAACTACATTCTGTGCTTACTTTCATGTAAAGGCAAGGTTTTAAGCATCAAACAGGCTTCTTGTGATGGAAACTACATTCTGTTGTCACTTTCATGTAAAAGCTACGTTTACACCATCAAACAGGCCTCCTGTGATGAAAACTACATTCTGTTGTCACTTTCATGTAAAAGCAACGTTTCCAGCATTAAACAGGCCTCCCGTGATGAAAACTCCATTCTGTGTTCACTTTAATGTAAAAGCTATGTTTCCAGCATTAAACCGTGCTCTAGTGTTGAAAACTACATTCTCTGCTTACTTTCATGTAAAAGCAAGCTTTTGGGCAGTAAACTGACCTCCCGTGATGAAATTCACATTATCTGCTTAGTTTCATGTAAAAGCAACGTTTCCAGCATTAAACAGGGCTCTAGTCTTGAAAACTACATTCTGTGCTTACTTTCATGTAAAGGCAAGGTTTTAAGCATCAAACAGGCTTCTTGTGATAGAAACTACATTCTGTTGTCACTTTCATGTAAAAGCAACGTTTCCAGCATTAAACAGGCCTCCCGTGATGAAAACTCCATTCTGTGCTTACTTTCATGTAAAAGCTACGTTTACACCATCAAACAGGCCTCCCGTGATGAAGACTACATTCTGTTGTCACTTTCATGTAAAAGCCAGGTTTTGGTCTGTAAACTGACCTCCTGTGATGAAATCCACATTATCAACTTAGTTACATGTAAAATCTATATATCCAGCATTAAACAGTGCTCTAGTGTTGAAAACTACATTTTGTTGTCACTTTCATGTAAAAGCCAGGTTTTGGGCAATAAACTGGCCTCCCGTGATGAAATCCACATTATCTGCTTAGTTTCATGTAAAAGCAACGTTTACACCATCAAACTGGCTTCCTGTGATGAAATCCACATTATATGCTTACTTTCATGTAAAAGCTACGTTTACACCATCAAACAGGCCTCCTGTGATGAAAACTACATTCTGTTGTCACTTTCTTGTCAAAGACAGGTTTTGGTCTGTAAGCTGACCTCCTGTGATAAAATCCACATTACCTACCTAGTTTCATGTAAAATCTATATTTCCAGCATTAAACAGTGCTCTAGTGTTAAAAACTACATTCTGTGCTTACTTTCATGTCAAAGCTACGTTTACAGCATTAAACAGGACTCTAGTGCTGAAGACTACATTCTGTGCTTACTTTCATGTAAAGGCAAGGTTTTAAGCATCAAACAGGCTTCTTGTGATAGAAACTACATTCTGTTGTCACTTTCATGTAAAAGCAACGTTTCCAGCATTAAACAGGCCCCCGAGAACCACCGCTCATGAAGCCCCCAGGCCCCCTTGAAACTCCATTCTGTGTTCACTTTAAGTAAAAGCTATGTTTCCAGCATTAAACCGTGCTCTAGTGTTGAAAACTACATTCTGTGCTTACTTTCATGTAAAAGCTCCGTTTACACCATCAATCTGGCCTCCTGTGATGAAATCCACATTATCTACTTAGTTACATGTAAAATCTATATTTCCAGCATTAAACAGTGCTCTAGTGTTGAAAACTACATTCTGTGCTTACTTTCATGTAAAAGCTACGTTTACAGCATTAAACAGGCCTCTAGTGCTGAAGACTACATTCTGTGCTTACTTTCATGTAAAGGCAAGGTTTTCAGCATCAAACAGGCTTCTTGTGATGGAAACTACATTCTGTTGTCACTTTCATGTAAAAGCAACGTTTACACCATCAAACTGGCTTCCTGTGATGAAATCCACATTATATGCTTACTTTCATGTAAAATCTACGTTTACACCATCAAACAGGCCTGCTGTGATGAAAACTACATTCTGTTTTAACTTTCTTGTAAAAGACAGGTTTTGGTCTGTAAGCTTACCTCCTGTGATAAAATCCACATTACCTACTTAGTTTCATGTAAAATCTATATTTCCAGCATTAAACAGTGCTTTCGTGTTAAAAACTACATTCTGTGCTTACTTTCATGTTAAAGCTACGTTTACAGCATTAAACAGGTCTCTAGTGCTGAAGACTACATTCTGTGCTTACTTTCATGTAAAGGCAAGGTTTTAAGCATCAAACAGGCTTCTTGTGATAGAAACTACATTCTGTTGTCACTATCATGTAAAAGCAACGTTTCCAGCATTAAACAGGCCTCCCGTGATGAAAACTCCATTCTGTGCTTACTTTCATGTAAAGGCAAGGTTTTCAGCATCAAACAGGCTTCTTGTGATGGAAACTACATTCTGTTGTCACTTTCATGTAAAAGCCAGGTTTTGGGCAATAAACTGGCCTCCCGTGATGAAATCCACATTATCTGCTTAGTTTCATGTAAAAGCAACGTTTACACCATCAAACTGGCTTCCTGTGATGAAATCCACATTATATGCTTACTTTCATGTAAAAGCTACGTTTACACCATCAAACAGGCCTCCTGTGATGAAAACTACATTCTGTTGTCACTTTCTTGTAAAAGACAGGATTTTGGTCTGTAAGCTGACCTCCTGTGATAAAATCCACATTACCTACTTAGTTTCATGTAAAATCTATATTTCCAGCATTAAACAGTGCTCTAGTGTTGAAAACTACATTCTGTGCTTACTTTCATGTAAAAGCTACGTTTACAGCATTAAACAGGCCTCTAGTGCTGAAGACTACATTTTGTGCTTACTTTCATGTAAAGGCAAGGTTTTCAGCATCAAACAGGCTTCTTGTGATGGAAACTACATTCTGTTGTCACTTACATGTAAAAGCCAGGTTTTGGGCAATAAACTGGCCTCCCGTGATGAAATCCAC
The DNA here is from genome assembly GCA_947000775.1 of Pterois miles. Taxonomy (NCBI): domain Eukaryota; kingdom Metazoa; phylum Chordata; class Actinopteri; order Perciformes; family Scorpaenidae; genus Pterois; species Pterois miles. The sequence continues at coordinate 5,490,147 of CAMQGK010000479.1, read as the reverse complement.
ATTATCTGCTTAGTTTCATGTAAAAGCAACGTTTCCAGCATTAAACAGGCCTCCCGTGATGAAAACTCCATTCTGTGTTCACTTTAATGTAAAAGCTATGTTTCCAGCATTAAACCGTGCTCTAGTGTTGAAAACTACATTCTGTGCTTACTTTCATGTAAAGGCAAGGTTTTAAGCATCAAACAGGCCTCCCGTGATGAAAACTCCATTCTGTGTTCACTTTAATGTAAAAGCTATGTTTCCAGCATTAAACCGTGCTCTAGTGTTGAAAAATACATTCTGTGCTTACTTTCATGTAAAAGCTACGTTTACACCATCAATCTGGCCTCCTGTGATGAAATCCACATTATATGCTTACTTTCATGTAAAAGCTACGTTTACAGCATTAAACAGGCCTCTAGTGCTGAAGACTACATTCTGTGCTTACTTTCATGTAAAGGCAAGGTTTTAAGCATCAAACAGGCTTCTTGTGATGGAAACTACATTCTGTTGTCACTTTCATGTAAAAGCAAAGTTTCCAGCATTAAACAGGCCTCCCGTGATGAAAACTACATTCTGTGCTTAATTTCATGTAAAAGCTACGTTTACACCATCAAACTGGCCTCCTGTGGTGTAATCCACATTATATGCTTACTTTCATGTAAAAGCTACGTTTACACCATCAAACAGGCCTCCCGTGATGAAAACTACATTCTGTTGTCACTTTCATGTAAAAGCCAGGTTTTGGTCTGTAAACTGACCTCCTGTGATGAAATCCACATTAGATACTTAGTTACATGTAAAATCTATATTTCCAGCATTAGACAGTGCTCTAGTGTTGAAAACTACATTCTGTGCCCACTTTCATGTAAAAGCTATGTTTCCAGCATTAAACAGTGCTCTTGTGTTGAAAACTACATTCTGTGCTTACTTTCATGTAAAAGCTACGTTTACACCATCAAACTGGCCTCCTGTGATGAAATCCACATTATATGCTTACTTTCATGTAAAAGCTATGTTTCCAGCATTAAACCGTGCTCTAGTGTTGAAAACTACATTCTGTGCTTACTTTCATGTAAAAGCTACGTTTACACCATCAATCTGGCCTCCTGTGATGAAATCCACATTATATGCTTACTTTCATGTAAAAGCTACGTTTACACCATCAAACAGGCCTCCCGTGATGAAAACTACATTCTGTGGTCACTTTCATGTAAAAGCCAGGTTTTGGGCAATAAACTGGCCTCCCGTGATGAAATCCACATTATCTGCTTAGTTTCATGTAAAAGCTCCGTTTACACCATCAATCTGGCCTCCTGTGATGAAATCCACATTATCTACTTAGTTACATGTAAAATCTATATTTCCAGCATTAAACAGTGCTCTAGTGTTGAAAACTACATTCTGTGCTTACTTTCATGTAAAAGCTACGTTTACAGCATTAAACAGGCCTCTAGTGCTGAAGACTACATTCTGTGCTTACTTTCATGTAAAGGCAAGGTTTTCAGCATCAAACAGGCTTCTTGTGATGGAAACTACATTCTGTTGTCACTTTCATGTAAAAGCAACGTTTACACCATCAAACTGGCTTCCTGTGATGAAATCCACATTATATGCTTACTTTCATGTAAAATCTACGTTTACACCATCAAACAGGCCTGCTGTGATGAAAACTACATTCTGTTTTAACTTTCTTGTAAAAGACAGGTTTTGGTCTGTAAGCTTACCTCCTGTGATAAAATCCACATTACCTACTTAGTTTCATGTAAAATCTATATTTCCAGCATTAAACAGTGCTTTCGTGTTAAAAACTACATTCTGTGCTTACTTTCATGTTAAAGCTACGTTTACAGCATTAAACAGGTCTCTAGTGCTGAAGACTACATTCTGTGCTTACTTTCATGTAAAGGCAAGGTTTTAAGCATCAAACAGGCTTCTTGTGATAGAAACTACATTCTGTTGTCACTATCATGTAAAAGCAACGTTTCCAGCATTAAACAGGCCTCCCGTGATGAAAACTCCATTCTGTGCTTACTTTCATGTAAAGGCAAGGTTTTCAGCATCAAACAGGCTTCTTGTGATGGAAACTACATTCTGTTGTCACTTTCATGTAAAAGCCAGGTTTTGGGCAATAAACTGGCCTCCCGTGATGAAATCCACATTATCTGCTTAGTTTCATGTAAAAGCAACGTTTACACCATCAAACTGGCTTCCTGTGATGAAATCCACATTATATGCTTACTTTCATGTAAAAGCTACGTTTACACCATCAAACAGGCCTCCTGTGATGAAAACTACATTCTGTTGTCACTTTCTTGTAAAAGACAGGATTTTGGTCTGTAAGCTGACCTCCTGTGATAAAATCCACATTACCTACTTAGTTTCATGTAAAATCTATATTTCCAGCATTAAACAGTGCTCTAGTGTTGAAAACTACATTCTGTGCTTACTTTCATGTAAAAGCTACGTTTACAGCATTAAACAGGCCTCTAGTGCTGAAGACTACATTTTGTGCTTACTTTCATGTAAAGGCAAGGTTTTCAGCATCAAACAGGCTTCTTGTGATGGAAACTACATTCTGTTGTCACTTACATGTAAAAGCCAGGTTTTGGGCAATAAACTGGCCTCCCGTGATGAAATCCACATTATCTGCTTAGTTTCATGTAAAAGCAACGTTTCCAGCATTAAACAGGCCTCCCGTGATGAAAACTCCATTCTGTGTTCACTTTAATGTAAAAGCTATGTTTCCAGCATTAAACCGTGCTCTAGTGTTGAAAACTACATTCTGTGCTTACTTTCATGTAAAGGCAAGGTTTTAAGCATCAAACAGGCCTCCCGTGATGAAAACTCCATTCTGTGTTCACTTTAATGTAAAAGCTATGTTTCCAGCATTAAACCGTGCTCTAGTGTTGAAAAATACATTCTGTGCTTACTTTCATGTAAAAGCTACGTTTACACCATCAATCTGGCCTCCTGTGATGAAATCCACATTATATGCTTACTTTCATGTAAAAGCTACGTTTACAGCATTAAACAGGCCTCTAGTGCTGAAGACTACATTCTGTGCTTACTTTCATGTAAAGGCAAGGTTTTAAGCATCAAACAGGCTTCTTGTGATGGAAACTACATTCTGTTGTCACTTTCATGTAAAAGCAAAGTTTCCAGCATTAAACAGGCCTCCCGTGATGAAAACTACATTCTGTGCTTAATTTCATGTAAAAGCTACGTTTACACCATCAAACTGGCCTCCTGTGGTGTAATCCACATTATATGCTTACTTTCATGTAAAAGCTACGTTTACACCATCAAACAGGCCTCCCGTGATGAAAACTACATTCTGTTGTCACTTTCATGTAAAAGCCAGGTTTTGGTCTGTAAACTGACCTCCTGTGATGAAATCCACATTAGATACTTAGTTACATGTAAAATCTATATTTCCAGCATTAGACAGTGCTCTAGTGTTGAAAACTACATTCTGTGCCCACTTTCATGTAAAAGCTATGTTTCCAGCATTAAACAGTGCTCTTGTGTTGAAAACTACATTCTGTGCTTACTTTCATGTAAAAGCTACGTTTACACCATCAAACTGGCCTCCTGTGATGAAATCCACATTATATGCTTACTTTCATGTAAAAGCTATGTTTCCAGCATTAAACCGTGCTCTAGTGTTGAAAACTACATTCTGTGCTTACTTTCATGTAAAAGCTACGTTTACACCATCAATCTGGCCTCCTGTGATGAAATCCACATTATATGCTTACTTTCATGTAAAAGCTACGTTTACACCATCAAACAGGCCTCCCGTGATGAAAACTACATTCTGTGGTCACTTTCATGTAAAAGCCAGGTTTTGGGCAATAAACTGGCCTCCCGTGATGAAATCCACATTATCTGCTTAGTTTCATGTAAAAGCAACGTTTACATCATCAAACTGGCTTCCTGTGATGAAATCCACATTATATGCTTACTTTCATGTAAAAGCTACGTTTACACCATCAAACAGGCCTCCTGTGATGAAAACTACATTCTGTTGTCACTTTCTTGTAAAAGACAGGTTTTGGTCTGTAAGCTGACCTCCTGTGATAAAATCCACATTACCTACTTAGTTTCATGTAAAATCTATATTTCCAGCATTAAACCGTGCTCTAGTGTTGAAAACTACATTCTGTGCTTACTTTCATGTAAAAGCTACGTTTACAGCATTAAACAGGCCTCTAGTGCTGAAGACTACATTCTGTGCTTACTTTCATGTAAAGGCAAGGTTTTCAGCATCAAACAGGCTTCTTGTGATAGAAACTACATTCTGTTGTCACTTTCATGTAAAAGCTACGTTTACACCATCAAACAGGCCTCCCGTGATGAAAACTCCATTCTGTTGTCACTTTCATGTAAAAGCCAGGTTTTGGTCTGTAAACTGACCTCCTGTGATGAAATCCACATTAGATACTTAGTTACATGTAAAATCTATATTTCCAGCATTAAACAGTGCTCTAGTGTTGAAAACTACATTCTGTGCCCACTTTCATGTAAAAGCTATGTTTCCAGCATTAAACAGTGCTCTTGTGTTGAAAACTACATTCTGTTGTCACTTTCATGTAAAAGCCAGGTTTTGGGCAATAAACTGGCCTCCCGTGATGAAATCCACATTATCTGCTTAGTTTCATGTAAAAGCAACGTTTACACCATCAAAAAGGCCTCCTGTGATGAAAACTACATTCTGTTGTCACTTTCTTGTAAAAGACAGGTTTTGGTCTGTAAGCTGACCTCCTGTGATAAAATCAACATTACCTACTTAGTTTCATGTAAAATCTATATTTCCAGCATTAAACAGTGCTCTAGTGTTAAAAACTACATTCTGTGCTTACTTTCATGTTAAAGCTACGTTTACAGCATTAAACAGGACTCTAGTGCTGAAGACTACATTCTGTGCTTACTTTCATGTAAAGGCAAGGTTTTAAGCATCAAACAGGCTTCTTGTGATAGAAACTACATTCTGTTGTCACTTTCATGTAAAAGCAACGTTTCCAGCATTAAACAGGCCTCCCGTGATGAAAACTCCATTCTGTGCTTACTTTCATGTAAAAGCTACGTTTACACCATCAAACAGGCCTCCCGTGATGAAGACTACATTCTGTTGTCACTTTCATGTAAAAGCCAGGTTTTGGTCTGTAAACTGACCTCCTGTGATGAAATCCACATTATCAACTTAGTTACATGAAAAATCTATATATCCAGCATTAAACAGTGCTCTAGTGTTGAAAACTACATTTTGTTGTCACTTTCATGTAAAAGCAACGTTTCCAGCATTAAACAGGCCTCCCGTGATGAAAACTCCATTCTGTGTTCACTTTAATGTAAAAGCTATGTTTCCAGCATTAAACCGTGCTCTAGTGTTGAAAACTACATTCTGTTGTCACTTTCATGTAAAAGCAACGTTTACACCATCAAACTGGCTTCCTGTGATGAAATCCACATTATATGCTTACTTTCATGTAAAAGCTACGTTTACACCATCAAACAGGCCTCCTGTGATGAAAACTACATTCTGTTGTCACTTTCTTGTAAAAGACAGGTTTTGGTCTGTAAGCTGACCTCCTGTGATAAAATCCACATTACCTACTTAGTTTCATGTAAAATCTATATTTCCAGCATTAAACAGTGCTCTAGTGTTAAAAACTACATTCTGTGCTTACTTTCATGTTAAAGCTACGTTTACAGCATTAAACAGGCCTCCCGTGATGAAAACTACATTCTGTTGTCACTTTCATGTAAAAGCCAGGTTTTGGTCTGTAAACTGACCTCCTGTGATGAAATCCACATTATCTACTTAGTTACATGTAAAATCTATATTTCCAGCATTAAACAGCGCTCTAGTGTTGAAAACTACATTCTGTGCTTACTTTCATGTAAAGGCAAGGTTTTAAGCATCAAACAGGCTTCTTGTGATGGAAACTACATTCTGTTGTCACTTTCATGTAAAAGCAACGTTTCCTGCATTAAACAGGCCTCCCGTGATGAAAACTACATTCTGTGCTTACTTTCATGTAAAAGCTACGTTTACACCTTCAAACTGGCCTCCTGTGATGAAATCCACATTATATGCTTACTTTCATGTAAAAGCTACGTTTACACCATCAAACAGGCCTCCCGTGATGAAAACTACATTCTGTTGTCACTTTCATGTAAAAGCCAGGTTTTGGTCTGTAAACTGACCTCCTGTGATGAAATCCACATTAGATACTTAGTTACATGTAAAATCTATATTTCCAGCATTAAACAGTGCTCTAGTGTTGAAAACTACATTCTGTGCTTACTTTCATGTAAAAGCTACGTTTACAGCATTAAACAGGCCTTTAGTGCTGAAGACTACATTCTGTGCTTACTTTCATGTAAAGGCAAGGTTTTCAGCATCAAACAGGCTTCTTGTGATGGAAACTACATTCTGTTGTCACTTACATGTAAAAGCCAGGTTTTGGGCAATAAACTGGCCTCCCGTGATGAAATCCACATTATCTGCTTAGTTTCAAGTAAAAGCAACGTTTCCAGCATTAAACAGGCCTCCCGTGATGAAAACTCCATTCTGTGTTCACTTTAATGTAAAAGCTATGTTTCCAGCATTAAACCGTGCTCTAGTGTTGAAAACTACATTCTGTGCTTACTTTCATGTCAAGGCAAGGTTTTAAGCATCAAACAGGCTTCTTGTGATGGAAACTACATTCTGTTGTCACTTTCATGTAAAAGCAACGTTTCCAGCATTAAACAGGCCTCCCGTGATGAAAACTCCATTCTGTGTTCACTTTAATGTAAAAGCTATGTTTCCAGCATTAAACCGTGCTCTAGTGTTGAAAACTACATTCTGTGCTTACTCATGTAAAAGCTACGTTTACACCATCAATCTGGCCTCCTGTGATGAAATCCACATTATATGCTTACTTTCATGTAAAAGCTACGTTTACACCATCAAACAGGCCTCCCGTGATGAAAACTACATTCTGTTGTCACTTTCATGTAAAAGCCAGGTTTTGGTCTTTAAACTGACCTCCTGTGATGAAATCCACATTATCTACTTAGTTACATGTAAAATCTATATTTCCAGCATTAAACAGTGCTCTAGTGTTGAAAACTACATTCTGTGCTTACTTTCATGTAAAGGCAAGGTTTTAAGCATCAAACAGGCTTCTTGTGATGGAAACTACATTCTGTTGTCACTTTCATGTAAAAGCAACGTTTCCAGCATTAAACAGGCCTCCCGTGATGAAAAATACATTCTGTGCTTACTTTCATGTAAAAGCTACGTTTACACCATCAAACTGGCTTCCTGTGATGAAATCCATATTATATGCTTACTTTCATGTAAAAGCTACGTTTACACCATCAAACAGGCCTCCCGTGATGAAAACTACATTCTGTTGTCACTTTCTTGTAAAAGACAGGTTTTGGTCTGTAAGCTGACCTCCTGTGATAAAATCCACATTACCTACTTAGTTTCATGTAAAATCTATATTTCCAGCATTAAACAGTGCTCTAGTGTTAAAAACTACATTCTGTGCTTACTTTCATGTAAAGGCAAGGTTTTAAGCATCAAACAGGCTTCTTGTGATAGAAACTACAATCTGTTGTCACTTTCATGTAAAAGCAACGTTTCCAGCATTAAACAGGCCTCCCGTGATGAAAACTCCATTCTGTGTTCACTTTAATGTAAAAGCTATGTTTCCAGCATTAAACCGTGCTCTAGTGTTGAAAACTACATTCTGTGCTTACTTTCATGTAAAGGCAAGGTTTTAAGCATCAAACAGGCTTCTTGTGATGGAAACCACATTCTGTTGTCACTTTCATGTAAAAGCAACGTTTCCAGCATTAAACAGGCCTCCCGTGATGAAAACTACATTCTGTGCTTACTTTCATGTAAAAGCTACGTTTACACCTTCAAACTGGCCTCCTGTGATGAAATCCACATTATATGCTTACTTTCATGTAAAATTTACGTTTACACCATCAAACAGGCCTCCCGTGATGAAAACTACATTCTGTTGTCACTTTCATGTAAAAGCCAGGTTTTGGGCAATAAACTGGCCTCCCGTGATGAAATCCACATTATCTGCTTAGTTTCATGTAAAAGCAACGTTTACACCATCAAACTGGCTTCCTGTGATGAAATCCACATTATATGCTTACTTTCATGTAAAAGCTACGTTTACACCATCAAACAGGCCTCCCGTGATGAAAACTACATTCTGTTGTCACTTTCATGTTAAAGCCAGGTTTTGGTCTGTAAACTGACCTCCCGTGATGAAATCCACATTATCTACTTAGTTACATGTAAAATCTATATTTCCAGCATTAAACAGTGCTCCAGTGTTAAAAACTACATTCTGTGCTTACTTTCATGTTAAAGCTACGTTTACAGCATTAAACAGGACTCTAGTGCTGAAGACTACATTCTGTGCTTACTTTCATGTAAAGGCAAGGTTTTAAGCATCAAACAGGCTTCTTGTGATAGAAACTACATTCTGTTGTCACTTTCATGTAAAAGCAACGTTTCCAGCATTAAACAGGCCTCCCGTGATGAAAACTCCATTCTGTGTTCACTTTAATGTAAAAGCTATGTTTCCAGCATTAAACCGTGCTCTAGTGTTGAAAACTACATTCTGTGCTTACTCATGTAAAAGCTACGTTTACACCATCAATCTGGCCTCCTGTGATGAAATCCACATTATATGCTTACTTTCATGTAAAAGCTACGTTTACACCATCAAACAGGCCTCCCGTGATGAAAAATACATTCTGTGCTTACTTTCATGTAAAAGCTACGTTTACACCATCAAACTGGCTTCCTGTGATGAAATCCACATTATATGCTTACTTTCATGTAAAAGCTACGTTTACACCATCAAACAGGCCTCCTGTGATGAAAACTACATTCTGTTGTAACTTTCTTGTAAAAGACAGGTTTTGGTCTGTAAGCTGACCTCCTGTGATAAAATCCACATTACCTACTTAGTTTAATGTAAAATCTATATTTCCAGCATTAAACAGTGCTCTAGTGTTAAAAACTACATTCTGTGCTTACTTTCATGTAAAGGCAAGGATTTAAGCATCAAACAGGCTTCTTGTGATAGAAACTACATTCTGTTGTCACTTTCATGTAAAAGCAACGTTTCCAGCATTAAACAGGCCTCCCGTGATGAAAACTCCATTCTGTGTTCACTTTAATGTAAAAGCTATGTTTCCAGCATTAAACCGTGCTCTAGTGTTGAAAACTACATATTGTGCTTACTTTCATGTAAAAGCTACGTTTACACCATCAATCTGGCCTCCTGTGATGAAATCCACATTATATGCTTACTTTCATGTAAAAGCTACGTTTACACCATCAAACAGGCCTCCTGTGATGAAAACTACATTCTGTTGTCACTTTCATGTAAAAGCAACGTTTGCAGCATTAAACAGGCCTCCCGTGATGAAAACTCCATTCTGTGTTCACTTTAATGTAAAAGCTATGTTTCCAGCATTAAACCGTGCTCTAGTGTTGAAAACTACATTCTGTGCTTACTTTCATGTAAAAGCTACGTTTACACCATCAATCTGGCCTCCTGTGATGAAATCCACATTATATGCTTACTTTCATGTAAAAGCTACGTTTACACCATCAAACAGGCCTCCCGTGATGAAAACTACATTCTGTGGTCACTTTCATGTAAAAGCCAGGTTTTGGGCAATAAACTGGCCTCCCGTGATGAAATCCACATTATCTGCTTAGTTTCATGTAAAAGCTCCGTTTACACCATCAATCTGGCCTCCTGTGATGAAATCCACATTATCTACTTAGTTACATGTAAAATCTATATTTCCAGCATTAAACAGTGCTCTAGTGTTGAAAACTACATTCTGTGCTTACTTTCATGTAAAAGCTACGTTTACAGCATTAAACAGGCCTCTAGTGCTGAAGACTACATTCTGTGCTTACTTTCATGTAAAGGCAAGGTTTTCAGCATCAAACAGGCTTCTTGTGATGGAAACTACATTCTGTTGTCACTTTCATGTAAAAGCAACGTTTACACCATCAAACTGGCTTCCTGTGATGAAATCCACATTATATGCTTACTTTCATGTAAAATCTACGTTTACACCATCAAACAGGCCTGCTGTGATGAAAACTACATTCTGTTTTAACTTTCTTGTAAAAGACAGGTTTTGGTCTGTAAGCTTACCTCCTGTGATAAAATCCACATTACCTACTTAGTTTCATGTAAAATCTATATTTCCAGCATTAAACAGTGCTTTCGTGTTAAAAACTACATTCTGTGCTTACTTTCATGTTAAAGCTACGTTTACAGCATTAAACAGGTCTCTAGTGCTGAAGACTACATTCTGTGCTTACTTTCATGTAAAGGCAAGGTTTTAAGCATCAAACAGGCTTCTTGTGATAGAAACTACATTCTGTTGTCACTATCATGTAAAAGCAACGTTTCCAGCATTAAACAGGCCTCCCGTGATGAAAACTCCATTCTGTGCTTACTTTCATGTAAAGGCAAGGTTTTCAGCATCAAACAGGCTTCTTGTGATGGAAACTACATTCTGTTGTCACTTTCATGTAAAAGCCAGGTTTTGGGCAATAAACTGGCCTCCCGTGATGAAATCCACATTATCTGCTTAGTTTCATGTAAAAGCAACGTTTACACCATCAAACTGGCTTCCTGTGATGAAATCCACATTATATGCTTACTTTCATGTAAAAGCTACGTTTACACCATCAAACAGGCCTCCTGTGATGAAAACTACATTCTGTTGTCACTTTCTTGTAAAAGACAGGATTTTGGTCTGTAAGCTGACCTCCTGTGATAAAATCCACATTACCTACTTAGTTTCATGTAAAATCTATATTTCCAGCATTAAACAGTGCTCTAGTGTTGAAAACTACATTCTGTGCTTACTTTCATGTAAAAGCTACGTTTACAGCATTAAACAGGCCTCTAGTGCTGAAGACTACATTTTGTGCTTACTTTCATGTAAAGGCAAGGTTTTCAGCATCAAACAGGCTTCTTGTGATGGAAACTACATTCTGTTGTCACTTACATGTAAAAGCCAGGTTTTGGGCAATAAACTGGCCTCCCGTGATGAAATCCACATTATCTGCTTAGTTTCATGTAAAAGCAACGTTTCCAGCATTAAACAGGCCTCCCGTGATGAAAACTCCATTCTGTGTTCACTTTAATGTAAAAGCTATGTTTCCAGCATTAAACCGTGCTCTAGTGTTGAAAACTACATTCTGTGCTTACTTTCATGTAAAGGCAAGGTTTTAAGCATCAAACAGGCCTCCCGTGATGAAAACTCCATTCTGTGTTCACTTTAATGTAAAAGCTATGTTTCCAGCATTAAACCGTGCTCTAGTGTTGAAAAATACATTCTGTGCTTACTTTCATGTAAAAGCTACGTTTACACCATCAATCTGGCCTCCTGTGATGAAATCCACATTATATGCTTACTTTCATGTAAAAGCTACGTTTACAGCATTAAACAGGCCTCTAGTGCTGAAGACTACATTCTGTGCTTACTTTCATGTAAAGGCAAGGTTTTAAGCATCAAACAGGCTTCTTGTGATGGAAACTACATTCTGTTGTCACTTTCATGTAAAAGCAAAGTTTCCAGCATTAAACAGGCCTCCCGTGATGAAAACTACATTCTGTGCTTAATTTCATGTAAAAGCTACGTTTACACCATCAAACTGGCCTCCTGTGGTGTAATCCACATTATATGCTTACTTTCATGTAAAAGCTACGTTTACACCATCAAACAGGCCTCCCGTGATGAAAACTACATTCTGTTGTCACTTTCATGTAAAAGCCAGGTTTTGGTCTGTAAACTGACCTCCTGTGATGAAATCCACATTAGATACTTAGTTACATGTAAAATCTATATTTCCAGCATTAGACAGTGCTCTAGTGTTGAAAACTACATTCTGTGCCCACTTTCATGTAAAAGCTATGTTTCCAGCATTAAACAGTGCTCTTGTGTTGAAAACTACATTCTGTGCTTACTTTCATGTAAAAGCTACGTTTACACCATCAAACTGGCCTCCTGTGATGAAATCCACATTATATGCTTACTTTCATGTAAAAGCTATGTTTCCAGCATTAAACCGTGCTCTAGTGTTGAAAACTACATTCTGTGCTTACTTTCATGTAAAAGCTACGTTTACACCATCAATCTGGCCTCCTGTGATGAAATCCACATTATATGCTTACTTTCATGTAAAAGCTACGTTTACACCATCAAACAGGCCTCCCGTGATGAAAACTACATTCTGTGGTCACTTTCATGTAAAAGCCAGGTTTTGGGCAATAAACTGGCCTCCCGTGATGAAATCCACATTATCTGCTTAGTTTCATGTAAAAGCAACGTTTACATCATCAAACTGGCTTCCTGTGATGAAATCCACATTATATGCTTAGTTTCATGTAAAAGCAACGTTTACACCATCAAAAAGGCCTCCTGTGATGAAAACTACATTCTGTTGTCACTTTCTTGTAAAAGACAGGTTTTGGTCTGTAAGCTGACCTCCTGTGATAAAATCAACATTACCTACTTAGTTTCATGTAAAATCTATATTTCCAGCATTAAACAGTGCTCTAGTGTTAAAAACTACATTCTGTGCTTACTTTCATGTTAAAGCTACGTTTACAGCATTAAACAGGACTCTAGTGCTGAAGACTACATTCTGTGCTTACTTTCATGTAAAGGCAAGGTTTTAAGCATCAAACAGGCTTCTTGTGATAGAAACTACATTCTGTTGTCACTTTCATGTAAAAGCAACGTTTCCAGCATTAAACAGGCCTCCCGTGATGAAAACTCCATTCTGTGCTTACTTTCATGTAAAAGCTACGTTTACACCATCAAACAGGCCTCCCGTGATGAAGACTACATTCTGTTGTCACTTTCATGTAAAAGCCAGGTTTTGGTCTGTAAACTGACCTCCTGTGATGAAATCCACATTATCAACTTAGTTACATGAAAAATCTATATATCCAGCATTAAACAGTGCTCTAGTGTTGAAAACTACATTTTGTTGTCACTTTCATGTAAAAGCAACGTTTCCAGCATTAAACAGGCCTCCCGTGATGAAAACTCCATTCTGTGTTCACTTTAATGTAAAAGCTATGTTTCCAGCATTAAACCGTGCTCTAGTGTTGAAAACTACATTCTGTTGTCACTTTCATGTAAAAGCAACGTTTACACCATCAAACTGGCTTCCTGTGATGAAATCCACATTATATGCTTACTTTCATGTAAAAGCTACGTTTACACCATCAAACAGGCCTCCTGTGATGAAAACTACATTCTGTTGTCACTTTCTTGTAAAAGACAGGTTTTGGTCTGTAAGCTGACCTCCTGTGATAAAATCCACATTACCTACTTAGTTTCATGTAAAATCTATATTTCCAGCATTAAACAGTGCTCTAGTGTTAAAAACTACATTCTGTGCTTACTTTCATGTTAAAGCTACGTTTACAGCATTAAACAGGCCTCCCGTGATGAAAACTACATTCTGTTGTCACTTTCATGTAAAAGCCAGGTTTTGGTCTGTAAACTGACCTCCTGTGATGAAATCCACATTATCTACTTAGTTACATGTAAAATCTATATTTCCAGCATTAAACAGCGCTCTAGTGTTGAAAACTACATTCTGTGCTTACTTTCATGTAAAGGCAAGGTTTTAAGCATCAAACAGGCTTCTTGTGATGGAAACTACATTCTGTTGTCACTTTCATGTAAAAGCAACGTTTCCTGCATTAAACAGGCCTCCCGTGATGAAAACTACATTCTGTGCTTACTTTCATGTAAAAGCTACGTTTACACCTTCAAACTGGCCTCCTGTGATGAAATCCACATTATATGCTTACTTTCATGTAAAAGCTACGTTTACACCATCAAACAGGCCTCCCGTGATGAAAACTACATTCTGTTGTCACTTTCATGTAAAAGCCAGGTTTTGGTCTGTAAACTGACCTCCTGTGATGAAATCCACATTAGATACTTAGTTACATGTAAAATCTATATTTCCAGCATTAAACAGTGCTCTAGTGTTGAAAACTACATTCTGTGCTTACTTTCATGTAAAAGCTACGTTTACAGCATTAAACAGGCCTCTAGTGCTGAAGACTACATTCTGTGCTTACTTTCATGTAAAGGCAAGGTTTTCAGCATCAAACAGGCTTCTTGTGATGGAAACTACATTCTGTTGTCACTTACATGTAAAAGCCAGGTTTTGGGCAATAAACTGGCCTCCCGTGATGAAATCCACATTATCTGCTTAGTTTCAAGTAAAAGCAACGTTTCCAGCATTAAACAGGCCTCCCGTGATGAAAACTCCATTCTGTGTTCACTTTAATGTAAAAGCTATGTTTCCAGCATTAAACCGTGCTCTAGTGTTGAAAACTACATTCTGTGCTTACTTTCATGTCAAGGCAAGGTTTTAAGCATCAAACAGGCTTCTTGTGATGGAAACTACATTCTGTTGTCACTTTCATGTAAAAGCAACGTTTCCAGCATTAAACAGGCCTCCCGTGATGAAAACTCCATTCTGTGTTCACTTTAATGTAAAAGCTATGTTTCCAGCATTAAACCGTGCTCTAGTGTTGAAAACTACATTCTGTGCTTACTCATGTAAAAGCTACGTTTACACCATCAATCTGGCCTCCTGTGATGAAATCCACATTATATGCTTACTTTCATGTAAAAGCTACGTTTACACCATCAAACAGGCCTCCCGTGATGAAAACTACATTCTGTTGTCACTTTCATGTAAAAGCCAGGTTTTGGTCTTTAAACTGACCTCCTGTGATGAAATCCACATTATCTACTTAGTTACATGTAAAATCTATATTTCCAGCATTAAACAGTGCTCTAGTGTTGAAAACTACATTCTGTGCTTACTTTCATGTAAAGGCAAGGTTTTAAGCATCAAACAGGCTTCTTGTGATGGAAACTACATTCTGTTGTCACTTTCATGTAAAAGCAACGTTTCCAGCATTAAACAGGCCTCCCGTGATGAAAAATACATTCTGTGCTTACTTTCATGTAAAAGCTACGTTTACACCATCAAACTGGCTTCCTGTGATGAAATCCATATTATATGCTTACTTTCATGTAAAAGCTACGTTTACACCATCAAACAGGCCTCCCGTGATGAAAACTACATTCTGTTGTCACTTTCTTGTAAAAGACAGGTTTTGGTCTGTAAGCTGACCTCCTGTGATAAAATCCACATTACCTACTTAGTTTCATGTAAAATCTATATTTCCAGCATTAAACAGTGCTCTAGTGTTAAAAACTACATTCTGTGCTTACTTTCATGTAAAGGCAAGGTTTTAAGCATCAAACAGGCTTCTTGTGATAGAAACTACAATCTGTTGTCACTTTCATGTAAAAGCAACGTTTCCAGCATTAAACAGGCCTCCCGTGATGAAAACTCCATTCTGTGTTCACTTTAATGTAAAAGCTATGTTTCCAGCATTAAACCGTGCTCTAGTGTTGAAAACTACATTCTGTGCTTACTTTCATGTAAAGGCAAGGTTTTAAGCATCAAACAGGCTTCTTGTGATGGAAACCACATTCTGTTGTCACTTTCATGTAAAAGCAACGTTTCCAGCATTAAACAGGCCTCCCGTGATGAAAACTACATTCTGTGCTTACTTTCATGTAAAAGCTACGTTTACACCTTCAAACTGGCCTCCTGTGATGAAATCCACATTATATGCTTACTTTCATGTAAAATTTACGTTTACACCATCAAACAGGCCTCCCGTGATGAAAACTACATTCTGTTGTCACTTTCATGTAAAAGCCAGGTTTTGGGCAATAAACTGGCCTCCCGTGATGAAATCCACATTATCTGCTTAGTTTCATGTAAAAGCAACGTTTACACCATCAAACTGGCTTCCTGTGATGAAATCCACATTATATGCTTACTTTCATGTAAAAGCTACGTTTACACCATCAAACAGGCCTCCCGTGATGAAAACTACATTCTGTTGTCACTTTCATGTTAAAGCCAGGTTTTGGTCTGTAAACTGACCTCCCGTGATGAAATCCACATTATCTACTTAGTTACATGTAAAATCTATATTTCCAGCATTAAACAGTGCTCCAGTGTTAAAAACTACATTCTGTGCTTACTTTCATGTTAAAGCTACGTTTACAGCATTAAACAGGACTCTAGTGCTGAAGACTACATTCTGTGCTTACTTTCATGTAAAGGCAAGGTTTTAAGCATCAAACAGGCTTCTTGTGATAGAAACTACATTCTGTTGTCACTTTCATGTAAAAGCAACGTTTCCAGCATTAAACAGGCCTCCCGTGATGAAAACTCCATTCTGTGTTCACTTTAATGAAAAGCTATGTTTCCAGCATTAAACCGTGCTCTAGTGTTGAAAACTACATTCTGTGCTTACTCATGTAAAAGCTACGTTTACACCATCAATCTGGCCTCCTGTGATTTAATCCACATTATATGCTTACTTTCATGTAAAAGCTACGTTTACACCATCAAACTGGCTTCCTGTGATGAAATCCACATTATATGCTTACTTTCATGTAAAAGCTACGTTTACACCATCAAACAGGCCTCCTGTGATGAAAACTACATTCTGTTGTAACTTTCTTGTAAAAGACAGGTTTTGGTCTGTAAGCTGACCTCCTGTGATAAAATCCACATTACCTACTTAGTTTAATGTAAAATCTATATTTCCAGCATTAAACAGTGCTCTAGTGTTAAAAACTACATTCTGTGCTTACTTTCATGTAAAGGCAAGGATTTAAGCATCAAACAGGCTTCTTGTGATAGAAACTACATTCTGTTGTCACTTTCATGTAAAAGCAACGTTTCCAGCATTAAACAGGCCTCCCGTGATGAAAACTCCATTCTGTGTTCACTTTAATGTAAAAGCTATGTTTCCAGCATTAAACCGTGCTCTAGTGTTGAAAACTACATATTGTGCTTACTTTCATGTAAAAGCTACGTTTACACCATCAATCTGGCCTCCTGTGATGAAATCCACATTATATGCTTACTTTCATGTAAAAGCTACGTTTACACCATCAAACAGGCCTCCCGTGATGAAAACTACATTCTGTTGTCACTTTCATGTAAAAGCCAGGTTTTGGTCTGTAAACTGACCTCCTATGATGAAATCCACAGTATCTACTTAGTTACATGTAAAATCTATAACTCCAGCATTAAACAGTGCTCTAGTGTTGAAAACTACATTCTGTGCTTACTTTCATGTAAAAGCTACGTTTACAGCATTAAACAGGCCTCTCGTGCTGAAGACTACATTCTGTGCTTACTTTCATGTAAAGGCAAGGTTTTAAGCATCAAACAGGCTTCTTGTGATGGAAACTACATTCTGTTGTCACTTTCATGTAAAAGCAACGTTTCCTGCATTAAACAGGCCTCCCGTGATGAAAACTACATTCTGTGCTTACTTTCATGTAAAAGCTACGTTTACACCATCAATCTGGCCTCCTGTGATGAAATCCACATTATATGCTTACTTTCATGTAAAAGCTACGTTTACACCATCAAACAGGCCTCCTGTGATGAAATCCACATTATATGCTTACTTTCATGTAAAAGCTACGTTTACACCATCAAACAGGCCTCCTGTGATGAAAACTCCATTCTGTGTTCACTTTCATGTAAAAGCAACGTTTCCAGCATTAAACAGGCCTCCCGTGATGAAAACTCCATTCTGTGTTCACTTTAATGTAAAAGCTATGTTTCCAGCATTAAACCGTGCTCTAGTGTTGAAAACTACATTCTGTGCTTACTCATGTAAAAGCTACGTTTACACCATCAATCTGGCCTCCTGTGATGAAATCCACATTATATGCTTACTTTCATGTAAAAGCTACGTTTACACCATCAAACAGGCCTCCCGTGATGAAAACTACATTCTGTTGTCACTTTCATGTAAAAGCCAGGTTTTGGTCTTTAAACTGACCTCCTGTGATGAAATCCACATTATCTACTTAGTTACATGTAAAATCTATATTTCCAGCATTAAACAGTGCTCTAGTGTTGAAAACTACAATCTGTGCTTACTTTCATGTAAAAGCTACGTTTACAGCATTAAACAGGCCTCTAGTGCTGAAGACTACATTCTGTGCTTACTTTCATGTAAAGGCAAGGTTTTAAGCATCAAACAGGCTTCTTGTGATGGAAACTACATTCTGTTGTCACTTTCATGTAAAAGCAACGTTTCCAGCATTAAACAGGCCTCCCGTGATGAAAAATACATTCTGTGCTTACTTTCATGTAAAAGCTACGTTTACACCATCAAACTGGCTTCCTGTGATGAAATCCACATTATATGCTTACTTTCATGTAAAAGCTACGTTTACACCATCAAAAAGGCCTCCCGTGATGAAAACTACATTCTGTTGTCACTTTCTTGTAAAAGACAGGTTTTGGTCTGTAAGCTGACCTCCTGTGATAAAATCCACATTACCTACTTAGTTTCATGTAAAATCTATATTTCCAGCATTAAACAGTGCTCTAGTGTTAAAAACTACATTCTGTGCTTACTTTCATGTAAAGGCAAGGTTTTAAGCATCAAACAGGCTTCTTGTGATAGAAACTACAATCTGTTGTCCCTTTCATGTAAAAGCAACGTTTCCAGCATTAAACAGGCCTCCCGTGATGAAAACTCCATTCTGTGTTCACTTTAATGTAAAAGCTATGTTTCCAGCATTAAACCGTGCTCTAGTGTTGAAAACTACATTCTGTGCTTACTTTCATGTAAAAGCTACGTTTACACCATCAATCTGGCCTCCTGTGATGAAATCCACATTATATGCTTACTTTCATGTAAAAGCTACGTTTACACCATCAAACAGGCCTCCCGTGATGAAAACTACATTCTGTTGTCACTTTCATGTAAAAGCCAGGTTTTGGTCTGTAAACTGACCTCCTGTGATGAAATCCACATTATCTACTTAGTTACATGTAAAATCTATATTTCCAGCATTAAACAGTGCTCTAGTGTTGAAAACTACATTCTGTGCTTACTTTCATGTAAAGGCAAGGTTTTAAGCATCAAACAGGCTTCTTGTGATGGAAACTACATTCTGTGCTTACTTTCATGTAAAAGCTACGTTTACACCATCAAAATAGCCTCCTGTGATGAAATCCACATTGTATGCTTACTTTCATGTAAAAGCTACGTTTACACATTCAAACAGGCCTCCCGTGATGAAAACTACATTCTGTTGTCACTTTCATGTAAAAGCCAGGTTTTTGTCTGTAAACTGACCTCCCGTGATGAAATCCACATTATTTACTTCGTTACATGTAAAATCTATATTTCCAGCATGAAACAGTGCTCTAGTGTTGAAAACTACATTCTGTGCTTACTTTCATGTTAAAGCTACGTTTACAGCATTAAACAGGTCTCTAGTGCTGAAGACTACATTCTGTGCTTACTTTCATGTAAAGGCAAGGCTTTCAGCATCAAACAGGCTTCTTGTGATGGAAACTACATTCTGTTGTCACTTTCATGTAAAAGCCAGGTTTTGGGCAATAAACTGGCCTCCCGTGATGAAATCCACATTATCTGCTTAGTTTCATGTAAAAGCTACGTTTACACCATCAAACTGGCTTCCTGTGATGAAATCCACATTATATGCTTACTTTCATGTAAAAGCTACGTTTACACCATCAAACAGGTCTCCCGTGATGAAAACTACATTCTGTTGTCACTTTCTTGTAAAAGACAGGTTTTGGTCTGTAAGCTGACCTCCTGTGATAAAATCCACATTACCTACTTAGTTTCATGTAAAATCTATATTTCCAGCATTAAACAGTGCTCTAGTGTTAAAAACTACATTCTGTGCTTACTTTCATGTAAAGGCAAGGTTTTAAGCATCAAACAGGCTTCTTGTGATATAAACTACATTCTGTTGTCACTTTCATGTAAAAGCAACGTTTCCAGCATTAAACAGGCCTCCCGTGATGAAAACTCCATTCTGTGTTCACTTTAATGTAAAAGCTATGTTTCCAGCATTAAACCGTGCTCTAGTGTTGAAAACTACATTCTGTGCTTACTTTCATGTAAAAGCTACGTTTACACCATCAATCTGGCCTCCTGTGATGAAATCCACATGATATGCTTACTTTCATGTAAAAGCTACGTTTACACCATCAAACAGGCCTCCCGTGATGAAAACTACATTCTGTTGTCACTTTCATGTAAAAGCCAGGTTTTGGTCTGTAAACTGACCTCCTGTGATGAAATCCACATTATCTACTTAGTTACATGTAAAATCTATATTTCCAGCATTAAACAGTGCTCTAGTGTTGAAAACTACATTCTGTGCTTACTTTCATGTAAAAGCTACGTTTACAGCATTAAACAGGCCTCTAGTGCTGAAGACTACATTCTGTGCTTACTTTCATGTAAAGGCAAGGTTTTAAGCATCAAACAGGCTTCTTGTGATGGAAACTACATTCTGTTGTCACTTTCATGTAAAAGCAACGTTTCCAGCAATAAACAGGCCTCCCGTGATGAAAACTACATTCTGTGCTTACTTTCATGTAAAAGCTACATTTACACCTTCAAACTGGCCTCCTGTGATGAAATCCACATTATCTGCTTACTTTCATGTAAAAGCTACGTTTACACCATCAAACAGGCCTCCTGTGATGAAAACTCCATTCTGTGTTCACTTTCATGTAAAAGCAACGTTTCCAGCATTAAACAGGCCTCCCGTGATGAAAACTCCATTCTGTGTTCACTTTAATGTAAAAGCTATGTTTCCAGCATTAAACCGTGCTCTAGTGTTGAAAACTACATTCTGTGCTTACTCATGTAAAAGCTACGTTTACACCATCAATCTGGCCTCCTGTGATGAAATCCACATTATATGCTTACTTTCATGTAAAAGCAACGTTTCCAGCATTAAACAGGCCTCCCGTGATGAAAACTACATTCTGTTGTAACTTTCTTGTAAAAGACAGGTTTTGGTCTGTAAGCTGACCTCCTGTGATAAAATCCACATTACCTACTTAGTTTCATGTAAAATCTATATTTCCAGCATTAAACAGTGCTCTAGTGTTAAAAACTACATTCTGTGCTTACTTTCATGTAAAGGCAAGGATTTAAGCATCAAACAGGCTTCTTGTGATAGAAACTACATTCTGTTGTCACTTTCATGTAAAAGCAACGTTTCCAGCATTAAACAGGCCTCCCGTGATGAAAACTCCATTCTGTGTTCACTTTAATGTAAAAGCTATGTTTCCAGCATTAAACCGTGCTCTAGTGTTGAAAACTACATTCTGTGCTTACTTTCATGTAAAAGCTACGTTTACACCATCAATCTGGCCTCCTGTGATGAAATCCACATTATATGCTTACTTTCATGTAAAAGCTACGTTTACACCATCAAACAGGCCTCCCGTGATGAAAACTACATTCTGTTGTCACTTTCATGTAAAAGCCAGGTTTTGGTCTGTAAACTGACCTCCTATGATGAAATCCACAGTATCTACTTAGTTACATGTAAAATCTATATTTCCAGCATTAAACAGTGCTCTAGTGTTGAAAACTACATTCTGTGCTTACTTTCATGTAAAAGCTACGTTTACAGCATTAAACAGGCCTCTAGTGCTGAAGACTACATTCTGTGCTTACTTTCATGTAAAGGCAAGGTTTTAAGCATCAAACAGGCTTCTTGTGATGGAAACTACATTCTGTTGTCACTTTCATGTAAAAGCAACGTTTCCTGCATTAAACAGGCCTCTCGTGATGAAAACTACATTCTGTGCTTACTTTCATGTAAAAGCTACGTTTACACCATCAAACTGGCCTCCTGTGATGAAATCCACATTATATGCTTACTTTCATGTAAAAGCTACGTTTACACCATCAAACAGCCTCCCGTGATGAAAAGTACATTCTGTTGTCACTTTCATGTAAAAGCCAGGTTTTGGTCTGTAAACTGACCTCCTGTGATGAAATCCACATTAGATACTTAGTTACATGTAAAATCTATATTTCCAGCATTAAACAGTGCTCTAGTGTTGAAAACTACATTCTGTGCTTACTTTCATGTAAAAGCTACGTTTACAGCATTAAACAGGCCTCTAGTGCTGAAGACTACATTCTGTGCTTACTTTCATGTAAAGGCAAGGTTTTCAGCATCAAACAGGCTTCTTGTGATGGAAACTACATTCTGTTGTCACTTTCATGTAAAAGCAACGTTTCCAGCATTAAACAGGCCTCCTGTGATGAAAAATACATTCTGTGCTTACTTTCATGTAAAAGCTACGTTTACACCATCAAACTGGCTTCCTGTGATGAAATCCACATTATATGCTTACTTTCATGTAAAAGCTACGTTTACACCATCAAACAGGCCTCCCGTGATGAAAACTACATTCTGTTGTCACTTTCTTGTAAAAGACAGGTTTTGGTCTGTAAGCTGACCTCCTGTGATAAAATCCACATTACCTAATTAGTTTCATGTAAAATCTATATTTCCAGCATTAAACAGTGCTCTAGTGTTAAAAACTACATTCTGTGCTTACTTTCATGTAAAGGCAAGGTTTTAAGCATCAAACAGGCTTCTTGTGATAGAAACTACAATCTGTTGTCACTTTCATGTAAAAGCAACGTTTCCAGCATTAAACAGGCCTCCCGTGATGAAAACTCCATTCTGTGTTCACTTTAATGTAAAAGCTATGTTTCCAGCATTAAACCGTGCTCTAGTGTTGAAAACTACATTCTGTGCTTACTTTCATGTAAAAGCTACGTTTACACCATCAATCTGGCCTCCTGTGATGAAATCCACATTATATGCTTACTTTCATGTAAAAGCTACGTTTACACCATCAAACAGGCCTCCCGTGATGAAAACTACATTCTGTTGTCACTTTCATGTAAAAGCCAGGTTTTGGTCTGTAAACTGACCTCCTGTGATGAAATCCACATTATCTACTTAGTTACATGTAAAATCTATATTTCCAGCATTAAACAGTGCTCTAGTGTTGAAAACTACATTCTGTGCTTACTTTCATGTAAAGGCAAGGTTTTAAGCATCAAACAGGCTTCTTGTGATGGAAACTACATTCTGTTGTCACTTTCATGTAAAAGCAACGTTTCCAGCATTAAACAGGCCTCCCGTGATGAAAACTCCATTCTGTGCTTACTTTCATGTAAAAGCTACGTTTACACCATCAAAATGGCCTCCTGTGATGAAATCCACATTGTATGCTTACTTTCATGTAAAAGCTACGTTTACACATTCAAACAGGCTTCCCGTGATGAAAACTACATTCTGTTGTCACTTTCATGTAAAAGCCAGGTTTTGGTCTGTAAACTGACCTCCTGTGATGAAATCAACATTAGATACTTAGTTACATGTAAAATCTATATTTCCAGCATTAAACAGTGCTGTAGTGTTGAAAACTACATTCTGTGCTTACTTTCATGTAAAAGCTACGTTTACAGCATTAAACAGGCCTCTAGTGCTGAAGACTACATTCTGTGCTTACTTTCATGTAAAGGCAAGGTTTTCAGCATCAAACAGGCTTCTTGTGATGGAAACTACATTCTGTTGTCACTTACATGTAAAAGCCAGGTTTTGGGCAATAAACTGGCCTCCCGCGATGAAATCCACATTATCTGCTTAGTTTCATGTAAAAGCAACGTTTACACCATCAAACAGGCCTCCCGTGATGAAATCCACATTATCTGCTTAGTTTCAAGTAAAAGCAACGTTTTCAGCATTAAACAGGCCTCCCGTGATGAAAACTCCATTCTGTGTTCACTTTAATGTAAAAGCTATGTTTCCAGCATTAAACCGTGCTCTAGTGTTGAAAACTACATTCTGTGCTTACTTTCATGTAAAAGCTACATTTACACCTTCAAACTGGCCTCCTGTGATGAAATCCACATTATATGCTTACTTTCATGTAAAATTTACGTTTACACCATCAAACAGGCCTCCCGTGATGAAAACTACATTCTGTTGTCACTTTCATGTAAAAGCCAGGTTTTGGGCAATAAACTGGCCTCCCGTGATGAAATCCACATTATCTGCTTAGTTTCATGTAAAAGCAACGTTTACACCATCAAACTGGCTTCCTGTGATGAAATCCACATTATATGCTTACTTTCATGTAAAAGCTACGTTTACACCATCAAACCGGCCTCCTGTGATGAAAACTCCATTCTGTGTTCACTTTCATGTAAAAGCAATGTTTCCAGCATTAAACAGGCCTCCCGTGATGAAAACTCCATTCTGTGTTCACTTTAATGTAAAAGCTATGTTTCCAGCATTAAACCGTGCTCTAGTGTTGAAAACTACATTCTGTGCTTACTCATGTAAAAGCTACGTTTACACCATCAATCTGGCCTCCTGTGATGAAATCCACATTATATGCTTACTTTCATGTAAAAGCTACGTTTACACCATCAAACAGGCCTCCCGTGATGAAAACTACATTCTGTTGTCACTTTCATGTAAAAGCCAGGTTTTGGTCTGTAAACTGACCTCCTGTGATGAAATCCACATTATCTACTTAGTTACATGTAAAATCTATATTTCCAGCATTAAACAGTGCTCTAGTGTTGAAAACTACATTCTGTGCTTACTTTCATGTAAAAGCTACGTTTACAGCAGTAAACAGGCCTCTAGTGCTGAAGACTACATTCTGTGCTTACTTTCATGTAAAGGCAAGGTTTTAAGCATCAAACAGGCTTCTTGTGATGGAAACTACATTCTGTTGTCACTTTCATGTGAAAGCAACGTTTCCAGCATTAAACAGGCCTCCCGTGATGAAAAATACATTCTGTGCTTACTTTCATGTAAAAGCTACGTTTACACCATCAAACTGGCTTCCTGTGATGAAATCCACATTATATGCTTACTTTCATGTAAAAGCTACGTTTACACCATCAAACAGGCCTCCCGTGATGAAAACTACATTCTGTTGTCACTTTCTTGTAAAAGACAGGTTTTGGTCTGTAAGCTGACCTCCTGTGATAAAATCCACATTACCTACTTAGTTTCATGTAAAATCTATATTTCCAGCATTAAACAGGCCTCCCGTGATGAAAACTACATTCTGTTGTCACTTTCATGTAAAAGCCAGGTTTTGGGCAATAAACTGGCCTCCCGTGATGAAATCCACATTATCTGCTTAGTTTCATGTAAAAGCTACGTTTACACCTTCAAACTGGCCTCCTGTGATGAAATCCACATTATCTGCTTACTTTCATGTAAAAGCTACGTTTACACCATCAAACAGGCCTCCTGTGATGAAAACTCAATTCTGTGTTCACTTTCATGTAAAAGCAACGTTTCCAGCATTAAACAGGCCTCCCGTGATGAAAACTCCATTCTGTGTTCACTTTAATGTAAAAGCTATGTTTCCAGCATTAAACCGTGCTCTAGTGTTGAAAACTACATTCTGTGCTTACTCATGTAAAAGCTACGTTTACACCATCAATCTGGCCTCCTGTGATGAAATCCACATTATATGCTTACTTTCATGTAAAAGCTACGTTTACACCATCAAACAGGCCTCCCGTGATGAAAACTACATTCTGTTGTCACTTTCATGTAAAAGCCAGGTTTTGGTCTTTAAACTGACCTCCTGTGATGAAATCCACATTATCTACTTAGTTACATGTAAAATCTATATTTCCAGCATTAAACAGTGCTCTAGTGTTGAAAACTACAATCTGTGCTTACTTTCATGTAAAAGCTACGTTTACAGCATTAAACAGGCCTCTAGTGCTGAAGACTACATTCTGTGCTTACTTTCATGTAAAGGCAAGGTTTTAAGCATCAAACAGGCTTCTTGTGATGGAAACTACATTCTGTTGTCACTTTCATGTAAAAGCAACGTTTCCAGCATTAAACAGGCCTCCCGTGATGAAAAATACATTCTGTGCTTACTTTCATGTAAAAGCTACGTTTACACCATCAAACTGGCTTCCTGTGATGAAATCCACATTATATGCTTACTTTCATGTAAAAGCTACGTTTACACCATCAAAAAGGCCTCCCGTGATGAAAACTACATTCTGTTGTCACTTTCTTGTAAAAGACAGGTTTTGGTCTGTAAGCTGACCTCCTGTGATAAAATCCACATTACCTACTTAGTTTCATGTAAAATCTATATTTCCAGCATTAAACAGTGCTCTAGTGTTAAAAACTACATTCTGTGCTTACTTTCATGTAAAGGCAAGGTTTTAAGCATCAAACAGGCTTCTTGTGATAGAAACTACAATCTGTTGTCACTTTCATGTAAAAGCAACGTTTCCAGCATTAAACAGGCCTCCCGTGATGAAAACTCCATTCTGTGTTCACTTTAATGTAAAAGCTATGTTTCCAGCATTAAACCGTGCTCTAGTGTTGAAAACTACATTCTGTGCTTACTTTCATGTAAAAGCTACGTTTACACCATCAATCTGGCCTCCTGTGATGAAATCCACATTATATGCTTACTTTCATGTAAAAGCTACGTTTACACCATCAAACAGGCCTCCCGTGATGAAAACTACATTCTGTTGTCACTTTCATGTAAAAGCCAGGTTTTGGTCTGTAAACTGACCTCCTGTGATGAAATCCACATTATCTACTTAGTTACATGTAAAATCTATATTTCCAGCATTAAACAGTGCTCTAGTGTTGAAAACTACATTCTGTGCTTACTTTCATGTAAAGGCAAGGTTTTAAGCATCAAACAGGCTTCTTGTGATGGAAACTACATTCTGTTGTCACTTTCATGTAAAAGCAACGTTTCCAGCATTAAACAGGCCTCCCGTGATGAAAACTACATTCTGTTGTAACTTTCTTGTAAAAGACAGGTTTTGGTCTGTAAGCTGACCTCCTGTGATAAAATCCACATTACCTACTTAGTTTAATGTAAAATCTATATTTCCAGCATTAAACAGTGCTCTAGTGTTAAAAACTACATTCTGTGCTTACTTTCATGTAAAGGCAAGGATTTAAGCATCAAACAGGCTTCTTGTGATAGAAACTACATTCTGTTGTCCCTTTCATGTAAAAGCAACGTTTCCAGCATTAAACAGGCCTCCCGTGATGAAAACTCCATTCTGTGTTCACTTTAATGTAAAAGCTATGTTTCCAGCATTAAACCGTGCTCTAGTGTTGAAAACTACATTCTGTGCTTACTTTCATGTAAAAGCTACGTTTACACCATCAATCTGGCCTCCTGTGATGAAATCCACATTATATGCTTACTTTCATGTAAAAGCTACGTTTACACCATCAAACAGGCCTCCCGTGATGAAAACTACATTCTGTTGTCACTTTCATGTAAAAGCCAGGTTTTGGTCTGTAAACTGACCTCCTATGATGAAATCCACAGTATCTACTTAGTTACATGTAAAATCTATATTTCCAGCATTAAACAGTGCTCTAGTGTTGAAAACTACATTCTGTGCTTACTTTCATGTAAAAGCTACGTTTACAGCATTAAACAGGCCTCTAGTGCTGAAGACTACATTCTGTGCTTACTTTCATGTAAAGGCAAGGTTTTAAGCATCAAACAGGCTTCTTGTGATGGAAACTACATTCTGTTGTCACTTTCATGTAAAAGCAACGTTTCCTGCATTAAACAGGCCTCTCGTGATGAAAACTACATTCTGTGCTTACTTTCATGTAAAAGCTACGTTTACACCTTCAAACTGGCCTCCTGTGATGAAATCCACATTATATGCTTACTTTCATGTAAAAGCTACGTTTACACCATCAAACAGCCTCCCGTGATGAAAAGTACATTCTGTTGTCACTTTCATGTAAAAGCCAGGTTTTGGTCTGTAAACTGACCTCCTGTGATGAAATCCACATTAGATACTTAGTTACATGTAAAATCTATATTTCCAGCATTAAACAGTGCTCTAGTGTTGAAAACTACATTCTGTGCTTACTTTCATGTAAAAGCTACGTTTACAGCATTAAACAGGCCTCTAGTGCTGAAGACTACATTCTGTGCTTACTTTCATGTAAAGGCAAGGTTTTCAGCATCAAACAGGCTTCTTGTGATGGAAACTACATTCTGTTGTCACTTTCATGTAAAAGCAACGTTTCCAGCATTAAACAGGCCTCCCGTGATGAAAAATACATTCTGTGCTTACTTTCATGTAAAAGCTACGTTTACACCATCAAACTGGCTTCCTGTGATGAAATCCACATTATATGCTTACTTTCATGTAAAAGCTACGTTTACACCATCAAACAGGCCTCCCGTGATGAAAACTACATTCTGTTGTCACTTTCTTGTAAAAGACAGGTTTTGGTCTGTAAGCTGACCTCCTGTGATAAAATCCACATTACCTACTTAGTTTCATGTAAAATCTATATTTCCAGCATTAAACAGTGCTCTAGTGTTAAAAACTACATTCTGTGCTTACTTTCATGTAAAGGCAAGGTTTTAAGCATCAAACAGGCTTCTTGTGATAGAAACTACATTCTGTTGTCACTTTCATGTAAAAGCAACGTTTCCAGCATTAAACAGGCCTCCCGTGATGAAAACTCCATTCTGTTGTCACTTTCTTGTAAAAGACAGGTTTTGGTCTGTAAGCTGACCTCCTGTGATAAAATCCACATTACCTACTTAGTTTCATGTAAAATCTATATTTCCAGCATTAAACAGTGCTCTAGTGTTAAAAACTACATTCTGTGCTTACTTTCATGTAAAGGCAAGGTTTTAAGCATCAAACAGGCTTCTTGTGATGGAAACTACATTCTGTTGTCACTTACATGTAAAAGCCAGGTTTTGGGCAATAAACTGGCCTCCCGCGATGAAATCCACATTATCTGCTTAGTTTCATGTAAAAGCAACGTTTACACCATCAAACAGGCCTCCCGTGATGAAATCCACATTATCTGCTTAGTTTCAAGTAAAAGCAACGTTTTCAGCATTAAACAGGCCTCCCGTGATGAAAACTCCATTCTGTGTTCACTTTAATGTAAAAGCTATGTTTCCAGCATTAAACCGTGCTCTAGTGTTGAAAACTACATTCTGTGCTTACTTTCATGTAAAGGCAAGGTTTTAAGCATCAAACAGGCTTCTTGTGATGGAAACTACATTCTGTTGTCACTTTCATGTAAAAGCAACGTTTCCAGCAATAAACAGGCCTCCCGTGATGAAAACTACATTCTGTGCTTACTTTCATGTAAAAGCTACATTTACACCTTCAAACTGGCCTCCTGTGATGAAATCCACATTATATGCTTACTTTCATGTAGAATTTACGTTTACACCATCAAACAGGCCTCCCGTGATGAAAACTACATTCTGTTGTCACTTTCATGTAAAAGCCAGGTTTTGGGCAATAAACTGGCCTCCCGTGATGAAAACTCCATTCTGTGTTCACTTTAATGTAAAAGCTATGTTTCCAGCATTAAACCGTGCTCTAGTGTTGAAAACTACATTCTGTGCTTACTCATGTAAAAGCTACGTTTACACCATCAATCTGGCCTCCTGTGATGAAATCCACATTATATGCTTACTTTCATGTAAAAGCTACGTTTACACCATCAAACAGGCCTCCCGTGATGAAAACTACATTCTGTTGTCACTTTCATGTAAAAGCCAGGTTTTGGTCTTTAAACTGACCTCCTGTGATGAAATCCACATTATCTACTTAGTTACATGTAAAATCTATATTTCCAGCATTAAACAGTGCTCTAGTGTTGAAAACTACAATCTGTGCTTACTTTCATGTAAAAGCTACGTTTACAGCATTAAACAGGCCTCTAGTGCTGAAGACTACATTCTGTGCTTACTTTCATGTAAAGGCAAGGTTTTAAGCATCAAACAGGCTTCTTGTGATGGAAACTACATTCTGTTGTCACTTTCATGTAAAAGCAACGTTTCCAGCATTAAACAGGCCTCCCGTGATGAAAAATACATTCTGTGCTTACTTTCATGTAAAAGCTACGTTTACACCATCAAACTGGCTTCCTGTGATGAAATCCACATTATATGCTTACTTTCATGTAAAAGCTACGTTTACACCATCAAAAAGGCCTCCCGTGATGAAAACTACATTCTGTTGTCACTTTCATGTAAAAGCCAGGTTTTGGTCTGTAAACTGACCTCCTGTGATGAAATCCACATTATCTACTTAGTTACATGTAAAATCTATATTTCCAGCATTAAACAGTGCTCTAGTGTTGAAAACTACATTCTGTGCTTACTTTCATGTAAAGGCAAGGTTTTAAGCATCAAACAGGCTTCTTGTGATGGAAACTACATTCTGTTGTCACTTTCATGTAAAAGCAACGTTTCCAGCATTAAACAGGCCTCCCGTGATGAAAACTCCATTCTGTGCTTACTTTCATGTAAAAGCTACGTTTACACCATCAAAATGGCCTCCTGTGATGAAATCCACATTGTATGCTTACTTTCATGTAAAAGCTACGTTTACACATTCAAACAGGCCTCCCGTGATGAAAACTACATTCTGTTGTCACTTTCATGTAAAAGCCAGGTTTTTGTCTGTAAACTGACCTCCCGTGATGAAATCCACATTATTTACTTCGTTACATGTAAAATCTATATTTCCAGCATTAAACAGTGCTCTAGTGTTGAAAACTACATTCTGTGCTTACTTTCATGTTAAAGCTACGTTTACAGCATTAAACAGGTCTCTAGTGCTGAAGACTACATTCTGTGCTTACTTTCATGTAAAGGCAAGGCTTTCAGCATCAAACAGGCTTCTTGTGATGGAAACTACATTCTGTTGTCACTTTCATGTAAAAGCCAGGTTTTGGGCAATAAACTGGCCTCCCGTGATGAAATCCACATTATATGCTTACTTTCATGTAAAAGCTACGTTTACACCATCAAACAGGTCTCCCGTGATGAAAACTACATTCTGTTGTCACTTTCTTGTAAAAGACAGGTTTTGGTCTGTAAGCTGACCTCCTGTGATAAAATCCACATTACCTACTTAGTTTCATGTAAAATCTATATTTCCAGCATTAAACAGTGCTCTAGTGTTGAAAACTACATTCTGTGCTTACTTTCATGTAAAAGCTACGTTTACAGCATTAAACAGGCCTCTAGTGCTGAAGACTACATTCTGTGCTTACTTTCATGTAAAGGCAAGGTTTTAAGCATCAAACAGGCTTCTTGTGATGGAAACTACATTCTGTTGTCACTTTCATGTAAAAGCAACGTTTCCAGCATTAAACAGGCCTCCCGTGATGAAAAATACATTCTGTGCTTACTTTCATGTAAAAGCTACGTTTACACCATCAAACTGGCTTCCTGTGATGAAATCCACATTATATGCTTACTTTCATGTAAAAGCTACGTTTACACCATCAAACAGGCCTCCCGTGATGAAAACTACATTCTGTTGTCACTTTCTTGTAAAAGACAGGTTTTGGTCTGTAAGCTGACCTCCTGTGATAAAATCCACATTACCTACTTAGTTTCATGTAAAATCTATATTTCCAGCATTAAACAGGCCTCCCGTGATGAAAACTACATTCTGTTGTCACTTTCATGTAAAAGCCAGGTTTTGGGCAATAAACTGGCCTCCCGTGATGAAATCCACATTATCTGCTTAGTTTCATGTAAAAGCTACGTTTACAACATCAAACTGGCTTCCTTTGATGAAATCCACATTATATGCTTACTTTCATGTAAAAGCTACGTTTACACCATCAAACAGGCCTCCCGTGATGAAAACTACATTCTGTTGTCACTTTCATGTAAAAGCAACGTTTCCTGCATTAAACAGGCCTCCCGTGATGAAAACTACATTCTGTGCTTACTTTCATGTAAAAGCTACGTTTACACCTTCAAACTGGCCTCCTGTGATGAAATCCACATTATATGCTTACTTTCATGTAAAAGCTACGTTTACACCATCAAACAGGCCTCCCGTGATGAAAACTACATTCTGTTGTCACTTTCATGTAAAAGCCAGGTTTTGGTCTGTAAACTGACCTCCTGTGATGAAATCCACATTAGATACTTAGTTACATGTAAAATCTATATTTCCAGCATTAAACAGTGCTCCAGTGTTGAAAACTACATTCTGTGCTTACTTTCATGTAAAAGCTACGTTTACAGCATTAAACAGGCCTCTAGTGCTGAAGACTACATTCTGTGCTTACTTTCATGTAAAGGCAAGGTTTTCAGCATCAAACAGGTTTCTTGTGATGGAAACTACATTCTGTTGTCACTTACATGTAAAAGCCAGGTTTTGGGCAATAAACTGGCCTCCCGTGATGAAATCCACATTATCTGCTTAGTTTCATGTAAAAGCAACGTTTACACCATCAAACAGGCCTCCCGTGATGAAATCCACATTATCTGCTTAGTTTCAAGTAAAAGCAACGTTTCCAGCATTAAACAGGCCTCCCGTGATGAAAACTCCATTCTGTGTTCACTTTAATGTAAAAGCTATGTTTCCAGCATTAAACCGTGCTCTAGTGTTGAAAACTACATTCTGTGCTTACTTTCATGTCAAGGCAAGGTTTTAAGCATCAAACAGGCTTCTTGTGATGGAAACTACATTCTGTTGTCACTTTCATGTAAAAGCAACGTTTCCAGCATTAAACAGGCCTCCCGTGATGAAAACTCCATTCTGTGTTCACTTTAATGTAAAAGCTATGTTTCCAGCATTAAACCGTGCTCTAGTGTTGAAAACTACATTCTGTGCTTACTTTCATGTAAAAGCTACGTTTACACCATCAATCTGGCCTCCTGTGATGAAATCCACATTATATGCTTACTTTCATGTAAAAGCTACGTTTACACCATCAAACAGGCCTCCCGTGATGAAAACTACATTCTGTTGTCACTTTCATGTAAAAGCCAGGTTTTGGTCTGTAAACTGACCTCCTGTGATGAAATCCACATTATCTACTTAGTTACATGTAAAATCTATATTTCCAGCATTAAACAGTGCTCTAGTGTTGAAAACTACATTCTGTGCTTACTTTCATGTAAAGGCAAGGTTTTAAGCATCAAACAGGCTTCTTGTGATGGAAACTACATTCTGTTGTCACTTTCATGTAAAAGCAACGTTTCCAGCATTAAACAGGCCTCCCGTGATGAAAACTCCATTCTGTGCTTACTTTCATGTAAAAGCTACGTTTACAGCATTAAACAGGTCTCTAGTGCTGAAGACTACATTCTGTGCTTACTTTCATGTAAAGGCAAGGCTTTCAGCATCAAACAGGCTTCTTGTGATGGAAACTACATTCTGTTGTCACTTTCATGTAAAAGCCAGGTTTTGGGCAATAAACTGGCCTCCCGTGATGAAATCCACATTATCTGCTTAGTTTCATGTAAAAGCAACGTTTACACCATCAAACTGGCTTCCTGTGATGAAATCCACATTATATGCTTACTTTCATGTAAAAGCTACGTTTACACCATCAAACAGGCCTCCCGTGATGAAAACTACATTCTGTTGTCACTTTCTTGTAAAAGACAGGTTTTGGTCTGTAAGCTGACCTCCTGTGATAAAATCCACATTACCTACTTAGTTTCATGTAAAATCTATATTTCCAGCATTAAACAGGCCTCCCGTGATGAAAACTACATTCTGTTGTCACTTTCATGTAAAAGCCAGGTTTTGGGCAATAAACTGGCCTCCCGTGATGAAATCCACATTATCTGCTTAGTTTCATGTAAAAGCTACGTTTACACCATCAAACTGGCTTCCTTTGATGAAATCCACATTATATGCTTACTTTCATGTAAAAGCTACGTTTACACCATCAAACAGGCCTCCCGTGATGAAAACTACATTCTGTTGTCACTTTCTTGTAAATGACAGGTTTTGGTCTGTAAGCTGACCTCCTGTGATAAAATCCACATTACCTACTTAGTTTCATGTAAAATCTATATTTCCAGCATTAAACAGTGCTCTAGTGTTAAAAACTACATTCTGTGCTTACTTTCATGTAAAGGCAAGGTTTTAAGCATCAAACAGGCTTCTTGTGATAGAAACTACATTCTGTTGTCACTTTCATGTAAAAGCAACGTTTCCAGCATTAAACAGGCCTCCCGTGATGAAAACTCCATTCTGTGTTCACTTTAATGTAAAAGCTATGTTTCCAGCATTAAACCGTGCTCTAGTGTTGAAAACTACATTCTGTGCTTACTTTCATGTAAAAGCTACGTTTACACCATCAATCTGGCCTCCTGTGATGAAATCCACATTATATGCTTACTTTCATGTAAAAGCTACGTTTACACCATCAAACAGGCCTCCCGTGATGAAAACTACATTCTGTTGTCACTTTCATGTAAAAGCCAGGTTTTGGTCTGTAAACTGACCTCCTGTGATGAAATCCACATTATCTACTTAGTTACATGTAAAATCTATATTTCCAGCATTAAACAGTGCTCTAGTGTTGAAAACTACATTCTGTGCTTACTTTCATGTAAAAGCTACGTTTACAGCATTAAACAGGCCTCTAGTGCTGAAGACTACATTCTGTGCTTACTTTCATGTAAAGGCAAGGTTTTAAGCATCAAACAGGCTTCTTGTGATGGAAACTACATTCTGTTGTCACTTTCATGTAAAAGCAACGTTTCCTGCATTAAACAGGCCTCCCGTGATGAAAACTACATTCTGTGCTTACTTTCATGTAAAAGCTACGTTTACACCTTCAAACTGGCCTCCTGTGATGAAATCCACATTATATGCTTACTTTCATGTAAAAGCTACGTTTACACCATCAAACAGGCCTCCCGTGATGAAAACTACATTCTGTTGTCACTTTCATGTAAAAGCCAGGTTTTGGTCTGTAAACTGACCTCCTGTGATGAAATCCACATTAGATACTTAGTTACATGTAAAATCTATATTTCCAGCATTAAACAGTGCTCCAGTGTTGAAAACTACATTCTGGGCTTACTTTCATGTAAAAGCTACGTTTACAGCATTAAACAGGCCTCTAGTGCTGAAGACTACATTCTGTGCTTACTTTCATGTAAAGGCAAGGTTTTCAGCATCAAACAGGTTTCTTGTGATGGAAACTACATTCTGTTGTCACTTACATGTAAAAGCCAGGTTTTGGGCAATAAACTGGCCTCCCGTGATGAAATCCACATTATCTGCTTAGTTTCATGTAAAAGCAACGTTTACACCATCAAACAGGCCTCCCGTGATGAAATCCACATTATCTGCTTAGTTTCAAGTAAAAGCAACGTTTCCAGCATTAAACAGGCCTCCCGTGATGAAAACTCCATTCTGTGTTCACTTTAATGTAAAAGCTATGTTTCCAGCATTAAACCGTGCTCTAGTGTTGAAAACTACATTCTGTGCTTACTTTCATGTCAAGGCAAGGTTTTAAGCATCAAACAGGCTTCTTGTGATGGAAACTACATTCTGTTGTCACTTTCATGTAAAAGCAACGTTTCCAGCATTAAACAGGCCTCCCGTGATGAAAACTCCATTCTGTGTTCACTTTAATGTAAAAGCTATGTTTCCAGCATTAAACCGTGCTCTAGTGTTGAAAACTACATTCTGTGCTTACTTTCATGTAAAAGCTAAGTTTACACCATCAATCTGGCCTCCTGTGATGAAATCCACATTATATGCTTACTTTCATGTAAAAGCTACGTTTACACCATCAAACAGGCCTCCCGTGATGAAAACTACATTCTGTTGTCACTTTCTTGTAAAAGACAGGTTTTGGTCTGTAAGCTGACCTCCTGTGATAAAATCCACATTACCTACTTAGTTTCATGTAAAATCTATATTTCCAGCATTAAACAGTGCTCTAGTGTTAAAAACTACATTCTGTGCTTACTTTCATGTAAAGGCAAGGTTTTAAGCATCAAACAGGCTTCTTGTGATAGAAACTACATTCTGTTGTCACTTTCATGTAAAAGCAACGTTTCCAGCATTAAACAGGCCTCCCGTGATGAAAACTCCATTCTGTGTTCACTTTAATGTAAAAGCTATGTTTCCAGCATTAAACCGTGCTCTAGTGTTGAAAACTACATTCTGTGCTTACTTTCATGTAAAAGCTACGTTTACACCATCAATCTGGCCTCCTGTGATGAAATCCACATTATATGCTTACTTTCATGTAAAAGCTACGTTTACACCATCAAACAGGCCTCCCGTGATGAAAACTACATTCTGTTGTCACTTTCATGTAAAAGCCAGGTTTTGGTCTGTAAACTGACCTCCTGTGATGAAATCCACATTAGATACTTAGTTACATGTAAAATCTATATTTCCAGCATTAAACAGTGCTCCAGTGTTGAAAACTACATTCTGGGCTTACTTTCATGTAAAAGCTACGTTTACAGCATTAAACAGGCCTCTAGTGCTGAAGACTACATTCTGTGCTTACTTTCATGTAAAGGCAAGGTTTTCAGCATCAAACAGGTTTCTTGTGATGGAAACTACATTCTGTTGTCACTTACATGTAAAAGCCAGGTTTTGGGCAATAAACTGGCCTCCCGTGATGAAATCCACATTATCTGCTTAGTTTCATGTAAAAGCAACGTTTACACCATCAAACAGGCCTCCCGTGATGAAATCCACATTATCTGCTTAGTTTCAAGTAAAAGCAACGTTTCCAGCATTAAACAGGCCTCCCGTGATGAAAACTCCATTCTGTGTTCACTTTAATGTAAAAGCTATGTTTCCAGCATTAAACCGTGCTCTAGTGTTGAAAACTACATTCTGTGCTTACTTTCATGT
The DNA here is from genome assembly GCA_947000775.1 of Pterois miles. Classification (NCBI taxonomy): domain Eukaryota; kingdom Metazoa; phylum Chordata; class Actinopteri; order Perciformes; family Scorpaenidae; genus Pterois; species Pterois miles. Next base: position 5,453,437 of record CAMQGK010000479.1, on the reverse strand, counting down.
CAAGGCAAGGTTTTAAGCATCAAACAGGCTTCTTGTGATGGAAACTACATTCTGTTGTCACTTTCATGTAAAAGCAACGTTTCCAGCATTAAACAGGCCTCCCGTGATGAAAACTCCATTCTGTGTTCACTTTAATGTAAAAGCTATGTTTCCAGCATTAAACCGTGCTCTAGTGTTGAAAACTACATTCTGTGCTTACTTTCATGTAAAAGCTACGTTTACACCATCAATCTGGCCTCCTGTGATGAAATCCACATTATATGCTTACTTTCATGTAAAAGCTACGTTTACACCATCAAACAGGCCTCCCGTGATGAAAACTACATTCTGTTGTCACTTTCATGTAAAAGCCAGGTTTTGGTCTGTAAACTGACCTCCTGTGATGAAATCCACATTATCTACTTAGTTACATGTAAAATCTATATTTCCAGCATTAAACAGTGCTCTAGTGTTGAAAACTACATTCTGTGCTTACTTTCATGTAAAGGCAAGGTTTTAAGCATCAAACAGGCTTCTTGTGATGGAAACTACATTCTGTTGTCACTTTCATGTAAAAGCAACGTTTCCAGCATTAAACAGGCCTCCCGTGATGAAAACTCCATTCTGTGCTTACTTTCATGTAAAAGCTACGTTTACAGCATTAAACAGGTCTCTAGTGCTGAAGACTACATTCTGTGCTTACTTTCATGTAAAGGCAAGGCTTTCAGCATCAAACAGGCTTCTTGTGATGGAAACTACATTCTGTTGTCACTTTCATGTAAAAGCCAGGTTTTGGGCAATAAACTGGCCTCCCGTGATGAAATCCACATTATCTGCTTAGTTTCATGTAAAAGCAACGTTTACACCATCAAACTGGCTTCCTGTGATGAAATCCACATTATATGCTTACTTTCATGTAAAAGCTACGTTTACACCATCAAACAGGCCTCCCGTGATGAAAACTACATTCTGTTGTCACTTTCTTGTAAAAGACAGGTTTTGGTCTGTAAGCTGACCTCCTGTGATAAAATCCACATTACCTACTTAGTTTCATGTAAAATCTATATTTCCAGCATTAAACAGGCCTCCCGTGATGAAAACTACATTCTGTTGTCACTTTCATGTAAAAGCCAGGTTTTGGGCAATAAACTGGCCTCCCGTGATGAAATCCACATTATCTGCTTAGTTTCATGTAAAAGCTACGTTTACACCATCAAACTGGCTTCCTTTGATGAAATCCACATTATATGCTTACTTTCATGTAAAAGCTACGTTTACACCATCAAACAGGCCTCCCGTGATGAAAACTACATTCTGTTGTCACTTTCTTGTAAATGACAGGTTTTGGTCTGTAAGCTGACCTCCTGTGATAAAATCCACATTACCTACTTAGTTTCATGTAAAATCTATATTTCCAGCATTAAACAGTGCTCTAGTGTTAAAAACTACATTCTGTGCTTACTTTCATGTAAAGGCAAGGTTTTAAGCATCAAACAGGCTTCTTGTGATAGAAACTACATTCTGTTGTCACTTTCATGTAAAAGCAACGTTTCCAGCATTAAACAGGCCTCCCGTGATGAAAACTCCATTCTGTGTTCACTTTAATGTAAAAGCTATGTTTCCAGCATTAAACCGTGCTCTAGTGTTGAAAACTACATTCTGTGCTTACTTTCATGTAAAAGCTACGTTTACACCATCAATCTGGCCTCCTGTGATGAAATCCACATTATATGCTTACTTTCATGTAAAAGCTACGTTTACACCATCAAACAGGCCTCCCGTGATGAAAACTACATTCTGTTGTCACTTTCATGTAAAAGCCAGGTTTTGGTCTGTAAACTGACCTCCTGTGATGAAATCCACATTATCTACTTAGTTACATGTAAAATCTATATTTCCAGCATTAAACAGTGCTCTAGTGTTGAAAACTACATTCTGTGCTTACTTTCATGTAAAAGCTACGTTTACAGCATTAAACAGGCCTCTAGTGTTGAAGACTACATTCTGTGCTTACTTTCATGTAAAGGCAAGGTTTTAAGCATCAAACAGGCTTCTTGTGATGGAAACTACATTCTGTTGTCACTTTCATGTAAAAGCAACGTTTCCTGCATTAAACAGGCCTCCCGTGATGAAAACTACATTCTGTGCTTACTTTCATGTAAAAGCTACGTTTACACCTTCAAACTGGCCTCCTGTGATGAAATCCACATTATATGCTTACTTTCATGTAAAAGCTACGTTTACACCATCAAACAGGCCTCCCGTGATGAAAACTACATTCTGTTGTCACTTTCATGTAAAAGCCAGGTTTTGGTCTGTAAACTGACCTCCTGTGATGAAATCCACATTAGATACTTAGTTACATGTAAAATCTATATTTCCAGCATTAAACAGTGCTCCAGTGTTGAAAACTACATTCTGGGCTTACTTTCATGTAAAAGCTACGTTTACAGCATTAAACAGGCCTCTAGTGCTGAAGACTACATTCTGTGCTTACTTTCATGTAAAGGCAAGGTTTTCAGCATCAAACAGGTTTCTTGTGATGGAAACTACATTCTGTTGTCACTTACATGTAAAAGCCAGGTTTTGGGCAATAAACTGGCCTCCCGTGATGAAATCCACATTATCTGCTTAGTTTCATGTAAAAGCAACGTTTACACCATCAAACAGGCCTCCCGTGATGAAATCCACATTATCTGCTTAGTTTCAAGTAAAAGCAACGTTTCCAGCATTAAACAGGCCTCCCGTGATGAAAACTCCATTCTGTGTTCACTTTAATGTAAAAGCTATGTTTCCAGCATTAAACCGTGCTCTAGTGTTGAAAACTACATTCTGTGCTTACTTTCATGTCAAGGCAAGGTTTTAAGCATCAAACAGGCTTCTTGTGATGGAAACTACATTCTGTTGTCACTTTCATGTAAAAGCAACGTTTCCAGCATTAAACAGGCCTCCCGTGATGAAAACTCCATTCTGTGTTCACTTTAATGTAAAAGCTATGTTTCCAGCATTAAACCGTGCTCTAGTGTTGAAAACTACATTCTGTGCTTACTTTCATGTAAAAGCTACGTTTACACCATCAATCTGGCCTCCTGTGATGAAATCCACATTATATGCTTACTTTCATGTAAAAGCTACGTTTACACCATCAAACAGGCCTCCCGTGATGAAAACTACATTCTGTTGTCACTTTCTTGTAAAAGACAGGTTTTGGTCTGTAAGCTGACCTCCTGTGATAAAATCCACATTACCTACTTAGTTTCATGTAAAATCTATATTTCCAGCATTAAACAGTTCTCTAGTGTTAAAAACTACATTCTGTGCTTACTTTCATGTAAAGGCAAGGTTTTAAGCATCAAACAGGCTTCTTGTGATAGAAACTACATTCTGTTGTCACTTTCATGTAAAAGCAACGTTTCCAGCATTAAACAGGCCTCCCGTGATGAAAACTCCATTCTGTGTTCACTTTAATGTAAAAGCTATGTTTCCAGCATTAAACCGTGCTCTAGTGTTGAAAACTACATTCTGTGCTTACTTTCATGTAAAAGCTACGTTTACACCATCAATCTGGCCTCCTGTGATGAAATCCACATTATCTGCTTAGTTTCATGTAAAAGCTACGTTTACACCATCAAACTGGCTTCCTGTGATGAAATCCACATTATATGCTTACTTTCATGTAAAAGTTACGTTTACACCATCAAACAGGCCTCCTGTGATAAAAACTACATTCTGTTGTCACTTTCTTGTAAAAGACAGGTTTTGGTCAGTAAGCTGACCTCCTGTGATAAAATCCACATTACCTACTTAGTTTCATGTCAAATCTATATTTCCAGCATTAAACAGTGCTCTAGTGTTAAAAACTACATTCTGTGCTTACTTTCATGTAAAGGCAAGGTTTTAAGCATCAAACAGGCTTCTTGTGATAGAAACTACATTCTGTTGTCACTTTCATGTAAAAGCAACGTTTCCAGCATTAAACAGGCCTCCCGTGATGAAAACTCCATTCTGTGTTCACTTTAATGTAAAAGCTATGTTTCCAGCATTAAACCGTGCTCTAGTGTTGAAAACTACATTCTGTGCTTACTCATGTAAAAGCTACGTTTACACCATCAATCTGGCCTCCTGTGATGAAATCCACATTATATGCTTACTTTCATGTAAAAGCTACGTTTACACCATCAAACAGGCCTCCCGTGATGAAAACTACATTCTGTTGTCACTTTCATGTAAAAGCCAGGTTTTGGGCAATAAACTGGCCTCCCGTGATGAAATCCACATTATCTGCTTAGTTTCATGTAAAAGCAACGTTTACACCATCAAAATGGCTTCCTGTGATGAAATCCACATTATATGCTTACTTTCATGTAAAAGTTACGTTTACACCATCAAACAGGCCTCCTGTGATAAAAACTACATTCTGTTGTCACTTTCTTGTAAAAGACAGGTTTTGGTCTGTAAGCTGACCTCCTGTGATAAAATCCACATTACCTACTTAGTTTCATGTAAAATCTATATTTCCAGCATTAAACAGTGCTCTAGTGTTAAAAACTACATTCTGTGCTTACTTTCATGTTAAAGCTACGTTTACAGCATTAAACAGGACTCTAGTGCTGAAGACTACATTCTGTGCTTACTTTCATGTAAAGGCAAGGTTTTAAGCATCAAACAGGCTTCTTGTGATAGAAACTACATTCTGTTGTCACTTTCATGTAAAAGCAACGTTTCCAGCATTAAACAGGCCTCCCGTGATGAAAACTCCATTCTGTGTTCACTTTAATGTAAAAGCTATGTTTCCAGCATTAAACCGTGCTCTAGTGTTGAAAACTACATTCTGTGCTTACTCATATAAAAGCTACGTTTACACCATCAATCTGGCCTCCTGTGATGAAATCCACATTATATGCTTACTTTCATGTAAAAGCTACGTTTACACCATCAAACAGGCCTCCCGTGATGAAAACTACATTCTGTTGTCACTTTCATGTAAAAGCCAGGTTTTGGTCTGTAAACTGACCTCCTGTGATGAAATCCACATTATCTACTTAGTTACATGTAAAATCTATATTTCCAGCATTAAACAGTGCTCTAGTGTTGAAAACTACATTCTGTGCTTACTTTCATGTAAAGGCAAGGTTTTAAGCATCAAACAGGCTTCTTGTGATGGAAACTACATTCTGTTGTCACTTTCATGTAAAAGCAACGTTTCCAGCTTTAAACAGGCCTCCCGTGATGAAAACTCCATTCTGTGCTTACTTTCATGTAAAAGCTACGTTTACACCATCAAAATGGCCTCCTGTGATGAAATCCACATTATATGCTTACTTTCATGTAAAAGCTACGTTTACACCATCAAACAGGCCTCCCGTGATGAAAACTACATTCTGTTGTCACTTTCATGTAAAAGCCAGGTTTTGGTCTGTAAACTGACCTCCTGTGATGAAATCCACATTATCTACTTAGTTACATGTAAAATCTATATTTCCAGCATTAAACAGTGCTCTAGTGTTGAAAACTACATTCTGTGCTTACTTTCATGTAAAAGCTATGTTTACAGCATTAAACAGGCCTCTAGTGCTGAAGACTACATTCTGTGCTTACTTTCATGTAAAGGCAAAGTTTTCAGCATCAAACAGGTTTCTTGTGATGGAAACTACATTCTGTGCTTACTTTCATGTAAAAGCTACGTTTACACCATCAAACTGGCTTCCTGTGATGAAATCCACATTATATGCTTACTTTCATGTAAAAGCTACGTTTACACCATCAAACAGGCCTCCCGTGATGAAATCCACATTATATGCTTACTTTCATGTAAAAGCTACGTTTACACCATCAAACAGGCCTCCCGTGATGAAAACTACATTCTGTTGTCACTTTCATGTAAAAGCCAGGTTTTGGTCTGTAAACTGACCTCCTGTGATGAAATCCACATTAGATACTTAGTTACATGTAAAATCTATATTTCCAGCATTAAACAGTGCTCTAGTGTTGAAAACTACATTCTGTGCTTACTTTCATGTAAAAGCTACGTTTACAGCATTAAACAGGCCTCTAGTGCTGAAGACTACATTCTGTTCTTACTTTCATGTAAAGGCAAGGTTTTCAGCATCAAACAGGCTTCTTGTGATGGAAACTACATTCTGTTGTCACTTACATGTAAAAGCCAGGTTTTGGGCAATAAACTGGCCTCCCGTGATGAAATCCACATTATCTGCTTAGTTTCATGTAAAAGCAACGTTTACACCATCAAACAGGCCTCCCGTGATGAAATCTACATTATCTGCTTAGTTTCAAGTAAAAGCAACGTTTCCAGCATTAAACAGGCCTCCCGTGATGAAAACTCCATTCTGTGTTCACTTTAATGTAAAAGCTATGTTTCCAGCATTAAACCGTGCTCTAGTGTTGAAAACTACACTCTGTGCTTACTTTCATGTCAAGGCAAGGTTTTAAGCATCAAACAGGCTTCTTGTGATGGAAACTACATTCTGTTGTCACTTTCATGTAAAAGCAACGTTTCCAGCATTAAACAGGCCTCCCGTGATGAAAACTACATTCTGTGCTTACTTTCATGTAAAAGCTACGTTTACACCTTCAAACTGGCCTCCTGTTATGAAATCCACATTATATGCTTACTTTCATGTAAAATTTACGTTTACAGCATTAAACAGGACTCTAGTGCTGAAGACTACATTCTGTGCTTACTTTCATGTAAAGGCAAGGTTTTAAGCATCAAACAGGCTTCTTGTGATGGAAACTACATTCTGTTGTCACTTTCATGTAAAAGCAACGTTTCCAGCATTAAACAGGCCTCCCGTGATGAAAACTCCATTCTGTGCTTACTTTCATGTAAAAGCTACGTTTACACCATCAAAATGGCCTCCTGTGATGAAATCCACATTGTATGCTTACTTTCATGTAAAAGCTACGTTTACACCATCAAACAGGCCTCCCGTGATGAAAACTACATTCTGTTGTCACTTTCATGTAAAAGCCAGGTTTTGGTCTGTAAACTGACCTCCCGTGATGAAATCCACATTATTTACTTCGTTACATGTAAAATCTATATTTCCAGCATTAAACAGTGCTCTAGTGTTGAAAACTACATTCTGTGCTTACTTTCATGTTAAAGCTACGTTTACAGCATTAAACAGGTCTCTAGTGCTAAAGACTACATTCTGTGCTTACTTTCATGTAAAGGCAAGGCTTTCAGCATCAAAAAGGCTTCTTGTGATGGAAACTACATTCTGTTGTCACTTTCATGTAAAAGCAACGTTTCCAGCATTAAACAGGCCTCCCGTGATGAAAACTTCATTCTGTGCTTACTTTCATGTAAAAGCTACGTTTACACCATCAAAATGGCCTCCTGTGATGAAATCCACATTATATGCTTACTTTCATGTAAAAGCTACGTTTACACCATCAAACAGGCCTCCTAAGATGAAAACTACATTCTGTTGTCACTTTCATGTAAAAGCCAGGTTTTGGTCTGTAAACTGACCTCCTGTGATGAAATCCACATTATCTACTTAGTTACATGTAAAATCTATATTTCCAGCATTAAACAGTGCTCTAGTGTTGAAAACTACATTCTGTGCTTACCTTCATGTAAAAGCTACGTTTACAGCATTAAACAGGCCTCTAGTGCTGAAGACTACATTCTGTGCTTACTTTCATGTAAAGGCAAGGTTTTCAGCATCAAACAGGCTTCTTGTGATGGAAACTACATTCTGTTGTCACTTTCTTGTAAAAGACAGGTTTTGGTCAGTAAGCTGACCTCCTGTGATAAAATCCACATTACCTACTTCGTTTCATGTCAAATCTATATTTCCAGCATTAAACAGTGCTCTAGTGTTAAAAACTACATTCTGTGCTTACTTTCATGTAAAGGCAAGGTTTTAAGCATCAAACAGGCTTCTTGTGATAGAAACTACATTCTGTTGTCACTTTCATGTAAAAGCAACGTTTCCAGCATTAAACAGGCCTCCCGTGATGAAAACTCCATTCTGTGTTCACTTTAATGTAAAAGCTATGTTTCCAGCATTAAACCGTGCTCTAGTGTTGAAAACTACATTCTGTGCTTACTCATATAAAAGCTACGTTTACACCATCAATCTGGCCTCCTGTGATGAAATCCACATTATATGCTTACTTTCATGTAAAAGCTACGTTTACACCATCAAACAGGCCTCCCGTGATGAAAACTACATTCTGTTGTCACTTTCATGTAAAAGCCAGGTTTTGGTCTGTAAACTGACCTCCTGTGATGAAATCCACATTATCTACTTAGTTACATGTAAAATCTATATTTCCAGCATTAAACATTGCTCTAGTGTTGAAAACTACATTCTGTGCTTACTTTCATGTAAAGGCAAGGTTTTAAGCATCAAACAGGCTTCTTGTGATGGAAACTACATTCTGTTGTCACTTTCATGTAAAAGCAACATTTCCAGCATTAAACAGGCCTCCCGTGATGAAAACTCCATTCTGTGCTTACTTTCATGTAAAAGCTACGTTTACACCATCAAAATGGCCTCCTGTGATGAAATCCACATTATATGCTTACTTTCATGTAAAAGCTACGTTTACACCATCAAACAGGCCTCCCGTGATGAAAACTACATTCTGTTGTCACTTTCATGTAAAAGCCAGGTTTTGGTCTGTAAACTGACCTCCTGTGATGAAATCAACATTATCTACTTAGTTACATGTAAAATCTATATTTCCAGCATTAAACAGTGCTCTAGTGTTGAAAACTACATTCTGTGCTTACTTTCATGTAAAAGCTATGTTTACAGCATTAAACAGGCCTCTAGTGCTGAAGACTACATTCTGTGCTTACTTTCATGTAAAGGCAAAGTTTTCAGCATCAAACAGGTTTCTTGTGATGGAAACTACATTCTGTGCTTACTTTCATGTAAAAGCTACGTTTACACCATCAAACTGGCTTCCTGTGATGAAATCCACATTATATGCTTACTTTCATGTAAAAGCTACGTTTACACCATCAAACAGGCCTCCCGTGATGAAAACTACATTCTGTTGTCACTTTCTTGTAAAAGACAGGTTTTGGTCTGTAAGCTGACCTCCTGTGATAAAATCCACATTACCTACTTAGTTTCATGTAAAATCTATATTTCCAGCATTAAACAGTGCTCTAGTGTTAAAAACTACATTCTGTGCTTACTTTCATGTAAAGGCAAGGTTTTAAGCATCAAACAGGCTTCTTGTGATAGAAACTACAATCTGTTGTCACTTTCATGTGAAAGCAACGTTTCCAGCATTAAACAGGCCTCCCGTGATGAAAACTCCATTCTGTGTTCACTTTAATGTAAAAGCTATGTTTCCAGCATTAAACCGTGCTCTAGTGTTGAAAACTACATTCTGTGCTTACTTTCATGTAAAAGCTACGTTTACACCATCAATCTGGCCTCCTGTGATGAAATCCACATTATATGCTTACTTTCATGTAAAAGCTACGTTTACACCATCAAACAGGCCTCCCGTGATGAAAACTACATTCTGTTGTCACTTTCATGTAAAAGCCAGGTTTTGGTCTGTAAACTGACCTCCTGTGATGAAATCCACATTATCTACTTAGTTACATGTAAAATCTATATTTCCAGCATTAAACAGTGCTCTAGTGTTGAAAACTACATTCTGTGCTTACTTTCATGTAAAAGCAACGTTTACAGCATTAAACAGGCCTCTAGTGCTGAAGACTACATTCTGTGCTTACTTTCATGTAAAGGCAAGGTTTTAAGCATCAAACAGGCTTCTTGTGATGGAAACTACATTCTGTTGTCACTTTCATGTAAAAGCAACGTTTCCTGCATTAAACAGGCCTCCCGTGATGAAAACTACATTCTGTGCTTACTTTCATGTAAAAGCTACGTTTACACCTTCAAACTGGCCTCCTGTGATGAAATCCACATTATATGCTTACTTTCATGTAAAAGCTACGTTTACACCATCAAACAGGCCTCCCGTGATGAAAACTTCATTCTGTTGTCACTTTCATGTAAAAGCCAGGTTTTGGTCTGTAAACTGACCTCCTGTGATGAAATCCACATTAGATACTTAGTTACATGTAAAATCTATATTTCCAGCATTAAACAGTGCTCTAGTGTTAAAAACTACATTCTGTGCTTACTTTCATGTAAAAGCTACGTTTACAGCATTAAACAGGCCTCTAGTGCTGAAGACTACATTCTGTGCTTACTTTCATGTAAAGGCAAGGTTTTCAGCATCAAACAGGCTTCTTGTGATGGAAACTACATTCTGTTGTCACTTACATGTAAAAGCCAGGTTTTGGGCAATAAACTGGCCTCCCGTGATGAAATCCACATTATCTGCTTAGTTTCATGTAAAAGCAACGTTTACACCATCAAACAGGCCTCCCGTGATGAAATCTACATTATCTGCTTAGTTTCAAGTAAAAGCAACGTTTCCAGCATTAAACAGGCCTCCCGTGATGAAAACTCCATTCTGTGTTCACTTTAATGTAAAAGCTATGTTTCCAGCATTAAACCGTGCTCTAGTGTTGAAAACTACATTCTGTGCTTACTTTCATGTCAAGGCAAGGTTTTAAGCATCAAACAGGCTTCTTGTGATGGAAACTACATTCTGTTGTCACTTTCATGTAAAAGCAACGTTTCCAGCATTAAACAGGCCTCCCGTGATGAAAACTACATTCTGTGCTTACTTTCATGTAAAAGCTACGTTTACACCTTCAAACTGGCCTCCTGTGATGAAATCCACATTATATGCTTACTTTCATGTAAAATTTACGTTTACACCACCAAACAGGTCTCCCGTGATGAAAACTACATTCTGTTGTCACTTTCATGTAAAAGCCAGGTTTTGGGCAATAAACTGGCCTCCCGTGATGAAATCCACATAATCTGCTTAGTTTCATGTAAAAGCAACGTTTACACCATCAAACTGGCTTCCTGTGATGAAATCCACATTATATGCTTACTTTCATGTAAAAGCTACGTTTACACCATCAAACAGGCCTCCTGTGATGAAAACTCCATTCTGTGTTCACTTTAATGTAAAAGCTATGTTTCCAGCATTAAACCGTGCTCTAGTGTTGAAAACTCCATTCTGTGCTTACTTTCATGTAAAAGCTACGTTTACAGGATTAAACAGGACTCTAGTGCTGAAGACTACATTCTGTGCTTACTTTCATGTAAAGGCAAGGTTTTAAGCATCAAACAGGCTTCTTGTGATAGAAACTACATTCTGTTGTCACTATCATGTAAAAGCAACGTTTCCAGCATTAAACAGGCCTCCCGTGATGAAAACTCCATTCTGTGCTTACTTTCATGTAAAAGCTACGTTTACACCATCAAAATGGCCTCCTGTGATGAAATCCACATTGTATGCTTACTTTCATGTAAAAGCTACGTTTACACCATCAAACAGGCCTCCCGTGATGAAAACTACATTCTGTTGTCACTTTCATGTAAAAGCCAGGTTTTGGTCTGTAAACTGACCTCCCGTGATGAAATCCACATTATTTACTTCGTTACATGTAAAATCTATATTTCCAGCATTAAACAGTGCTCTAGTGTTGAAAACTACATTCTGTGCTTACTTTCATGTTAAAGCTACGTTTACAGCATTAAACAGGTCTCTAGTGATGAAGACTACTTTCTGTGCTTACTTTCATGTAAAGGCAAGGCTTTCAGCATCAAACAGGCTTCTTGTGATGGAAACTACATTCTGTTGTCACTTTCATGTAAAAGCCAGGTTTTGGGCAATAAACTGGCCTCCCGTGATGAAATCCACATTATCTGCTTAGTTTCATGTAAAAGCAACGTTTACACCATCAAACTGGCTTCCTGTGATGAAATCCACATTATATGCTTACTTTCATGTAAAAGCTACGTTTACACCATCAAACAGGCCTCCCGTGATGAAAACTACATTCTGTTGTCACTTTCATGTAAAAGCCAGGTTTTGGTCTGTAAACTGACCTCCTGTGATGAAATCCACATTATCTACTTAGTTACATGTAAAATCTATATTTCCAGCATTAAACAGTGCTCTAGTGTTGAAAACTACATTCTGTGCTTACTTTCATGTAAAGGCAAGGTTTTAAGCATCAAACAGGCTTCTTGTGATGGAAACTACATTCTGTTGTCACTTTCATGTAAAAGCAACGTTTCCAGCATTAAACAGGCCTCCCGTGATGAAAACTCCATTCTGTGCTTACTTTCATGTAAAAGCTACGTTTACACCATCAAAATGGCCTCCTGTGATGAAATCCACATTGTATGCTTACTTTCATGTAAAAGCTACGTTTACACCATCAAACAGGCCTCCCGTGATGAAAACTACATTCTGTTGTCACTTTCATGTAAAAGCCAGGTTTTGGTCTGTAAACTGACCTCCCGTGATGAAATCCACATTATTTACTTCGTTACATGTAAAATCTATATTTCCAGCATTAAACAGTGCTCTAGTGTTGAAAACTACATTCTGTGCTTACTTTCATGTTAAAGCTACGTTTACAGCATTAAACAGGTCTCTAGTGCTAAAGACTACATTCTGTGCTTACTTTCATGTAAAGGCAAGGCTTTCAGCATCAAACAGGCTTCTTGTGATGGAAACTACATTCTGTTGTCACTTTCATGTAAAAGCAACGTTTCCAGCATTAAACAGGCCTCCCGTGATGAAAACTTCATTCTGTGCTTACTTTCATGTAAAAGCTACGTTTACACCATCAAAATGGCCTCCTGTGATGAAATCCACATTATATGCTTACTTTCATGTAAAAGCTACGTTTACACCATCAAACAGGCCTCCCGTGATGAAAACTACATTCTGTTGTCACTTTCATGTAAAAGCCAGGTTTTGGTCTGTAAACTGACCTCCTGTGATGAAATCCACATTATCTACTTAGTTACATGTAAAATCTATATTTCCAGCATTAAACAGTGCTCTAGTGTTGAAAACTACATTCTGTGCTTACCTTCATGTAAAAGCTACGTTTACAGCATTAAACAGGCCTCTAGTGCTGAAGACTACATTCTGTGCTTACTTTCATGTAAAGGCAAGGTTTTCAGCATCAAACAGGCTTCTTGTGATGGAAACTACATTCTGTTGTCACTTTCTTGTAAAAGACAGGTTTTGGTCAGTAAGCTGACCTCCTGTGATAAAATCCACATTACCTACTTCGTTTCATGTCAAATCTATATTTCCAGCATTAAACAGTGCTCTAGTGTTAAAAACTACATTCTGTGCTTACTTTCATGTAAAGGCAAGGTTTTAAGCATCAAACAGGCTTCTTGTGATGGAAACTACATTCTGTTGTCACTTTCATGTAAAAGCAACGTTTCCAGCATTAAACAGGCCTCCCGTGATGAAAAATACATTCTGTGCTTACTTTCATGTAAAAGCTACGTTTACACCATCAAACTGGCTTCCTGTGATGAAATCCACATTATATGCTTACTTTCATGTAAAAGCTACGTTTACACCATCAATCTGGCCTCCTGTGATGAAATCCACATTATATGCTTACTTTCATGTAAAAGCTACGTTTACACCATCAAACAGGCCTCCCGTGATGAAAACTACATTCTGTTGTCACTTTCATGTAAAAGCCAGGTTTTGGTCTGTAAACTGACCTCCTGTGATGAAATCCACATTATCTACTTAGTTACATGTAAAATCTATATTTCCAGCATTAAACAGTGCTCTAGTGTTGAAAACTACATTCTGTGCTTACTTTCATGTAAAGGCAAGGTTTTAAGCATCAAACAGGCTTCTTGTGATGGAAACTACATTCTGTTGTCACTTTCATGTAAAAGCAACGTTTCCAGCATTAAACAGGCCTCCCGTGATGAAAACTCCATTCTGTGCTTACTTTCATGTAAAAGCTACGTTTACACCATCAAAATGGCCTCCTGTGATGAAATCCACATTATATGCTTACTTTCATGTAAAAGCTACGTTTACACCATCAAACAGGCCTCCCGTGATGAAAACTACATTCTGTTGTCACTTTCATGTAAAAGCCAGGTTTTGGTCTGTAAACTGACCTCCTGTGATGAAATCCACATTATCTACTTAGTTACATGTAAAATCTATATTTCCAGCATTAAACAGTGCTCTAGTGTTGAAAACTACATTCTGTGCTTACCTTCATGTAAAAGCTACGTTTACAGCATTAAACAGGCCTCTAGTGCTGAAGACTACATTCTGTGCTTACTTTCATGTAAAGGCAAGGTTTTCAGCATCAAACAGGCTTCTTGTGATGGAAACTACATTCTGTTGTCACTTTCTTGTAAAAGACAGGTTTTGGTCAGTAAGCTGACCTCCTGTGATAAAATCCACATTACCTACTTCGTTTCATGTCAAATCTATATTTCCAGCATTAAACAGTGCTCTAGTGTTAAAAACTACATTCTGTGCTTACTTTCATGTAAAGGCAAGGTTTTAAGCATCAAACAGGCTTCTTGTGATAGAAACTACATTCTGTTGTCACTTTCATGTAAAAGCAACGTTTCCAGCATTAAACAGGCCTCCCGTGATGAAAACTCCATTCTGTGTTCACTTTAATGTAAAAGCTATGTTTCCAGCATTAAACCGTGCTCTAGTGTTGAAAACTACATTCTGTGCTTACTCATGTAAAAGCTACGTTTACACCATCAAACTGGCTTCCTGTGATGAAATCCACATTATATGCTTACTTTCATGTAAAAGCTACGTTTACACCATCAAACAGGCCTCCCGTGATGAAAACTACATTCTGTTGTCACTTTCTTGTAAAAGACAGGTTTTGGTCTGTAAGCTGACCTCCTGTGATAAAATCCACATTACCTACTTAGTTTCATGTAAAATCTATATTTCCAGCATTAAACAGTGCTCTAGTGTTAAAAACTACATTCTGTGCTTACTTTCATGTAAAGGCAAGGTTTTAAGCATCAAACAGGCTTCTTGTGATAGAAACTACAATCTGTTGTCACTTTCATGTGAAAGCAACGTTTCCAGCATTAAACAGGCCTCCCGTGATGAAAACTCCATTCTGTGTTCACTTTAATGTAAAAGCTATGTTTCCAGCATTAAACCGTGCTCTAGTGTTGAAAACTACATTCTGTGCTTACTTTCATGTAAAAGCTACGTTTACACCATCAATCTGGCCTCCTGTGATGAAATCCACATTATATGCTTACTTTCATGTAAAAGCTACGTTTACACCATCAAACAGGCCTCCCGTGATGAAAACTACATTCTGTTGTCACTTTCATGTAAAAGCCAGGTTTTGGTCTGTAAACTGACCTCCTGTGATGAAATCCACATTATCTACTTAGTTACATGTAAAATCTATATTTCCAGCATTAAACAGTGCTCTAGTGTTGAAAACTACATTCTGTGCTTACTTTCATGTAAAAGCAACGTTTACAGCATTAAACAGGCCTCTAGTGCTGAAGACTACATTCTGTGCTTACTTTCATGTAAAGGCAAGGTTTTAAGCATCAAACAGGCTTCTTGTGATGGAAACTACATTCTGTTGTCACTTTCATGTAAAAGCAACGTTTCCTGCATTAAACAGGCCTCCCGTGATGAAAACTACATTCTGTGCTTACTTTCATGTAAAAGCTACGTTTACACCTTCAAACTGGCCTCCTGTGATGAAATCCACATTATATGCTTACTTTCATGTAAAAGCTACGTTTACACCATCAAACAGGCCTCCCGTGATGAAAACTTCATTCTGTTGTCACTTTCATGTAAAAGCCAGGTTTTGGTCTGTAAACTGACCTCCTGTGATGAAATCCACATTAGATACTTAGTTACATGTAAAATCTATATTTCCAGCATTAAACAGTGCTCTAGTGTTAAAAACTACATTCTGTGCTTACTTTCATGTAAAAGCTACGTTTACAGCATTAAACAGGCCTCTAGTGCTGAAGACTACATTCTGTGCTTACTTTCATGTAAAGGCAAGGTTTTCAGCATCAAACAGGCTTCTTGTGATGGAAACTACATTCTGTTGTCACTTACATGTAAAAGCCAGGTTTTGGGCAATAAACTGGCCTCCCGTGATGAAATCCACATTATCTGCTTAGTTTCATGTAAAAGCAACGTTTACACCATCAAACAGGCCTCCCGTGATGAAATCTACATTATCTGCTTAGTTTCAAGTAAAAGCAACGTTTCCAGCATTAAACAGGCCTCCCGTGATGAAAACTCCATTCTGTGTTCACTTTAATGTAAAAGCTATGTTTCCAGCATTAAACCGTGCTCTAGTGTTGAAAACTACATTCTGTGCTTACTTTCATGTCAAGGCAAGGTTTTAAGCATCAAACAGGCTTCTTGTGATGGAAACTACATTCTGTTGTCACTTTCATGTAAAAGCAACGTTTCCAGCATTAAACAGGCCTCCCGTGATGAAAACTACATTCTGTGCTTACTTTCATGTAAAAGCTACGTTTACACCTTCAAACTGGCCTCCTGTGATGAAATCCACATTATATGCTTACTTTCATGTAAAATTTACGTTTACACCACCAAACAGGTCTCCCGTGATGAAAACTACATTCTGTTGTCACTTTCATGTAAAAGCCAGGTTTTGGGCAATAAACTGGCCTCCCGTGATGAAATCCACATAATCTGCTTAGTTTCATGTAAAAGCAACGTTTACACCATCAAACTGGCTTCCTGTGATGAAATCCACATTATATGCTTACTTTCATGTAAAAGCTACGTTTACACCATCAAACAGGCCTCCTGTGATGAAAACTCCATTCTGTGTTCACTTTAATGTAAGAGCTATGTTTCCAGCATTAAACCGTGCTCTAGTGTTGAAAACTCCATTCTGTGCTTACTTTCATGTAAAAGCTACGTTTACAGCATTAAACAGGACTCTAGTGCTGAAGACTACATTCTGTGCTTACTTTCATGTAAAGGCAAGGTTTTAAGCATCAAACAGGCTTCTTGTGATAGAAACTACATTCTGTTGTCACTATCATGTAAAAGCAACGTTTCCAGCATTAAACAGGCCTCCCGTGATGAAAACTCCATTCTGTGCTTACTTTCATGTAAAAGCTACGTTTACACCATCAAAATGGCCTCCTGTGATGAAATCCACATTGTATGCTTACTTTCATGTAAAAGCTACGTTTACACCATCAAACAGGCCTCCCGTGATGAAAACTACATTCTGTTGTCACTTTCATGTAAAAGCCAGGTTTTGGTCTGTAAACTGACCTCCCGTGATGAAATCCACATTATTTACTTCGTTACATGTAAAATCTATATTTCCAGCATTAAACAGTGCTCTAGTGTTGAAAACTACATTCTGTGCTTACTTTCATGTTAAAGCTACGTTTACAGCATTAAACAGGTCTCTAGTGATGAAGACTACTTTCTGTGCTTACTTTCATGTAAAGGCAAGGCTTTCAGCATCAAACAGGCTTCTTGTGATGGAAACTACATTCTGTTGTCACTTTCATGTAAAAGCCAGGTTTTGGGCAATAAACTGGCCTCCCGTGATGAAATTCACATTATCTGCTTAGTTTCATGTAAAAGCAACGTTTACACCATCAAACTGGCTTCCTGTGATGAAATCCACATTATATGCTTACTTTCATGTAAAAGCTACGTTTACACCATCAAACAGGCCTCCCGTGATGAAAACTACATTCTGTTGTCACTTTCATGTAAAAGCCAGGTTTTGGTCTGTAAACTGACCTCCTGTGATGAAATCCACATTATCTACTTAGTTACATGTAAAATCTATATTTCCAGCATTAAACAGTGCTCTAGTGTTGAAAACTACATTCTGTGCTTACTTTCATGTAAAGGCAAGGTTTTAAGCATCAAACAGGCTTCTTGTGATGGAAACTACATTCTGTTGTCACTTTCATGTAAAAGCAACGTTTCCAGCATTAAACAGGCCTCCCGTGATGAAAACTCCATTCTGTGCTTACTTTCATGTAAAAGCTACGTTTACACCATCAAAATGGCCTCCTGTGATGAAATCCACATTGTATGCTTACTTTCATGTAAAAGCTACGTTTACACCATCAAACAGGCCTCCCGTGATGAAAACTACATTCTGTTGTCACTTTCATGTAAAAGCCAGGTTTTGGTCTGTAAACTGACCTCCCGTGATGAAATCCACATTATTTACTTCGTTACATGTAAAATCTATATTTCCAGCATTAAACAGTGCTCTAGTGTTGAAAACTACATTCTGTGCTTACTTTCATGTTAAAGCTACGTTTACAGCATTAAACAGGTCTCTAGTGCTAAAGACTACATTCTGTGCTTACTTTCATGTAAAGGCAAGGCTTTCAGCATCAAACAGGCTTCTTGTGATGGAAACTACATTCTGTTGTCACTTTCATGTAAAAGCAACGTTTCCAGCATTAAACAGGCCTCCCGTGATGAAAACTTCATTCTGTGCTTACTTTCATGTAAAAGCTACGTTTACACCATCAAAATGGCCTCCTGTGATGAAATCCACATTATATGCTTACTTTCATGTAAAAGCTACGTTTACACCATCAAACAGGCCTCCCGTGATGAAATCCACATTATATGCTTACTTTCATGTAAAAGCTACGTTTACACCATCAAACAGGCCTCCCGTGATGAAAACTACATTCTGTTGTCACTTTCATGTAAAAGCCAGGTTTTGGTCTGTAAACTGACCTCCTGTGATGAAATCCACATTATCTACTTAGTTACATGTAAAATCTATATTTCCAGCATTAAACAGTGCTCTAGTGTTGAAAACTACATTCTGTGCTTACCTTCATGTAAAAGCTACGTTTACAGCATTAAACAGGCCTCTAGTGCTGAAGACTACATTCTGTGCTTACTTTCATGTAAAGGCAAGGTTTTCAGCATCAAACAGGCTTCTTGTGATGGAAACTACATTCTGTTGTCACTTTCTTGTAAAAGACAGGTTTTGGTCAGTAAGCTGACCTCCTGTGATAAAATCCACATTACCTACTTCGTTTCATGTCAAATCTATATTTCCAGCATTAAACAGTGCTCTAGTGTTAAAAACTACATTCTGTGCTTACTTTCATGTAAAGGCAAGGTTTTAAGCATCAAACAGGCTTCTTGTGATGGAAACTACATTCTGTTGTCACTTTCATGTAAAAGCAACGTTTCCAGCATTAAACAGGCCTCCCGTGATGAAAAATACATTCTGTGCTTACTTTCATGTAAAAGCTACGTTTACACCATCAAACTGGCTTCCTGTGATGAAATCCACATTATATGCTTACTTTCATGTAAAAGCTACGTTTACACCATCAATCTGGCCTCCTGTGATGAAATCCACATTATATGCTTACTTTCATGTAAAAGCTACGTTTACACCATCAAACAGGCCTCCCGTGATGAAAACTACATTCTGTTGTCACTTTCATGTAAAAGCCAGGTTTTGGTCTGTAAACTGACCTCCTGTGATGAAATCCACATTATCTACTTAGTTACATGTAAAATCTATATTTCCAGCATTAAACAGTGCTCTAGTGTTGAAAACTACATTCTGTGCTTACTTTCATGTAAAGGCAAGGTTTTAAGCATCAAACAGGCTTCTTGTGATGGAAACTACATTCTGTTGTCACTTTCATGTAAAAGCAACGTTTCCAGCATTAAACAGGCCTCCCGTGATGAAAACTCCATTCTGTGCTTACTTTCATGTAAAAGCTACGTTTACACCATCAAAATGGCCTCCTGTGATGAAATCCACATTATATGCTTACTTTCATGTAAAAGCTACGTTTACACCATCAAACAGGCCTCCCGTGATGAAAACTACATTCTGTTGTCACTTTCATGTAAAAGCCAGGTTTTGGTCTGTAAACTGACCTCCTGTGATGAAATCCACATTATCTACTTAGTTACATGTAAAATCTATATTTCCAGCATTAAACAGTGCTCTAGTGTTGAAAACTACATTCTGTGCTTACCTTCATGTAAAAGCTACGTTTACAGCATTAAACAGGCCTCTAGTGCTGAAGACTACATTCTGTGCTTACTTTCATGTAAAGGCAAGGTTTTCAGCATCAAACAGGCTTCTTGTGATGGAAACTACATTCTGTTGTCACTTTCTTGTAAAAGACAGGTTTTGGTCAGTAAGCTGACCTCCTGTGATAAAATCCACATTACCTACTTCGTTTCATGTCAAATCTATATTTCCAGCATTAAACAGTGCTCTAGTGTTAAAAACTACATTCTGTGCTTACTTTCATGTAAAGGCAAGGTTTTAAGCATCAAACAGGCTTCTTGTGATAGAAACTACATTCTGTTGTCACTTTCATGTAAAAGCAACGTTTCCAGCATTAAACAGGCCTCCCGTGATGAAAACTCCATTCTGTGTTCACTTTAATGTAAAAGCTATGTTTCCAGCATTAAACCGTGCTCTAGTGTTGAAAACTACATTCTGTGCTTACTCATGTAAAAGCTACGTTTACACCATCAATCTGGCCTCCTGTGATGAAATCCACATTATATGCTTACTTTCATGTAAAAGCTACGTTTACACCATCAAACAGGCCTCCCGTGATGAAAACTACATTCTTTTGTCACTTTCATGTAAAAGCCAGGTTTTGGTCTGTAAACTGACCTCCTGTGATGAAATCCACATTATCTACTTAGTTACATGTAAAATCTATATTTCCAGCATTAAACAGTGCTCTAGTGTTGAAAACTACATTCTGTGCTTACTTTCATGTAAAAGCTACGTTTACAGCATTAAACAGGCCTCTAGTGCTGAAGACTACATTCTGTGCTTACTTTCATGTAAAGGCAAGGTTTTCAGCATCAAACAGGCTTCTTGTGATAGAAACTACATTCTGTTGTCACTTTCATGTAAAAGCAACGTTTCCAGCATTAAACAGGCCTCCCGTGATGAAAAATACATTCTGTGCTTACTTTCATGTAAAAGCTACGTTTACACCATCAAACTGGCTTCCTGTGATGAAATCCACATTATATGCTTACTTACATGTAAAAGCTACGTTTACACCATCAAACAGGCCTCCCGTGATGAAAACTACATTCTGTTGTCACTTTCTTGTAAAAGACAGGTTTTGGTCTTTAAGCTGACCTCCTGTGATAAAATCCACATTACCTACTTAGTTTCATGTAAAATCTATATTTCCAGCATTAAACAGTGCTCTAGTGTTAAAAACTACATTCTGTGCTTACTTTCATGTAAAGGCAAGGTTTTAAGCACAACGCCTGTGATGAACACAATCTTCCTTCGACAAAACCCGCCGCCCCCCTAAACAGGCCTCCCGTGATGAAAAATACATTCTGTGCTTACTTTCATGTAAAAGCTACGTTTACACCATCAAACTGCTCCTTATGAAATCCACATTATATGCTTACTTTCATGTAAAAGCTACGTTTACACCATCAAACAGCCTCCCGTGATGAAAACTACATTCTGTTGTCACTTTCTTGTAAAAGACAGGTTTTGGTCTGTAAGCTGACCTCCTGTGATAAAATCCACATTACCTACTTAGTTTCATGTAAAATCTATATTTCCAGCATTAAACAGTGCTCTAGTGTTAAAAACTACATTCTGTGCTTACTTTCATGTAAAGGCAAGGTTTTAAGCATCAAACAGGCTTCTTGTGATCGAAACTACAATCTGTTGTCACTTTCATGTGAAAGCAACGTTTCCAGCATTAAACAGGCCTCCCGTGATGAAAACTCCATTCTGTGTTCACTTTAATGTAAAAGCTATGTTTCCAGCATTAAACCGTGCTCTAGTGTTGAAAACTACATTCTGTGCTTACTTTCATGTAAAAGCTACGTTTACACCATCAATCTGGCCTCCTGTGATGAAATCCACATTATATGCTTACTTTCATGATTTTATTTCTTGGCGTTCGCAAAGGCCCTATGCACACCTTGCACTTCATGTAAAGGCAAGGTTTTCACATCAACAGCCTTTATAAACTACATTCTCTTGTCACTTACATGTAAACCAGGTTTTGGGCAATAAACTGGCCTCCCGTGATGAAATCCACATTATCTGCTTAGTTTCATGTAAAAGCAACGTTTACACCATCAAACAGGCCTCCCGTGATGAAATCCACATTATCTGCTTAGTTTCAAGTAAAAGCAACGTTTCCAGCATTAAACAGGCCTCCCGTGATGAAAACTCCATTCTGTGTTCACTTTAATGTAAAAGCTATGTTTCCAGCATTAAACCGTGCTCTAGTGTTGAAAACTACATTCTGTGCTTACTTTCATGTAAAGGCAAGGTTTTAAGCATCAAACAGGCTTCTTTTGATGGAAACTACATTCTGTTGTCACTTTCATGTAAAAGCAACGTTTCCAGCATTAAACAGGCCTCCCGTGATGAAAACTCCATTCTGTGCTTACTTTCTTGTAAAAGACAGGTTTTGGTCTGTAAGCTGACCTCCTGTGATAAAATCCACATTACCTACTTAGTTTCATGTAAAATCTATATTTCCAGCATTAAACAGTGCTCTAGTGTTAAAAACTACATTCTGTGCTTACTTTCATGTAAAGGCAAGGTTTTAAGCATCAAACAGGCTTCTTGTGATAGAAACTACATTCTGTTGTCACTTTCATGTAAAAGCAACGTTTCCAGCATTAAACAGGCCTCCCGTTATGAAAACTCCATTCTGTGTTCACTTTAATGTAAAAGCTATGTTTCCAGCATTAAACCGTGCTCTAGTGTTGAAAACTACATTCTGTGCTTACTCATGTAAAAGCTACGTTTACACCATCAATCTGGCCTCCTGTGATGAAATCCACATTATATGCTTACTTTCATGTAAAAGCTACGTTTACACCATCAAACAGGCCTCCCGTGATGAAAACTACATTCTGTTGTCACTTTCATGTAAAAGACAGGTTTTGGTCTTTAAACTGACCTCCTGTGATGAAATCCACATTATCTACTTAGTTACATGTAAAATCTATATTTCCAGCATTAAACAGTGCTCTAGTGTTTAAAACTACAATCTGTGCTTACTTTCATGTAAAAGCAACGTTTACAGCATTAAACAGGCCTCCCGTGATGAAGACTACATTCTGTGCTTACTTTCATGTAAAGGCAAGGTTTTAAGCATCAAACAGGCTTCTTGTGATGAAAACTACATTCTGTGCTTACTTTCATGTAAAAGCTACGTTTACACCTTCAAACTGGCCTCCTGTGATGAAATCCACATTATATGCTTACTTTCATGTAAAAGCTACGTTTACACCATCAAACAGCCTCCCGTGATGAAAAGTACATTCTGTTGTCACTTTCATGTAAAAGCCAGGTTTTGGTCTGTAAACTGACCTCCTGTGATGAAATCCACATTAGATACTTAGTTTCATGTAAAATCTATATTTCCAGCATTAAACAGTGCTCTAGTGTTAAAAACTACATTCTGTGCTTACTTTCATGTAAAGCCAAGGTTTTAAGCATCAAACAGGCTTCTTGTGATAGAAACTACAATCTGTTGTCACTTTCATGTGAAAGCAACGTTTCCAGCATTAAACAGGCCTCCCGTGATGAAAACTCCATTCTGTGTTCACTTTAATGTAAAAGCTATGTTTCCAGCATTAAACCGTGCTCTAGTGTTGAAAACTACATTCTGTGCTTACTTTCATGTAAAAGCTACGTTTACACCATCAATCTGGCCTCCTGTGATGAAATCCACATTATATGCTTACTTTCATGTAAAAGCTACGTTTACACCATCAAACAGGCCTCCCGTGATGAAAACTACATTCTTTTGTCACTTTCATGTAAAAGCCAGGTTTTGGTCTGTAAACTGACCTCCTGTGATGAAATCCACATTATCTACTTAGTTACATGTAAAATCTATATTTCCAGCATTAAACAGTGCTCTAGTGTTGAAAACTACATTCTGTGCTTACTTTCATGTAAAGGCAAGGTTTTAAGCATCAAACAGGCTTCTTGTGATGGAAACTACATTCTGTTGTCACTTTCATGTAAAAGCAACGTTTCCAGCATTAAACAGGCCTCCCGTGATGAAAACTCCATTCTGTGCTTACTTTCATGTAAAAGCTACGTTTACACCATCAAAATGGCCTCCTGTGATGAAATCCACATTATATGCTTACTTTCATGTAAAAGCTACGTTTACACCATCAAACAGGCCTCCCGTGATGAAAACTACATTCTGTTGTCACTTTCATGTAAAAGCCAGGTTTTGGTCTGTAAACTGACCTCCTGTGATGAAATCCACATTATCTACTTAGTTACATGTAAAATCTATATTTCCAGCATTAAACAGTGCTCTAGTGTTGAAAACTACATTCTGTGCTTACTTTCATGTAAAAGCTACGTTTACAGCATTAAACAGGCCTCTAGTGCTGAAGACTACATTCTGTGCTTACTTTCATGTAAAGGCAAGGTTTTCAGCATCAAACAGGCTTCTTGTGATGGAAACTACATTCTGTTGTCACTTTCTTGTAAAAGACAGGTTTTGGTCAGTAAGCTGACCTCCTGTGATAAAATCCACATTACCTACTTAGTTTCATGTAAAATCTATATTTCCAGCATTAAACAGTGCTCTAGTGTTAAAAACTACATTCTGTGCTTACTTTCATGTAAAGGCAAGGTTTTAAGCATCAAACAGGCTTCTTGTGATAGAAACTACAATCTGTTGTCACTTTCATGTGAAAGCAACGTTTCCAGCATTAAACAGGCCTCCCGTGATGAAAACTCCATTCTGTGTTCACTTTAATGTAAAAGCTATGTTTCCAGCATTAAACCGTGCTCTAGTGTTGAAAACTACATTCTGTGCTTACTTTCATGTAAAAGCTACGTTTACACCATCAATCTGGCCTCCTGTGATGAAATCCACATTATATGCTTACTTTCATGTAAAAGCTACGTTTACACCATCAAACAGGCGTCCCGTGATGAAAACTACATTCTTTTGTCACTTTCATGTAAAAGCCAGGTTTTGGTCTGTAAACTGACCTCCTGTGATGAAATCCACATTATCTACTTAGTTACATGTAAAATCTATATTTCCAGCATTAAACAGTGCTCTAGTGTTGAAAACTACATTCTGTGCTTACTTTCATGTAAAGGCAAGGTTTTAAGCATCAAACAGGCTTCTTGTGATGGAAACTACATTCTGTTGTCACTTTCATGTAAAAGCAACGTTTCCAGCATTAAACAGGCCTCCCGTGATGAAAACTCCATTCTGTGCTTACTTTCATGTAAAAGCTACGTTTACACCATCAAAATGGCCTCCTGTGATGAAATCCACATTATATGCTTACTTTCATGTAAAAGCTACGTTTACACCATCAAACAGGCCTCCCGTGATGAAAACTACATTCTGTTGTCACTTTCATGTAAAAGCCAGGTTTTGGTCTGTAAACTGACCTCCTGTGATGAAATACACATTATCTACTTAGTTACATGTAAAATCTATATTTCCAGCATTAAACAGTGCTCTAGTGTTGAAAACTACATTCTGTGCTTACTTTCATGTAAAAGCTACGTTTACAGCATTAAACAGGCCTCTAGTGCTGAAGACTACATTCTGTGCTTACTTTCATGTAAAGGCAAGGTTTTCAGCTTCAAACAGGCTTCTTGTGATGGAAACTACATTCTGTTGTCACTTTCTTGTAAAAGACAGGTTTTGGTCAGTAAGCTGACCTCCTGTGATAAAATCCACATTACCTACTTCGTTTCATGTCAAATCTATATTTCCAGCATTAAACAGTGCTCTAGTGTTAAAAACTACATTCTGTGCTTACTTTCATGTAAAGGCAAGGTTTTAAGCATCAAACAGGCTTCTTGTGATAGAAACTGCATTCTGTTGTCACTTTCATGTAAAAGCAACGTTTCCAGCATTAAACAGGCCTCCCGTGATGAAAACTCCATTCTGTGTTCACTTTAATGTAAAAGCTATGTTTCCAGCATTAAACCGTGCTCTAGTGTTGAAAACTACATTCTGTGCTTACTCATGTAAAAGCTACGCTTACACCATCAATCTGGCCTCCTGTGATGAAATCCACATTATATGCTTACTTTCATGTAAAAGCTACGTTTACACCATCAAACAGGCCTCCCGTGATGAAAACTACATTCTGTTGTCACTTTCATGTAAAAGCCAGGTTTTGGGCAATAAACTGGCCTCCCGTGATGAAATCCACATTATCTGCTTAGTTTCATGTAAAAGCAACGTTTACACCATCAATCTGGCCTCCTGTGATGAAATCCACATTATATGCTTACTTTCATGTAAAAGCTACGTTTACACCATCAAACAGGCCTCCCGTGATGAAAACTACATTCTGTTGTCACTTTCATGTAAAAGCCAGGTTTTGGTCTTTAAACTGACCTCCTGTGATGAAATCCACATTATCTACTTAGTTACATGTAAAATCTATATTTCCAGCATTAAACAGTGCTCTAGTGTTGAAAACTACAATCTGTGCTTACTTTCATGTAAAAGCTACGTTTACACCATCAAACTGGCTTCCTGTGATGAAATCCACATTATATGCTTACTTTCATGTAAAAGCTACGTTTACACCATCAAACAGGCCTCCCGTGATGAAAACTACATTCTGTTGTCACTTTCTTGTAAAAGACAGGTTTTGGTCTGTAAGCTGACCTCCTGTGATAAAATCCACATTACCTACTTAGTTTCATGTAAAATCTATATTTCCAGCATTAAACAGTGCTCTAGTGTTAAAAACTACATTCTGTGCTTACTTTCATGTAAAGGCAAGGTTTTAAGCATCAAACAGGCTTCTTGTGATCGAAACTACAATCTGTTGTCACTTTCATGTGAAAGCAACGTTTCCAGCATTAAACAGGCCTCCCGTGATGAAAACTCCATTCTGTGTTCACTTTAATGTAAAAGCTATGTTTCCAGCATTAAACCGTGCTCTAGTGTTGAAAACTACATTCTGTGCTTACTTTCATGTAAAAGCTACGTTTACAGCATTAAACAGGCCTCTAGTGCTGAAGACTACATTCTGTGCTTACTTTCATGTAAAGGCAAGGTTTTCAGCATCAAACAGGCTTCTTGTGATGGAAACTACATTCTGTTGTCACTTACATGTAAAAGCCAGGTTTTGGGCAATAAACTGGCCTCCCGTGATGAAATCCACATTATCTGCTTAGTTTCATGTAAAAGCAACGTTTACACCATCAAACAGGCCTCCCGTGATGAAATCCACATTATCTGCTTAGTTTCAAGTAAAAGCAACGTTTCCAGCATTAAACAGGCCTCCCGTGATGAAAACTCCATTCTGTGTTCACTTTAATGTAAAAGCTATGTTTCCAGCATTAAACCGTGCTCTAGTGTTGAAAACTACATTCTGTGCTTACTTTCATGTAAAGGCAAGGTTTTAAGCATCAAACAGGCTTCTTTTGATGGAAACTACATTCTGTTGTCACTTTCATGTAAAAGCAACGTTTCCAGCATTAAACAGGCCTCCCGTGATGAAAACTCCATTCTGTGCTTACTTTCATGTAAAAGCTACGTTTACACCATCAAACTGGCTTCCTGTGATGAAATCCACATTATATGCTTACTTTCATGTAAAAGCTACGTTTACACCATCAAACAGGCCTCCCGTGATGAAAACTACATTCTGTTGTCACTTTCTTGTAAAAGACAGGTTTTGGTCTGTAAGCTGACCTCCTGTGATAAAATCCACATTACCTACTTAGTTTCATGTAAAATCTATATTTCCAGCATTAAACAGTGCTCTAGTGTTAAAAACTACATTCTGTGCTTACTTTCATGTAAAGGCAAGGTTTTAAGCATCAAACAGGCTTCTTGTGATAGAAACTACATTCTGTTGTCACTTTCATGTAAAAGCAACGTTTCCAGCATTAAACAGGCCTCCCGTTATGAAAACTCCATTCTGTGTTCACTTTAATGTAAAAGCTATGTTTCCAGCATTAAACCGTGCTCTAGTGTTGAAAACTACATTCTGTGCTTACTCATGTAAAAGCTACGTTTACACCATCAATCTGGCCTCCTGTGATGAAATCCACATTATATGCTTACTTTCATGTAAAAGCTACGTTTACACCATCAAACAGGCCTCCCGTGATGAAAACTACATTCTGTTGTCACTTTCATGTAAAAGCCAGGTTTTGGTCTTTAAACTGACCTCCTGTGATGAAATCCACATTATCTACTTAGTTACATGTAAAATCTATATTTCCAGCATTAAACAGTGCTCTAGTGTTTAAAACTACAATCTGTGCTTACTTTCATGTAAAAGCTACGTTTACAGCATTAAACAGGCCTCTAGTGCTGAAGACTACATTCTGTGCTTACTTTCATGTAAAGGCAAGGTTTTAAGCATCAAACAGGCTTCTTGTGATGGAAACTACATTCTGTTGTCACTTTCATGTAAAAGCAACGTTTCCAGCATTAAACAGGCCTCCCGTGATGAAAACTACATTCTGTTGTCACTTTCATGTAAAAGCCAGGTTTTGGGCAATAAACTGGCCTCCCGTGATGAAATCTACATTATCTGCTTAGTTTCATGTAAAAGCAACGTTTACACCATCAAACTGGCTTCCTCTGATGAAATCCACATTATATGCTTACTTTCATGTAAAAGCTACGTTTACACCATCAAACAGGCCTCCCGTGATGAAAACTACATTCTGTTGTCACTTTCATGTAAAAGCCAGGTTTTGGTCTGTAAACTGACCTCCTGTGATGAAATCCACATTATCTACTTAGTTACATGTAAAATCTATATTTCCAGCATTAAACATTGCTCTAGTGTTGAAAACTACATTCTGTGCTTACTTTCATGTAAAGGCAAGGTTTTAAGCATCAAACAGGCTTCTTGTGATGGAAACTACATTCTGTTGTCACTTTCATGTAAAAGCAACATTTCCAGCATTAAACAGGCCTCCCGTGATGAAAACTACATTCTGTGCTTACTTTCATGTAAAAGCTACGTTTACACCATCAAACTGGCTTCCTGTGATGAAATCCACATTATATGTTTACTTTCATGTAAAAGCTACGTTTACACCATCAAACAGGCCTCCCGTGATGAAAACTACATTCTGTTGTCACTTTCTTGTAAAAGACAGGTTTTGGTCTGTAAGCTGACCTCCTGTGATAAAATCCACATTACCTACTTAGTTTCATGTAAAATCTATATTTCCAGCATTAAACAGTGCTCTAGTGTTAAAAACTACATTCTGTGCTTACTTTCATGTAAAGGCAAGGTTTTAAGCATCAAACAGGCTTCTTGTGATAGAAACTACATTCTGTTGTCACTTTCATGTAAAAGCAACGTTTCCACCATCAAACAGGCCTCCCGTGATGAAAACTACATTCTGTTGTCACTTTCATGTAAAAGCCAGGTTTTGGTCTGGAAACTGACCTCCTGTGATGAAATCCACATTAGATACTTAGTTACATGTAAAATCTATATTTCCAGCATTAAACAGTGCTCTAGTGTTGAAAACTACATTCTGTGCTTACTTTCATGTAAAAGCTACGTTTACAGCATTAAACAGGCCTCTAGTGCTGAAGACTACATTCTGTGCTTACTTTCATGTAAAGGCAAGGTTTTCAGCATCAAACAGGCTTCTTGTGATGGAAACTACATTCTGTTGTCACTTACATGTAAAAGCCAGGTTTTGGGCAATAAACTGGCCTCCCGTGATGAAATCCACATTATCTGCTTAGTTTCAAGTAAAAGCAACGTTTACAGCATTAAACAGGCCTCCCGTGATGAAAACTCCATTCTGTGTTCACTTTAATGTAAAAGCTATGTTTCCAGCATTAAACCGTGCTCTAGTGTTGAAAACTACATTCTGTGCTTACTTTCATGTAAAGGCAAGGTTTTAAGCATCAAACAGGCTTCTTGTGATGGAAACTACATTCTGTTGTCACTTTCATGTAAAAGCAACGTTTCCAGCATTAAACAGGCCTCCCGTGATGAAAACTACATTCTGTGCTTACTTTCATGTAAAAGCTACGTTTACACCTTCAAACTGGCCTCCTGTGATGAAATCCACATTATATGCTTACTTTCATGTAAAATTTACGTTTACACCATCAAACAGGCCTCCCGTGATGAAAACTACATTCTGTTGTCACTTTCATGTAAAAGCCAGGTTTTGGGCAATAAACTGGCCTCCCGTGATGAAATCCACATTATCTGCTTAGTTTCATGTAAAAGCAACGTTTACACCATCAAACTGGCTTCCTGTGATGAAATCCACATTATATGCTTACTTTCATGTAAAAGCTACGTTTACACCATCAAACAGGCCTCCTGTGATGAAAACTCCATTCTGTGTTCACTTTAATGTAAAAGCTATGTTTCCAGCATTAAACCGTGCTCTAGTGTTGAAAACTACATTCTGTGCTTACTTTCATGTAAAAGCTACGTTTACACCATCAATCTGGCCTCCTGTGATGAAATCCACATTATATTCTTACTTTCATGTAAAAGCTACGTTTACACCATCAAACAGGCCTCCCGTGATGAAAACTACATTCTGTTGTCACTTTCATGTAAAAGCCAGGTTTTGGTCTGTAAACTGACCTCCTGTGATGAAATCCACATTATCTACTTAGTTACATGTAAAATCTATATTTCCAGCATTAAACATTGCTCTAGTGTTGAAAACTACATTCTGTGCTTACTTTCATGTAAAGGCAAGGTTTTAAGCATCAAACAGGCTTCTTGTGATGGAAACTACATTCTGTTGTCACTTTCATGTAAACGCAACATTTCCAGCATTAAACAGGCCTCCCGTGATGAAAACTCCATTCTGTGCTTACTTTCATGTAAAAGCTACGTTTACACCATCAAAATGGGCTCCTGTGATGAAATCCACATTGTATGCTTACTTTCATGTAAAAGCTACGTTTACACCATCAAACAGGCCTCCCGTGATGAAAACTACATTCTGTTGTCACTTTCATGTAAAAGCCAGGTTTTGGTCTGTAAACTGACCTCCCGTGATGAAATCCACATTATCTACTTAGTTACATGTAAAATCTATATTTCCAGCATTAAACAGTGCTCTAGTGTTGAAAACTACATTCTGTGCTTACTTTCATGTAAAAGCTACGTTTACAGCATTAAACAGGCCTCTAGTGCTGAAGACTACATTCTGTGCTTACTTTCATGTAAAGGCAAGGTTTTCAGCATCAAACAGGCTTCTTGTGATGGAAACTACATTCTGTTGTCACTTTCATGTAAAAGCCAGGTTTTGGGCAATAAACTGAAAGCTCACTAAAAGCTGAAAGCTAACTAAAAGCTACGTTTACAGCATTAAACAGGACTCTAGTGCTGAAGACTACATTCTGTGCTTACTTTCATGTAAAGGCAAGGTTTTAAGCATCAAACAGGCTTCTTGTGATAGAAACTACATTCTGTTGTCACTTTCATGTAAAAGCAACGTTTCCAGCATTAAACAGGCCTCCCGTGATGAAAACTCCATTCTGTGTTCACTTTAATGTAAAAGCTATGTTTCCAGCATTAAACCGTGCTCTAGTGTTGAAAACTACATTCTGTGCTTACTCATGTAAAAGCTACGTTTACACCATCAATCTGGCCTCCTGTGATGAAATCCACATTATATGCTTACTTTCATGTAAAAGCTACGTTTACACCATCAAACAGGCCTCCCGTGATGAAAACTACATTCTGTTGTCACTTTCTTGTAAAAGACAGGTTTTGGTCTGTAAGCTGACCTCCTGTGATAAAATCCACATTACCTACTTAGTTTCATGTCAAATCTATATTTCCAGCATTAAACAGTGCTCTAGTGTTAAAAACTACATTCTGTGCTTACTTTCATGTAAAAGCTACGTTTACAGCATTAAACAGGCCTCCCGTGATGAAAACTCCATTCTGTGTTCACTTTAATGTAAAAGCTATGTTTCCAGCATTAAACCGTGCTCTAGTGTTGAAAACTACATTCTGTGCTTACTTTCATGTAAAGGCAAGGTTTTCAGCATCAAACAGGCTTCTTGTGATGGAAACTACATTCTGTTGTCACTTTCATGTAAAAGCAAGGTTTTGGGCAATAAACTGGCCTCCCGTGATGAAATCCACATTATCTGCTTAGTTTCATGTAAAAGCAACGTTTACACCATCAAACTGGCTTATTGTGATGAAATCCACATTATATGCTTACTTTCATGTAAAAGCTACGTTTACACCATCAAACAAGCCTCCTGTGATAAAAACTACATTCTGTTTTCACTTTCTTGTAAAAGACAGGTTTTGGTCTGTAAGCTGACCTCCTGTGATAAAATCCACATTACCTACTTAGTTTCATGTAAAATCTATATTTCCAGCATCAAACAGGCTTCTTGTGATAGAAACTACATTCTGTTGTCACTTTCATGTAAAAGCAACGTTTCCAGCATTAAACAGGCCTCCCGTGATGAAAACTCCATTCTGTGTTCACTTTAATGTAAAAGCTATGTTTCCAGCATTAAACCGTGCTCTAGTGTTGAAAACTACATTCTGTGCTTACTCATGTAAAAGCTACGTTTACACCATCAATCTGGCCTCCTGTGATGAAATCCACATTATATGCTTACTTTCATGTAAAAGCTACGTTTACACCATCAAACAGGCCTCCCGTGATGAAAACTACATTCTGTTGTCACTTTCATGTAAAAGCCAGGTTTTGGTCTTTAAACTGACCTCCTGTGATGAAATCCACATTATCTACTTAGTTACATGTAAAATCTATATTTCCAGCATTAAACAGTGCTCTAGTGTTGAAAACTACAATCTGTGCTTACTTTCATGTAAAAGCTACGTTTACAGCATTAAACAGGCCTCTAGTGCTGAAGACTACATTCTGTGCTTACTTTCATGTAAAGGCAAGGTTTTAAGCATCAAACAGGCTTCTTGTGATGGAAACTACATTCTGTTGTCACTTTCATGTAAAAGCAACGTTTCCAGCATTAAACAGGCCTCCCGTGATGAAAACACCATTCTGTGTTCACTTTAATGTAAAAGCTATGTTTCCAGCATTAAACCGTGCTCTAGTGTTGAAAACTACATTCTGTGCTTACTCATGTAAAAGCTACGTTTACACCATCAATCTGGCCTCCTGTGATGAAATCCACATTATATGCTTACTTTCATGTAAAAGCTACGTTTACACCACCAAACAGGCCTCCCGTGATGAAAACTACATTCTGTTGTCACTTTCATGTAAAAGCAACGTTTCCAGCATTAAACAGGCCTCCCGTGATGAAAACTACATTCTGTGCTTACTTTCATGTAAAAGCTACGTTTACACCATCAAACAGGCCTCCTGTGATGAAATCCATATTATATGTTTACTTTCATGTAAAAGCTACGTTTACGCCATCAAACAGGCCTCCCGTGATGAAAACTACATTCTGTTGTCACTTTCTTGTAAAAGCCAGGTTTTGGTCTGTAAACTGACCTCCTGTGATGAAATCCACATTATCTACTTAGTTTCATGTAAAATCTATATTTCCAGCATGAAACAGTGCTCTATTGTTGAAAACTACATTCTGTGCCCACTTTCATGTAAAAGCTACGTTAACAGCATTAAACAGTGCTCTTGTGTTGAAAACTACATTCTGTGCTTACTTTCATGTAAAAGCTACGTTTACAGCATTAAACAGGCCTCTAGTGCTGAAGACTACATTCTGTGCTTACTTTCATGTAAAGGCAAGGTTTTCAGCATCAAACAGGCTTCTTGTGATGGAAACTACATTCTGTTGTCACTTTCATGTAAAAGCTATGTTTCCAGCATTAAACAGTGCTCTAGTGTTGAAAACTACATTCTGTGCTTACTTTCATGTAAAAGCTACGTTTACAGCATTAAACAGGCCTCTATTGCTGAAGACTACATTCTGTGCTTACTTTCATGTAAAGGCAAGGTTTTCAGCATCAAACAGGCTTCTTGTGATGGAAACTACATTCTGTGCTTCCTTTCATGTAAAAGCAAGCTTTTGGGCAGTAAACAGGCCTCCCGTGATGAAATCCACATTATCTGCTTAGTTTCATGTAAAAGCTATGTTTCTAGCATTAAACAGGGCTCTAGTCTTGAAAACTACATTCTGTGCTTATTTTCATGTAAAAGCTACGTTTACTGCATCAAACAGGCCTCCCGTGATGAAAACTACATTCTGTGCTTACTTTCATGTAAAGGCAAGGTTTTCGGCATCAAACAGGCTTCTTGTGATGGAAACTACATTCTGTTGTCACTTTCATGTAAAAGCCAGGTTTTATGCAATAAACTGGCCTATCGTGATGAAATCCACATTATCTGCTCAGTTTCATGTAAAAGCTATGTTTCCAGCATTATACAGTGCTCTAGTGTTGAAAACTACATTCTGTGTTCACTTTAATGTAAAAGCTACGTTTACAGCATTAAACAGTGCTCTTGTGTTGAAAACTACATTCTGTGCTTACTTTCATGTATAAAGGCAAGGTTTTCAGCATCAAACAGGCTTCTTGTGAGGGAAACTACATTCTGTGCTTACTTTCATGTAAAAGCTACGTTTACAGCATTAAACAGTGCTCTTGTGTTGAAAACTACATCCTGTGCTTACTTTCATGTAAAGGCAAGGTTTTCAGCATCAAACAGGCTTCTTGTGATGGAAACTACATTCTGTTGTCACTTTCATGTAAAAGCCAGGTTTTGGGCAATAAACTGGCCTTCCATGATGAAATCCACATTATCTGCTTAGTTTCATGTAAAAGCAACGTTTACAGCATTAAACAGTGCTCAAGTGTTGAAAACTACATTCTGTGCCCACTTTCATGTAAAAGCTACGTTTACAGCATTAAACAGTGCTCTTGTGTTGGAAACTACATTCTGTGCTTACTTTCATGTAAAAGCTACGTTTACACCATCAAACTGGCCTCCTGTGATGAAACCCACATTATATGCTTACTTTCATGTAAAAGCTACGTTTACACCATCAAACAGGCCTCCCGTGATGAAAAGTACATTCTGTTGTCACTTTCATGTAAAAGCCAGGTTTTGGTCTGTAAACTAACCTCCTGTGATTAAATCCACATTATCTACTTAGTTTCATGTAAAATCTATATTTCCAGCATTAAACAGTGCTCTAGTGTTAAAAAGTACATTCTGTGCTTAATTTCATGTAAAGGCAAGGTTTTCAGCATCAAACAGGCTTCTTGTGATAGAAACTACATTCTGTTGTCACTTTCATGTAAAAGCAACGTTTCCAAAATTAAACAGGCCTCCCGTGATGAAACCTCCATTCTGTGTTCACTTTAATGTAAAAGCTATGTTTCCAGCATTAAACCGTGCTCTAGTGTTGAAAACTGCATTCTGTGCTTACTTTCATGTAAAAGCAAGCTTTTGGGCAGTAAACTGACCTCCCGTGATGAAATCCACATAATCTGCTTAGTTTCATGTAGAAGCTATGTTTCCAGCATTAAACAGTACTCTTGTGTTGAAAACTACATTCTGTGCTTACTTTCATGTAAAGGCAAGGTTTTCAGCATCAAACAGGCTTCTTGTGAGGGAAACTACATTCTGTGCTTACTTTCATGTAAAAGCTCTGTTTACACCATCAAACAGGCCTCCCGTGATGAAAACTACATTCTGTTGTCACTTTCATGTAAAAGGTATGTTTCCAGCATTAAACAGTGCTCTAGTGTTAAAAAGTACATTCTGTGCTTAATTTCATGTAAAGGCAAGGTTTTCAGCATCAAACAGGCTTCTTGTGATGGAAACTACATTCTGTGCTTACTTTCATGTAAAAGCTACGTTTACAGCATTAAACAGGCCTCTAGTGCTGAAGACTACATTCTGTGCTTACTTTCATGTAAAGGCAAGGTTTTAAGCATCAAACAGGCTTATTATGATGGAAACTACATTCTGTTGTCATTTTAATGTAAAACCAACGTTTCCAGCAATATACAGGCCTCCCGTGATGACAACTCCATTCTACGTTCACTTTAAAGTAAAAGCTATGTTTCCAGCATTAAACCGTGCTCTAGTGTTGAAAACTACATTCTCTGCTTACTTTCATGTAAAAGCAAGCTTTTGGGCAATAAACTGGCCTCCCGTGATGAAATCCACATTATCTGCTTAGTTTCATGTAAAAGCTATGTTTCCAGCATTAAACAGTGCTCAAGTGTTGAAAACTACATTCTGTTGTCACTTTCATGTAAAAGCCAGGTTTTGGTCTGTAAACTGGCCTTCTGTGATAAAATCCACATAATCTACTTAGTTTCATGTAAAATCTATATTTCCAGCATTAAACAGTGGTCTAGTCTTGAAAACTACATTCTGTGCTTACTTTCATGTAAAAGCTACGTTTCCAGCATTAAACAGTGCTCTTGTGTTGAAAACTACATTCTGTGCTTTCTTTCATGTAAAAGCTACGTTTACACCATCAAACAGGCTTCTTGTGATAGGAACTACATTCTGTGCTTACTTTCATGTAAAAGCTAAGTTTACACAATCAAACTGGCCTCCTGTGATGAAAACTACATTCTGTTGTCACTTTCATGTAAAAGCCAGGTTTTGGATCGTAAACTGACCTCCTGTGATGAAATCCACATTATCTACTTAGTGTCATGTAAAATCTATTTTTCCAGCATTAAACAGTGCTCTAGTGTTGAAATCTACATTCTGTGCTTACTTTCATGTTAAAGCTACGTTTACAGCATTAAACAGGCCTCTAGTGTTGAAAACTACATTCTGTGCTTACTTTCATGTAAAGGCAAGGTTTTTAGCATCAAACAGGCCTCTAGTGCTGAAGACTACATTCTGTGCTTACTTTCATGTAAAGGCAAGGTTTTAAGCATCAAACAGGCTTCTTGTGTTAAAAACTACATTCTGTGCCCACTTTCATTTAAAAGCAACGTTTCCAGCATTAAATAGTGCTCTTGTGTTGAAAACTACATTCTGTGTTCACTTTAATGTAAAAGCTGTGTTTACAGCTTCAAACAGGCCTCTAGTGTTGTAAACTACATTCTGTGCTCACTTTAATGTAAAATCCATGTTTTGGGCAGTGAACTGGCCTACTGTGATGAAATCCATATTATATGCTTACTTTCATGTAAAAGCTACGTTTACAGCATTAAACAGTGCTCTTGTGTTGAAAACTACATTCTGTGCTTACTTTCATGTAAAAGCTACGTTTACACCATCAAACTGGCCTCCTGTGATGAAATCCACATTATATGCTTACTTTCATGTAAAAGCTACGTTTACACCATCAAACAGGCCTCCCGTGATGAAAACTACATTCTGTTGTCACTTTCATGTAAAAGCTAGATTTTGGTCTGTAAACTGACCTCCTGTGATGAAATCCACATTATCTACTTAGTTTCATGTAAAATCTATATTTCCAGCATTAAACAGTGCTCTAGTGTTGAAAACTACATTCTGTGCTTACTTTCATGTAAAAGCTACGTTTAAAGCATTAAACAGGCCTCTAGTGCTGAAGACTACATTCTGTGCTTACTTTCATGTAAAGGCAAGGTTTTAAGCATCAAACAGACTTCTTGTGATGGAAACTACATTCTGTGCTTACTTTCATGTAAAAGCAAGCTTTTGGGCAGTAAACTGACCTCCCGTGATGAAATCCACATTATCTGCTTAGTTTCATGTAAAAGCTATGTTTCCAGCATTAAACAGGGCTCTAGTCTTGAAAAATACATTCTGTGCTTATTTTCATGTAAAAGCTACGTTTACTGCATCAAACAGGCCTCCCATGATGAAAACTACATTCTGTGCTTACTTTCATGTAAAAACAAGGTTTTAAGCATCAAACAGGCTTCTTGTGATGAAAACTCCATTCTGTGTTCACTTTAATGTAAAAGCTGCGTTTACAGCATTAAACAGTGCTCTTGTGTTGAAAACTACATTCTGTGCTTACTGTCATGTAAAAGCTACGTTTACATCATCAAACTTGCCTCCTGTGATGAAATCCACATTATCTACTTAGTTTCATGTAAAATCTATATTTCCAGCTTTAAACAGTGCTCTAGTGTTGAAAAGTACATTCTGTGCTTACTTTCATGTAAAAGCTACGTTTACAGCATTAAACAGGCCTCTAGTGCTGAAGACTACATTCTGTGCTTACTTTCATGTAAAGGCAAGGTTTTAAGCATCAAACAGGCTTCTTGTGATGGAAACTACATTCTGTTGTCACTTTCATGTAAAAGCAACGTTTCCAGCATTAAACAGGCCTCCCGTGATGAAAACTCCATTCTGTGTTCACTTTAAAGTAAAAGCTATGTTTCCAGCATTAAACCGTGCTCTAGTGTTGAAAACTACATTCTGTGCTTACTTTCATGTAAAAGCAAGCTTTTGGGCAGTAAACTGACGTCCCGTGATGAAATCCACATTATCTGCTTAGTTTCATGTAAAAACAACGTTTCCAGCATTAAACAGGGCTCTAGTCTTGAAAACTACATTCTGTGCTTACTTTCATGTAAAGGCAAGGTTTTCAGCATCAAACAGGCTTCTTGTGATGGAAACTACATTCTGTTGTCACTTTCATGTAAAAGCCAGGTTTTGTCTGTAAACTGACCTCCCGTGATGAAATCCAAATTATCTGTTTAGTTTCATGTAAAAGCTATATTTCCAGCATTAAACCGTGCTCTTGTGATGACGACTCCATTCTGTGACCACTTTCATGTGAAAGCTATGTTTCCAGCATTAAACAGGCCTCTTGTGTTGAAAACTACATTCTGTGCCCACTTTCATTTAAAAGCAACGTTTCCAGCATTAAATAGTGC
Source organism: Pterois miles (assembly GCA_947000775.1). Classification (NCBI taxonomy): domain Eukaryota; kingdom Metazoa; phylum Chordata; class Actinopteri; order Perciformes; family Scorpaenidae; genus Pterois; species Pterois miles. The sequence continues at coordinate 5,414,719 of CAMQGK010000479.1, read as the reverse complement.
TCTTGTGTTGAAAACTACATTCTGTGTTCACTTTAATGTAAAAGCTGTGTTTACAGCTTCAAACAGGCCTCTAGTGTTGTAAACTACATTCTGTGCTCACTTTAATGTAAAATCCATGTTTTGGGCAGTGAACTGGCCTACTGTGATGAAATCCACATTATATGCTTACTCTCATGTAAAACCTACATTTACACCATCAAACAGGCTTCCCGTGATGAAAACTACTTTCTGTTGTCACTTTCATGTAAAAGCCAGGTTTTGGGCAGTAAACAGGCCTCCCGTGATGAAAACTACATTCTGCTGTCACTTTCATGTAAAAGCCAGGTTTTGGTCTGTAAACTGACCTCCCGTGAAGAAATCCACATTATCTGCTTAGTTTCATATAAAAGCTATGTTTCCAGCATTAAACAGTGCTCTTGTGTTGAAAACTACATTCTGCGCTTACTTTCATGTAAAAGCCAGGTTTTGGGCAGTAAACTGGCCTCCCGTTATGAAATCCACACTATATGCTTATTTTCATGTAAAAGCTACGTTTACACCATCAAACAGGCCTCCCGTGATGAAAACTACATTCTGTTGTCACTTTCATGTAAAAGCCAGGTTTTGGACTGTAAACTGACCTCCCGTGATGAAATCCACATTATCTGCTTAATTTCATGTAAAAGCTATGTTTCCAGCATTAAACAGTGCCCCAGTGTTAAAACTACATTCTGTGCTTACTTTCATGTAAAAGCTACGTTTACACCATCAAACAGGCCTCCCGTGATGAAAACTACATTCTGTGCTCACTTTAATGTAAAGGCAAGGTTTTCAGCATCAAACAGGCTTCTTGTGATGGAAACTACATTCTGTTGTCACTTTCATGTAAAAGCCAGGTTTTGTCTGTAAACTGACGTCCCGTGATGAAATCCAAATTATCTGCTTACTTTCATGTAAAAGCTATGTTTCCAGCATTAAACAGTGCCCTAGTGTTGAAAACTACAGTCTGTGCTTATTTTCATGTAAAAGCTACGTTTACAGCAGCAAACAGGCCTACTGTGATGAAAACTACATTCTGTGCTTACTTTCATGTAAAAGCTACGTTTACAGCATTAAACAGGCCTCTAGTGTTGTAAATTACATTCTGTGCTCACTTTAATGTAAAATCCAGGTTGTGGGCAGTGAACAGGCCTCCCGTGATGAAAACTACATTCTGTGCTCACTTTAATGTAAAGGCAAGGTTTTCAGCATCAAACTGGATTCTAGTAATGGAAACTACATTCTGTTGTCACTTTCATGTAAAAGCCAGGTTTTTTCTGTAAACTGACGTCCCGTGATGAAATCCACATTATCTGCTTACTTTCATGTAAAAGCTATGTTTCCAGCATTAACCCTCCCGCTTACTAGGGCCTATACTCTGTGTGCGTCGGGTCGCTGGGTCCCCTTCCAACAGAATCGATAGGAATCATACAGAAAGGGGACTCCTACGAACAAAGTAAACCTCACAGAGTCCGACCGGACCGTGAGCATGCGTATAATGGAAATGAGATGTTCAGACAACGTACGCGTTAGGACCCCACACGGTGCCACGGAGAGACAGATGGAAAGTCCCGTTACACTGCGGAAGTGTGAAATGTTGCAACACGGAGAGACAGATGGAAAGTCCCGTTAGACTGCGGAACCGTGAAATGTTGGGTATGGGAGCTAAGGGCATTGGGCACGCAGGACAGCGTTCTTCCCCTTGCTTCCATGCACATGTAAGCATAACGCATAACCTCGCCCTAACCCGCGCACAGTCCCTACTACTACTACTACTACTACTACTACTACTACAGGCGATCCGCGTTAACAACTCATTCGGGGGTCCAAGTGACCCCTATGAAGAGATCCTGTCACCATCCGCGGAGAGATCTCATTTGGGGGGTCCAAGTGACCCCTACGCGGTGAAGTCTCATTCGGGGGGTCCAAGTGACCCCTACCCGGGAACTGGGTAAGAATCATACAAAGAAGGGGACCGAGGGCGCCGCCTCGTGGGCAAATGTAAACAGCTTGAATGAAAGGGAGGGGTTCAGCGAGCCGAGGCCCAAAGAGTGCGGCGCGAACGAGCTGGGGGGGTGGATTTAAAACACCCCCCCGTTACACACTATCCCACATGAGGAAAGCCCCCAGGAAAGTCCCTAAGTCCCTAGCATGAGGAAATTCCCTAGGCCATATGATGAGGAAAGTCCCTAGCATGAGTACACATGAGGAAAGTCCCTAGGCCATATGATGAGGAAAGTCCCTAGCATGAGGCCACATGAGGAAAGTCCCTAGCATGAGGAAAGTCCCTAGGCCATATGATGAGGAAAGTCCCTATCATGAGGCCACATGAGGAAAGTCCGTAAGTCCCTAGCATGAGGAAAGTCCCTAGCATGAGGCCACATGAGGAAAGTCCCTAGGCCATATGATGAGGAAAGTCCCTAGCATGAGGCCACATGAGGAAAGTCCCTAAGTCCCTAGCATGAGGAAAGTCCCTAGGCCATATGATGAGGAAAGTCCCTAGCATGAGGCCACATGAGGAAAGTCCCTAGGCGCTATGATGAGGAAAGTCCCTAGCATGAGGCCACATGAGGAGGAAAGTCCCTGGCTTTTCCCTTTACCAACAGATTTATCGCTCGGTGGTGCCTGGGGTCACCGAGAGCCCAGGCACGCAATCATAGAATCAAGGGAGAGCGTGCTAAGTGAGCCTCTCGCTATACCGCAGCCTACAATTAGGTGCGTAGGGGTCACTGAGACCCCCCCATTTTTTTTCGGGTCAATCCAGGCCTCCACGCGATTGTACCTACAATTACGAGCGATGAGGAAAGTCCTAGGGGTCACCAGGAAAGTCCCCAGCGTTTTCCTTTACCAACAAAGGTATGCGTTAGAATCTGGTAGGGTGAGTGGACAATGTGCGCGCAAGACAGCGCGAGGGTTAAAGTGGGCACAGAATGGAGTTTTCATCACGGGAGGCGTGTTTGATGGTGTAAACGTATATTTTAAATGAAAGTTAGCATATAATGTGGATTTCATCAATGGAAGCAGTTCACTGCCCACAACCTATATTTTACATTAATGTGAGCACAGAATGTACTTTACAAAACTAGAGGCCTGTTTAATGCTGTAAACGTAGCTTTTACATTAAAAAGAACACAGAATGTAGTTTTCATCACGGGAGGCCTGTTTAAAGCTGGAAACGTTGCTTTTAAATGAAAGTGGGCACAGAATGGAGTTTTCATAACTGGAGGCCTGTTTGATGGTGTAAACGTAGCTTTTACATGAAAATAAGCATATAGGTGGATTTCGTCGCGGGAGGCCTGTTTGATGGTGTAAACGTAGCTTTTACATGAAAGTAAGCACAGAATGTAGTTTTCAACACTAGAGCACTGTTTAATGCTGGAAACATAGCTTTTACATGAAACTAAGCAGATAATGTGGATTTCATCACTGGAGGTCAGTTTACAGACCAAAACCTGGCTTTTACGTGAAAGTGAGAACAGAATGTAGTTTTCATCACGGGAGGCCTGTTTGATGGTGTAAACGTACCTTTTACATGAAAGTAAGTATATAATGTGGATGTCATCACAGGAGGCCAGTTTGATGGTGTACACATATTTTTTACATGAAATTAAGCACAGAATGTAGTTTTCAACACTAGAGCACTGTTTAATGCTGGAAATGTTGCTTTTACATGAAAATAAGCATATAGTGTGGATTTCATCAGGGGAGGCCAGTTTACTGCCCAAAACCTGGCTTTTACATGAAAGTGACAACAGAATGTAGTTTTGAAAACAAGAGCACTGTTTGATGCTGAAAACCTTGCCTTTACATTTAAAGTGAGCACAGAATGTAGTTTTCATCACAGGAGGCCTGTTTGATGGTATAAACATAGCTTTTACATGAAACAAAGCATATAATGTTGATTTCATCACAAGAGGCCAGTTTGATGGTGCAAACGTAGCTTTTACATGAAACTAAGCAGATAATGTGGATTTCATCACGGGAGGTCAGTTTACAGACCAAAACCTGGCTTTTACATGAAAGTGACAACTTAATGTAGTTTACAACACTAGAGGCCTGTTTAATGCTATAAAGTAGCTTTTACATGGAAGTAAGCACAGAATGTAGTTTCCAACACAAGAGCACTGTTTGATGCTGAAAACCTTGCCTTTACATTAAAGTGAGCACAGAATGTAGTTTTCATCACGGGAGGCCTGTTTAATGCTTTTACATGAAAGTAAGCACAGAATGTAGTTTTCAACACTAGGGCACTGTTTAATGCTGGAAACATAGCTTTTACATGAAACTAAGCAGATAATGTGGATTTCATCACGGGAGGTCAGTTTACAGACCAAAACCTGGCTTTTACATGAAAGTTACAACAGAATGTAGTTTTCATCACGGGAGGCCTGTTTAATGCTGGAAACTTTGCTTTTAAATGAAAGTGGGCACAGAATGGAGTTTTCATCACAGGAGTCCTGTTTGATGGTGTAAAAGTTGCTTTTACATGAAAATAAGCATATATGTGGATTTCGTTACGGGAGGCCAGTTCACTGCCCACAACCTGGATTTTACATTAAAGTGAGCACAGAATGTAGTTTACAACACTCGAGGCCTGTTTAATGCTGTAAATGTAGCTTTTACATGAAAGTAATATAATGTGGATTTCATCACAGGAGGCCAGTTTGATGGTGTAAACATAGCTTTTACATGAAAGTAAGCACAGAATGTAGTTTTCAACACTAGAGTACTGTTTAATGCAGGAAACATAGCTTTTACATGAAACTAAGCAGATAATGTGGATTTCATCACGGAAGGTCAGTTTACAGACCAAAACCTGGCTTTTACATGAAAGTGACAACAGAATGTAGTTTTCATCACTGGAGGCCTGTTTGATGGTGTAAACGTAGCTTTTACATGAAAGTAAGCATATAATGTGGATTTCATTACAGGAGGCCAGTTTAATGCTGTAAACCTAGCTGAAAGTAAGCACAGAATGTAGTTTTCAACACAAGAGCACTGTTTGATGCTGAAAACGTAGCTTTTACATGAAAGTAAGCACAGAACGTAGTTTTCAACACTAGAGCACTGTTTAATGCTGGAAACATAGCTTTTACATGAAACTAAGCAGATAATGTGGATTTCATCACGGGAGGTCAGTTTACAGACCAAAACCTGGCTTTTACATGAAAGTGACAACAGAATGTAGTTTACAACACGAGAGGCCTGTTTAATGCTGTGAACGTAGCTTTTACATGAAAGTAAGCACAGAATTTAGTTTCCAACACAAGAGCACTGTTTGATGCTGAAAACCTTGCCTTTACATTAAAGTGAGCACAGAATGTAGTTTTCATCACGGGAGGCCTGTTTAATGCTTTTAAATGAAAGTAAGCACAGAATGTTGTTTTCAACACTAGGGCACTGTTTAATGCTGGAAACATAGCTTTTACATGAAACTAAGCAGATAATGTGGATTTCATCACGGGAGGTCAGTTTACAGACCAAAACCTGGCTTTTACATGAAAGTGACACCAGAATGTAGTTTTCATCACGGGAGGCCTGTTTAATGCTGGAAACGTTGCTTTTAAATGAAAGTGGGCACAGAATGGAGTTTTCATCACAGGAGTCCTGTTTGATGGTGTAAACGTTGCTTTTACATGAAAATAAGCATATATGTGGATTTCGTCACGGGATGCCAGTTCACTGCCCACAACCTGGATTTTACATTAAAGTGAGCACAGAATGTAGTTTACAACACTAGAGGCCTGTTTAATGCTGTAAACGTAGCTTTTACATGAAAGTAATATAATGTGGATTTCATCACAGGAGGCCAGTTTGATGGTGTAAACGTAGCTTTTACATGAAAGTAAGCACAGAATGTAGTTTTTAACACTAGAGTACTGTTTAATGCAGGAAACATAGCTTTTACATGAAACTAAGCAGATAATGTGGATTTCATCACGGAAGGTCAGTTTACAGACCAAAACCTGGCTTTTACATGAAAGTGACAACAGAATGTAGTTTTCAACACAAGAGCACTGTTTAATGCTGGAAACATAGCTTTTACATGAAACTAAGCAGATAATGTGGATTTCATCACGGGAGGTCAGTTTACAGACCAAAACCTGGCTTTTACATGAAAGTGACAACAGAATGTAGTTTTCAACACTAGAGGCCTGTTTAATGCTGTAAATGTAGCTTTTACATGAAAGTAAGCACAGAATGTAGTTTTCAACACAAGAGCACTGTTTAATGCTAGAAACATAGCTTTTACATTAAAGTGAACACAGAATGTAGTTTTCATCACGGGAGGCCTGTTCAAAGCTGGAAACGTTGCTTTTAAATGAAAGTGGGCACAGAATGTAGTTTTTATAACGGGAGGCCTGTTTGATGGTGTAAACGTAGCTTTTACATGAAAATAAGCATATAGTATGGATTTCATAAGGGGAGGCCAGTTTACTGCCCAAAACCTGGCTTTTACATGAAAGTGACAACAGAATGTAGTTTCCATCTTAAGAAGCCTGTTTGATGCTGAAAACCTTGCCTTTACATTAAAGTAGGCACAGAATGGAGTTTTCATCACAGGAGGCGTGTTTGATGGTGTAAACGTAGCTTTTACATGAAAATAAGCATATAGGTGGATTTCGTCACGGGAGGCCTGTTCGATGGTGTAAATGTAGCTTTTACATGAAAGTAAGCACAGAATGTAGTTTTCAACACTAGAGCACTGTTTAATGCTGGAAACATAGCTTTTAAATGAAACTAAGCAGATAATGTGGATTTCATCACTGGAGGTCAGTTTACAGACCAAAACCTGGCTTTTACATGAAAGTGAGAACAGAATGTAGTTTTCATCACGGGAGGCCTGTTTGATGGTGTAAACGTAGCTTTTACATGATAGTCAGTATATAATGTGGATTTCATCACAGGAGGCCAGTTTGATGGTGTAAACATAGTTTTTACATGAAAGTAAGCACAGAATGTAGTTTTCAACACTAGAGCACTGTTTAATGCTGGAAATGTTGCTTTTACTTGAAAATAAGCATATTGTGTGGATTTCATCAGGGGAGGCCAGTTTACTGCCCAAAACCTGGCTTTTACATGAAAGTGACAACAGAATGTAGTTTTCATCACGGGAGGCCTGTTTCATGCTATAAACGTAGTTTTTACATGAAAGTAAGCGCAGAATGTAGTTTTCAAAACAAGAGCACTAGAGCACTGTTCAGTGATGTGCGGTGAGGGTTGGGGTTGGGGAGGCACTGACTCACAAGTCAGATTTACAAACATAAAGTAGGATGCCAATAGGATAGGATGAGAGAATAGGAGCGAATACGATGCTGAAAATCATTTTAAAACACCAGTGCCACTGTATATTGCAGTATATCTTACCTTTACTTTTAAATGAAGTCCATTCGCCTTTCCTTCTGGACGAAGATCTCCGTGACTTTGTTGTAAAAGTCCTCTTGTTGTCCTCTAGCTCCTTTGAGTTTTAAAAGTCTCTCTGCCTCAGTTGAGATAACTGCCAGTGAAGAAAGCCGTTCTTGGTCAGTCCGATTCCGACTGTATGTTTTGATCCTTTTCAATGCAGAAAACGACCTTTCCACAGACGCCGTTGTTGCAGGTATAGTGAGCACAAGCTGGAGTAATTTAGTTGCCTCAGGAACAGTCTGAATTAAATTATGCTGGGCTAAAAAGTTTAGAAGCTGTACAGGAGATTTGTACTCGCTCCTCACTTGTTGTGAACCATACAGTCCAATAAGATCGGACTTTAGCCTGACAAAGTCAAAATACTTGGCATATTTTGACAAGCTCTGCAGTTTGGTGTCATCAAAGTGTTGTGACATTTCATTAAATTTTGCACAATCGACCAATCCAAGGAAAGCTAGCTCACCAAAATGATCAAACCTAGCTTTCATTTGAGTACTGACATTGTCCAGAATGTCAAAAAACTTCCGTTTCCTCTCATCTTTGGCTGGCGTTTTACTTTGGCTTCTCTCATTATCTGTCAAGCCAAGTGCAGAGCATCTCTGCTCAAACCGCTCATAGAAATTGTCAAATTCTTGTCTCATGTGCTCAACAACTGCAATTGTGTCACGTATGCGTGCACAACAAAATCCAATGTCCATTGCCTTGGCCTGCAGTACTCTAAAGAGAGAGTCAGTATGACAGAAAATGTCTTCATATGCCATCATGTAAAAGCATGTTGATGGTTTTGATAACCACCTATCATATCCACTGGCCATCATCAGGGTGTCATTATCCCAGTTGTCAGGATTTTCGCTCATGATACGGAATAGGTCACGTAGATCACTTTGGTGCATACTTATTGATTGCACCAGCCTTGAATTTGAACTCCATCTAGTGGGCGCTGCTCTCGTTAAACGCCGTTTCACAACTTCATCCAGTAAGTGAGTGCGTTTTGTTGACTTGCTGAAAAATGACCCTAGTCCTTCCACTGTTTTAAAAAACGTTTTACACTCAGGCATGCATTTTGCAGAATGTGAGAGCACAAGGTTTAATTTATGTGCATAACAGTGGGTAAACATAGCCTCTGGGACCCTTTCTTTTATTTTAGCCTGCACCCCATTAAGCTCTGATGCCATCACAGACGCTCCATCATATGTCTGGGCTACCAGCTTGCTGACACAGTCGTACTTTTCCAAAACTCCAACAACATACTCAGCTATAGCAGCAGCATGTCTATCATCACTCACATCATCAAATCCCAAAAATGCCTCCTTAACCTGACAGGCTACTTCACCTGAATCACTTGTAGTTGTAGCCTCGTAACGTAAAATGACAGATATCTGAGCTTTATTTGTGGCATCAGTTGTCTCATCCACTTCAATTGCGACAAATGGGGCTGCATTAATCTCTTTTTTAATGCCATTTCTGATCACATCACCGACTGCTTCGATTAAATCATTCTGTATTCTGTTTGATAAGCCAGAAAATACAGTAGCTGTCTCCAAGTGTCTCGCTAACCTTTCATCTTTCTCTGCAAATGCATACACTAATTCCACATAGTTTCCACGATTGGAAGAGGTTGCCCTCTCATCATTACCACGAAAGACCAGCTCCTGTTTAGCTAAAAAGCAGGTTGCATTTATGAAGTCTTTCAAAATGTCACGATTTTCCTTTACCTTGGCATTGTGGAGGCTGATATTAAGTCTTCGTTGTTCATTCAAAGCCAAATCAATGCGCGAAGTTCCAAAGGTTTTTAAAGAAATCTGACTTTGAATGTGAGCAGTTGATCGTTCATATTTGTCAAGGCTTCTTGGCAAGTTTTTCAAGTCACAAAATCCCGTATGGGTCCACACGGTCTCACTCGTTGAGAATAAAAGGCAGAGAAAGCAGAAAAGACATTTTTTGATAGCACAGCCACAAAGCCAGTCTTTACGTGTATACCAAACCGTTTGAAAAGAACGAGTAGTTTCCCGTCTATTCCCGACTCCCGTCGTTTGAAGCAAATCTCGTAGTTCTGGCGTGGGTCTCCCAGTATCTATCACTTCTTGCTTTGACTAAAAGTCCACCTTTGAAAAATTTCTTAATTTAGAAATTAAATCCTCCATTTTCACGGCGAGAAATGACAGCTTGTCGCTAGCTCTACAGCGTCGCAAATGCTAGCTACTGCTTGTGTTTGTTTACTTTTTGCACACGGGTTAGAGTTCACCGTGACCTGGCGGCTGGCAGGCTATCAGGCTGCTCACTATCGCCGCCCTCCTTGAGGCAGAGGTACTGGCTGCCTCAAGGCAAGCATTTTCCCCGTGGATTTATGTCATATCAATATAATGTAAATATTACACACATGCGTGAAATACATTACTGAACACCATGGAAAAGAAGATGTATATTTTCATGCCATAAAAGTGTCCTCAACCATCATATTGGAAACATACACAGAAATTGGAACAACCACGCGCCATTTGCACGCGCTCAATCTAGTTTGTGAGCGATCGCGCAATCTGGAGAGAGGCTCGGCTGTCCATTGCCTCACCTCTCATCTCCGAAGGAGACTCCGTTTATTTAAGCAGGAAATACAGAATTTTCTACGATTTTTACCTTAAAAATGGTCAATATACATTAAGAACCACACCAAAATCATAGTTCAGAGGACAAATATTAATACTTGTGTTATTTTATTATTTCGTTTCTTTTTCCTCTTATGATGACAGGGGAGGCACAGCCTCATCTGCCTCCCCACACCGCACGTCACTGGCACTGTTTGATGGTGTAAACATCAAACATCAAACATCTTTTACATGAAAATAAGCATATAGTATGGATTTCACCACGGGAGGTCAGTTTACAGACCAAAACCTGGCATTTACATGAAAGTGACAAAAGAATGTAGTTTTCATAACGGGAGGCCTGTTTGATGGTGTAAACGTAGCTTTTACATGAAAGTAAGCATATAATGTGGATTTCATCACAGGAGGCCAGTTCACTGCCCACAACCTGGATTTTACATTAAAGTGAGCACAAAATGTAGTTTACAACACTAGAGGCCTGTTAAATGCTGTAATCGTAGCTTTTACAAGAAAGTAAGCACAGAATGTAGTTTTCAACACAAGAGCACTGTTTAAACTTATTTATTGATATAAAGGACATACTTCTGGCTTTACTTACTTTTTCTATTATGTATATACTAATCTATTTATTTTATTGTATTAATACTGTTTTTAAATCTATGCTTCTTGTCTTTATTGCACTATCCACTTTGCTGCTGTAATGTGTGAATTTCCCCACTGTGGGACCAATAAAGGAATATCTTATCTTATCTTATCTTATCTTATCTTAATGCTGGAAACATAGCTTTTACATTAAAGTGAACACAGAATGGAGTTTTCATCACGGGAGTCCTGTTTAATGCTGGAAACGTTGCTTTTAAATGAAAGTGGGCACAGAATGGAGTTTTCATCATTGGACCCCTGGTTGATGGTGTAAACGTAGCTTTTACGTGAAAATAAGCATATAGTTTGGATTTCATCACGGGAGGCCAGTTTACAGCCCAAAACCTGGCTTTTACATGAAAGTGACAACAGAATGTAGTTTTCATCACGGGAGGCCTGTTTAATGCTGGAAACGTTGCTTTTACATGAAAGTGGGCACAGAATGTTTTCATCACGGGAGGCCTGTTTGATGGTGTAAACGTAGCTTTTACATGAAAATAAGCATATAGTGTGGATTTCATAACGGGAGGCCAGTTTACTGCCCACAACCTGGATTTTACATTAAAGTGAGCACAAAATGTAGTTGGGCTGCACGGTGGTGTAGTGGTTAGCGCTGTCGCCTCACAGCAAGAGGGTCGCAGGTTCGATTCCAGCTTGCGGCTCTTCTGTGTGGAGTTTGCATGTTCTCCCCGTGTAAGCGTGGGTTTTCTCCGGGTACTCCGGCTTCCTCCCACCATCCAAAGACATGCTGTTTAGGTTAATTGATTACTCTAAATTGCCCGTAGGTGTGGATGTGCACGTGAATGGTTGTCTGTCTATATGTTGTCTGTCTCTATGTGCCCTGCAATGGACTGGCGACCTGTCCAGGGTGAACCCCGCCTTCGCCCAATGCCAGCTGGGATCGGCTCCAGCCCCCCCGCGACCCCTAACGGGATAAGCGGTTGACAATGGATGGATGGATGGACAAAATGTAGTTTACAACACAAGAGCACGGTTTAATGCTGGAAACGTTGCTTTTAAATGACAGTGGGCACAGAATGGAGTTTTCATCATTGGACCCCTGGTTGATGGTGTAAACGTAGCTTTTACATGAAAATAAGCATATAGTTTGGATTTCATCACGGGAGGCCAGTTTACAGCCAAAAACCTGGCTTTTACATGAAAGTGACAACAGAATGTAGTTTCCATCACAAGAAGCCTGTTTGATGCTGAAAACCTTGCCTTTACATTAAAGTGGGCACAGAATGGAGTTTTCATCACGGGATGCCTGTTTGATGGTGTAAACATAGCTTTTACATGAAAATAAGCATATAGTGTGGATTTCATCACGGGAGGCCAGTTTACTGCCCAAAAAACCTTGCCTTTACATGAAAGTGACAACAGAATGTAGTTTTCATTACGGGAGGCCTGTTTGATGGTGTAAACGTAGCTTTTACATGAAAATAAGCATATAGGTGGATTTCGTCACGGGAGGCCTGTTTGATGGTGTCAACATAGCTTTTACATGAAAATAAGCATATAGCGTGGATTTTATAACGGGAGGCCAGTTTACTGCCCACAACCTGGATTTTACATTAAAGTGAGCACAAAATGTAGTTTACAACACAAGAGCACGGTTTAATGCTGGAAACGCTGCTTTTAAATGAAAGTGGGCACAGAATGGAGTTTTCATCATGGGACCCCTATTTGATGGTGTAAACGTAGCTTTTACGTGAAAATAAGCATATAGTTTGGATTTCATCACGGGAGGCCAGTTTACTGCCCAAAACCTGGCTTTTATATGAAAGTGACAACAGAATATAGTTTCCATCACAAGAAGCCTGTTTGATGCTGAAAACCTTGCCTTTACATTAAAGTGAGCACAGAATGTAGTTTTCCTCACGGGAGGCCTGTTTGATGGTGTAAACGTAGCTTTTACATGAAAGTAAGCATATAATGTGGATTTCATCACAGGAGGCCAGTTTGATGGTGTAAACGTAGCTTTTACATGAAAGTAAGCACAGAATGTAGTTTTCAACACTAGAGCACTGTTTAATGCTGGAAACATAAGATCATCACAAGAGGCCAGTTCACTGCCCACAACCTGGATTTTACATTAGAGTAAGCACAGAATGTAGTTTACAACACTAGAGGCCTGTTTAATGCTGTAAACGTAGCTTTTACATGAAATTGACAACAAAATGGAGTTTTCATCACGGGAGGCCTGTTTGATGGTGTAAACGTAGCTTTTACATGAAAATAAGCATATAGTGTGGATTTCATCACGGGGGGCCAGTTTACTGCTCAAAACCTGGCTTTTACATGAAAGTGACAACAGAATGGAGTTTTCATCACGGGAGGCCGTTTTGATGGTGTAAACTTAGCTTTTACATGAAAATAAGCATATAGTGTGGATTTCATCACGGGAGGCCAGTTTACTGCCCAAAACCTGGCTTTTACATGACAGTGACAACAGAATGTAGTTTTCATCACGGGAGGCCAGTTTGATGGTGTAAACGTAGCTTTTACATGAAAGTAAACATATAATGTGGATTTCATCACAAGAGGCCAGTTCACTGCCCACAACCTGGATTTTACATTAGAGTAAGCACAGAATGTAGTTTACAACACTAGAGGCCTGTTTAATGCTGTAAACGTAGCTTTTACATGAAAGTAAGAACAGAATGTAGTTTTCAACACTAGAGGCCTGTTTAATGCTCAAAACCTGGCTTTTACATGAAAGTAAGCACAGAATGTAGTTTTTAACACTAGAGCACTATTTAATGCTGGTAATATAGCTTTTACATGAAACTAAACACATAATGTGGATTTCATCACAGGGGGTCAGTTTACTGCCCAAAACCTGGATTTTACATTAAAGTGAGCACAGAATGTAGTTTACAACAGAAGAGGCCTTTTTAATGCTGTAAACATAGCTTTTACATTAAAGTGAACACAGAATGTAGTTTTCAACACTAAAGGCCTGGGTGGGGACTCACTTTCCTGGACACATAGCCGTGTCACCAGACTACTCAGTTGGCCTCGCCTCAGTTGGACTTGCCTGCTTAGAGGTCAATCCCCATGCACAGCGTTGTCATCATGCTGCTCAACTCCGGATGGTGGCTCGACTGTTTGAAAGTCAGTCTCCATAATTATGGTGGAGACTCCCCTGCTTGGAGGTCAGTCTCCATAATTACGGTGGAGACTCCCCTGCTTGGAAGCCAGTCTCTACTCTCACGGTTGGGACTCACCTGCTTAGAGGCCAGTCTAAATGCACAGCATTGTCATCTTGCTGCTCAACTCAGGGTGGGAACATGCCTTCTCGGAGGTCAGTCTCATGCGCAGCTTTGTTATCATGCTGCTCAACTCAGGGAGGGGACTCGCCTGCTTGAAAGCCATTCTCAATGCTCAGGGTGGGGACATTTCTTCTCGGAAATCTGACTCATGCACAGCGTTGTTATCACGCTACTTAATTCAGGGTGGGGACTTGCCTGTTTGAAAGCCATTCTCAATGCTCAGGGTGTGGACCCGCCTGCTTGGGCGCCAGTCGCCATCCACAGCAGTGGCACCAGGCCGTTCAGCTGACCTGCTTGAAGGCCAGTTGCCATGAAAAGCCATGTCACCAGGCTGCTCAGCCTCGGATGGGGACTCACCTGCGTGTAGGCACACCTCCAGGCTCAGGGTGAGGATTTGCCTGCTTGGAGGCCAGTCGCCTTGCACAGCTGTATCACCAGACTGCTCAGACCAGGGTGGGGTCTCACCAACCTGGAGGCCAATCTTCACCCACAGACAACGCTGCTCAGGGTGGGGATTTGCCTGCTTGTAGGCAGGACTCCATGCTCAGGGTGGGAATGCACATGCTTGGAGACCAGTCTCGATGCACAACTTTGTTATCATGCTGCTCAACTCAGGGTGGGGACTCGCCTGCTTGGTTGCCATTTTTTTCCATGCTCTGTGTTGGGACACACCTACTTGGAAGACAGTCTCCATGCACAGCTGTGTCACCAGGTTGCTCAGCCTAGGATGGGGACTCATCTGCTTCTAGGCAGGGCTCCACGCTCAAGGTGGATTCACTGGCTTCAAATCCAGTCACCACACACTGCCATATCACCAGCATGCTCAGCTCAGGGTGAGTACTCCCCATGCACAGCAATATGATAAATCTGTGTTCAATATGATAAACGTATGTTTTCTGTTATAATTATCCTGTTTTGTATTGATTTCCATGTAAAATTACTTATACTTTTGTTTCAGGCATACAACCACACACAAATCTTTAAAAAGAGTTTAAGACATTAACTAGTCAGAATTTCACAGGCTCGCATTCCCGTGTGATGATGTATATTTGTGCTTGTGAGACTTTGATCATAGACCAAATTCACTCAATTCACTGCTGATTAACTGTGACATAATGTCATTCAAATAATCTTCAGTAGTCATAATCATCATTTCTTTTCTTTACAATGGGAGCGTGACATAAGTAACTTGTCTTATGGTACCCTCTGTTGGATGAAAACGGAACTACAACAACTTGCCTACAAGCTTTTCTCATCAATGGTGGTATTTGGTGTGTCTCGAGTAATTAGTGCCATAGAGCTTGGCACCTGCCGACTTAGAAAAAAAATGTTACTAATGTAATAAATGTGTTTCTCTGTCACAGAAATCAACAATTTATTAATATTTCTTGTGCAAAAATGCCTTCCTTTTTGGTTTTGGTAAAGAAATTGAGTTTTTGCTAGTATAGTGGTAGAAACTATGGTTTTGTGTTAAACTGGACTCAGAATGAAGATTTGATGCTTGGAGGCTAAGTTTTTATGTGAAGCTGACAAAACTGTGTTTTCTCTTATATTCTTCATGTTTTGGATGTAGAAATGTAATAGATGTGTTTTGTGTAGAAATCAGTCATTGAGTGTTTCTTGTGCAAAAATGCATTTCAGTTTGGTTTTGGTAAAGAAGTAGAGTGTAAACTAGTCCAGTGGTAAAAAGTGTTCTTTTTCTCTTCTCAATATTTCCTTAAGGAGAAATGCATATCTGTGTGCTTTTGGGACAGAAACACAGTTAAAAGCTAGTGTCGTGGTGAAAATTATTTATATTTATTTAAGATTTATATTGAAACTATGCTCAGAAGGAATAAGTGATGTAGTCAGTGGTCATGTGACTGGATGTCACTCAGGAAGTAATAAAAGGGCTTGCTGTCTCAGTAGCAGGCTCTTTCTCTGCTGACCTGGCCCTCCTTCACACAGAGTGGCAGGTGGACACTCAGGTCCAGTTTGAGCTCCGAAACTAACAGTAATTAGGAGAGTTAGAAATTGTGATGAGTGGCTCAGGCTGTGCTGGCCCTATGTCTTACTCTGTTCATTTCATTCCACTTGAGTTAATCTAAATATATTTTGTTTCAGTTCATGATTGATTTGGTTCACCATTGACGCCCATGCTGGCAGAGAGGAAAAGTGACTGTGATGCATTGGAGTTCTCTTCCCATTCCCGCACTAGCTAAAGGAATTTGTGTATCTTTGCAAAAGGACGCTTATATTTATTATGTTTAAGTATTTTATGTGCAATACATTGAATTTTGGCTTGGCAACTAATGCACTTTTATGTCCTTTTTTTAAGGACCAGGCCAGCCACTGTTTTCGACTGTTTGTATTTTTGTTTATTGATTTTTAGGCTGAGGCATTTGATATTTTAAACCCTTAGTAGTGGATGTATGCTGTCTGAGAGTTAATATTTATTCTTTTTCCAACAGTTCCACTTTGTGAAGGGCCAGGCCTGCACCAACACAGCGCTCTTCCTGTGGTGGGACTGCACGGGTGACACTCTGTCTGTAGTGGTGTGTAGGTTTGTCGTGACACTGCATGCATTTATTGCGATGAACTTTTAAGTGTGCTATTTAATGTGTATTGTGGTTGTAGCTCTGTCTCCCTCTTCTGTCTCCCACAGCTTGATGGTTGCTGTGTGGAGTTGACCCGCCCTTACTATAATGAGAACTGTTGTATTTTAACTTTAGCTTTTCAGAATTGTTCATTGCCTCATGCCTATATTTTTATGAAGATTATATTGTATTTAATAAAGCCAACTTAACTTTTGCACAAGCACACCTCTGATAAACTGTTCCTGTTCGGGGGAAATTAAGGGGTCACAACTGGTACTTGAGATTAAGAGTTAAAGGGTTCCTCCTGCCCTTACCAGGAGGTATCGTTGTCAGATACTGTCAGAGGTAAAACGTAGTACCAGGTACTACACATATTACTGCTGTTTTGCGTGTTTACAATGTAATATGTGCATTTCTATAAGGAAATAACATCCTTTTCACGGAAATCCACTTTTGAGTGTCTTGAGGAGAAATGCGTTTCTGTGTGGTCATAGTAGATAAACACAGTTAAAACTAGTTTAGTAGTGAAAATGAGAGTTTTAATTTGGAATGAGCTCAGAATGAAGATTTGCTGCTTGCTGGTCATATTTATTGTACAACACGATAAAACTATGTTTCCGGTCATTTTTATACTGTTTTGCATGTTTTCTCTATAATAATACTAATGTTTCTGTGAGGAATTGACGGTTTTCCATGAAACTGAGAACAGAATGAAGATTTCATGCTTGGAGGTCAGTTTTAAGGTGAACTTTTATAATAGTATGTTTCCCGTGATATTAGTGTGTTTGTGTGAGGGACATGTTTATCACAGACATCAACTTTCAAAGAATCAAATGCGTGCCTGTGTGTTTTTGGAGGGGAAATGAAGTGTGACTTATTTAGTGGTGAAACCAACGGTCTCACGTGAAATTGAGCACAGAATAAAGATTTCATGCTTGGAGACACATTGTCATGTGAAATTTTATAGAGCTATGTTTTCTGTCTCAACCATCCCATTTTGCATGTTTTCAGTGATATTGATGTGTTTCTGTGACAATATGACGTTTTTCACAGAAATCAACATTTGAATGTTTGTTGCAAAGCGCATTTCTGTGTGCTTTTGGAAGAGAAATTCAGGTTTAGCTAGGTTAATGGTAAAAACAACGGTCTTCCATGAAAAGGAGCATAGAATGAAGATTTCATGCCTGGAGACACTTTTCATGTGAAATTTTATAAACTGTGTATTCTGTTATATCCATCCTGTTTCCAGTGATATTGATGTGTTTCTGTGAAGAAATGGCATGTTTTTTTTAAGATATAAGCTTTTGAGTTTTTCATGTTGGAAAACCCGTATCTGTGCTCTTGAATGAGAAATGCAGTTTTAGCTAGTGGTGAAAAAATGGTCTTGCATTAAATTGAACACAGAATGAAGATTTCATGCTTGAGACACGTTTTCATATGAAATGTTATAAAATTACGTTTTAAAAATTTATATAAACTATATGAAATAGTTTATTATATTATATCAAGTATATTCATTTTGTTCTGATTGTTTCGAATATTGATGTGTTCCTTTAAATAAATGGAACGTTTTTCATAGAAATCCACTTTTGAGTATTTTTGTGGAAAAACGCTTATCCCTGTGCTCTTGTATGAAAAATGCAGTGTTAGCGCGTCTAGTGGTGAAAACTACGTTTTAACATGACATTGATCACAGAATGAAGATTTCATGCTTGGAAAACCTTTTCATATGAATTTTTTATAAAACAATGATTTCCATATCCATCGTGTATTGCACGTTTCCAGTGATAAAGATGTGTTTCTGTGAGGAAATGGCGTGTTTCTGACAGAAATCAATATTTGGGTATTTCTTATGGAAAAACGCATATATGTGTGCTTTGGGAGGAGAAATGCCATTGCACGCAGCACTGTCATCATGCTGCTCAGGTCAGGGTAAGGACTCGTCTGCTTGGAAGCCAGTCTCCATGCACAACTGCATTGTAAACAGCATTGTAAATATGCTTCTCTGCCCAGGGTGGGGACTCACCTGCTTGGAGACATGTCTTCACGCACAGCTTTGTTATTATGCTGCTAAGCTCAGAGTGGGGACTCGCCTGCTTGGAGTCCAGTCGCCAAGCACAGCTGTATCATCAGACTCGGACTCAGGGTGGGTTTTCACCTGCTTCGAGGCCAGTCTCCACGCACAGCGCTGTCACCATGATGTTCAGCTCACATTGAGGACTCACCTACTTCGAGGCCAGCCTCCACGCACACCGTTGTGATCATGCTGCTCAGCTCAGGCTGAGTTCCTGCCTGCTTGGAGGCCAGTCTCCACGCACAACGTTGTCATCATGCTGCTAAGACCAGTGTGGGGACTCGCCTGCTTCTATGCCAGTCTTCACGCTCAAGGTGGAGACGAGCCTGCTGAGAGGCCAGTCTCCGCGCTCATGGTGGGGATGCGCGTGCTTTAAGGCCAGTCTTCATGCTGTCACCATGATGTTCAGCTCAGATGTTCAGCTCAGGGTGGTGACATGCCTGCTTCAAGGCCAGTCTCCATGCTCAGGGTAGGGACTTGCCTGCTTGGAGGCCAGTGTCCACACACAACTTTGCCATCATGCTGCTCAGCCCAGGGTGGGGACCTGTCTGCTTGGATGCCATCCTCCATGCTCAAGATGAGGACTTGCCTGCTTGGAGGCCAGTCTCCACGCACAGTGTTGACACCATGCTGCTCTGCCCAGGGTGGAGACTCACCTGCTTTGTTGCCAGTCTCCATGCTCAGGGTGAGGACTCGCCTGCTTGGAGGCCAGTCGCCACACACCGCAGTGTCACCAGGCTATTCAGCTCAGGGTGCGGACTCGCCTACTTGCAGGCCAATCGCCATGCACAGCAGTGTGACCAGGCTGCTCAGCTAATGGTGAGGACTCGCCTAATTGGAATCCAGTCTTCACACACAGCATTGTCACTATGCTACTCAGCCCACTGTGGGGACTCGCCTGCTTGGAGGCCAATCTCCAGGTACAGCATTGTCACCATACTTCTCAATTCAGAGTGAGGGTTCGCCTGCTTGGAGGCAAGTCTCTATGCACAACATTGTCATCATGCTGCTCAGCTAAGGTTGAAGACCTGCCTAATTGGAGGCCAGTCACCACGCTCAGGGTAGGCAAAAGCCTGCTTGGAGGCCAGTGTCCACGTCCAGCGTTGTAACCATACTACTAAGCTCAGAGTGAGGACTTACATGCTTGGAGGCCAGCCTCCACGCACAGGGTGGGGACTCTCCTGCTTGGAGGCCAGTTGCCATCCACAGCAGTGTCACCAGGTTACTCAACCCAGGGTGGAGAGGCACCTGCTTGGAGGTCAGTTGCCCCACACAGCAAGGTCACCAGGCTGCTCAGCCCAGGGTGGGGATTCATATACTTGGAGGCCAGCCTCCACGCACACCGTTGTGATCATGCTCCTCAGCTCAGGCTGAGTTCCTGCCTGCTTGGAGGCCATTCTCCACGCACAACGTTGTCATCATGCTGCTCAGACCAGTGTAGGGACTCGCCTGCTTGGAGGCCAGTCTTCACACACGGCGTTGTCACCATGCTGCTCAGCCCAGGGTGGTGACACACCTGTTGGGATGCCAGTCTCAATGCTCAAGGTGGGGACTTGCCTGTTTGGATGCCAGTCTCCACACTCAGGGTGGGGACTCCCCTGCTTGGAGGCCAGTCTCCACGCACAGCATTGTCACAAGGCTGCTCAGCCCAGAGGGAGGACTCGCCTTCCTGGAGGGCAATCGCCACGCACAGCATTATGATAAATCTAGGATAAATCTATTTTCAGTAGTTATGTTATATTCACCCTGTTTTATAGTGACTTCCACATTAAATTAATGAGACTTTTAATTCAGGCTCTACATTGCCCATGCTTGGAGACATATTAAAACAAGATGATATATATTTGTGCCTCGTGAGAGATCATATAGCATTGTTATCATATTTCACTGCTTATTAACTGACATAATCTCATTCGAATAATGTACAGTAGCCATAATCATCTTTTCTGTGTATCCGGCTCCAATGACAGCATGACATAAGTAACTGGTGCGACACGAGGCTTTTATTCTGAAATATGTGCAGGACAGTGTTGTACGACATGCAGTCACTTGCAGGGCTCCATGAATGAATATATTACAGGATTTTATTTGTGGATCATTTCTATCATTTACCAGTGAGTACACAATTCTTGACCTTTCTCTGTCTAAAATAAATAGAAATGACATTTATAATGACATGATATGGTCATTATCAGGGTCAGTGTGTTCCAGCCCTGGAATTGAGCCCTGCGCACCTGACGAGGGCGCGGCGGCTGCGTTACCTCACGGCTGCGTGATTCAGGCATCTGTTGTTCACACCAGTCACATTTCAGCTGCACGCCTGCTGCATTTCTGCTGCTGCTGTTTTTTCTATATAGAAACTGACTCTGATTATTTTTTTCATGTCGTGACATTTCCTACAGATACATCATCGAAAGTGTAGTAATGTTGCTGATATGATGTCAATTAACAATCAAACGGTCACTTTCACTGTCTGTTGCTGCCGTGAAACGCGCGCAGCTCGTGTCAAAAATAGGCGAGACCTCTAATCTCTAAAAGACACGCAGCTGAGACCCGCGCGGGCAGTGTGAACACTCTAAACTGTTAACATAGACAGTGAAATGAAAAACAACAGGTAATGCAGCCGTTACCCGTTTGTCAGGCGTGCAGTGCTGTGTGCCAGAGCTGAGGCTGCATGCAACCCGTTGTAGTTCCGTTTTCACCCAGTAGAGTGTGCCCATGCATCCATTGAAGCCAGATACATAGGAAAGATGATAGAAGGCTACTGTAGCTCATTCGAATGAGAGTATTTGACAGTTAATAAGCAGTGAAGTGCAGCGTGAATTAAAAGTCTAATTAATTTTTTGAGGAAATCACCGTTGTGGTCCTTCCCAGCAGACGTTCCCACCTCATGCCACCAAATTGTGGTTCATGTTTAAAAACATCTATTGGAATAATGGCATGCAAAACAGGAAAAATATTACACACAACCTAGTTTTGTCAGCTTTCACATAACAAATGACGTCTTAGTATGACATCTTCATTCTGACCTCAATTTCATGTTAAACTCTAGTTTTGACTATTAAATTCACCTCAACTGTATTTCTCTGCCAAAACCACACAGAAGCACATTTTTCCACAAGAACACTCAAATGTGGATTTCTGTGTAAAAAATGTCATTTCTTCACAGAAACACATCCATTGCATTAGTAACATGCAAAACAAGATGAATATAACATAAAACATAGCTTTGTCAGCTTTCACATAATAACTGAGCTTCAAGCTTGATGCTTGATTTGATATATTCAGTAGGAGGTCAATTTCATGTAAAACTGTAGTTTAACCACAAAACTAACTTAAACTCTATTTCTCTGCCAAATCCACACAGAAATGCATTTTTCCACAAGAAACACTCACAAGTTACTATGAAAAAGAGAGCATTTTGTCACAGAAACACATCTATTGAATGAGTAACATGGAAAAGGATGAATATGAGAGAAAACATAGTTTTGTCAGATTTCACATAAAAATCAAATGTTCATCTCAATTCCATGTAAAACTGCAGTTTTGAATACTTAATTTCAAACTGAATTTCTCTGCCAAAAGCACACAAAAACTCATTTTCCACAAGAGACACTCATTTTTGCAAAAGAGACAGCATTCTTCACAGAAAAACATCTATTGCGTTAGTAACATGCAAAAAGGATGAATATGAAAGAAAACATAGTTTTGTAAAATTTCAGCTTTCACATAAAAACTGGCCTCCAGGCAACAAATCTTCATTCTGAGCTCAGTTTCATGTAAATCTGCAAATTTGACCACTAAACTAGCTTAAACTGTACCACATGCATTTTACAACAAGAAACATTCAAAATTGGGTTACTATGAAAAATAGGGCATTTCTTCATAGAAACACATCTATTGCATTAGTAACATACAAAACAGGAAGGATATGGCTTTGTTTTCTTAACATTTTTATTTCTAAATGAAAAATGAAAAAAAGAAATCAAGGGCTCTGTTTGGGTTTTCATTTCCATACAAAAATTGAAAAAAACAAAACAACAAAAAAGAAAACAAATAAAAAAACAGATCCAAGTGTAATTTTTCTTTTTTAATGGAAGAGAGAAGAACAGCAGTCACGTGAGCTGGAAGTAAAATTATACTTTGCAAAATCAAAGCCAAGAAGAAAATTTGGTCATTCTATAAAAGCATAGCTTTACGCTAAGACCCTCTATGATATTACACACCACAGGGGGAAGAGGACATCACTCCTCAACCCTCAAGGATTTTTATTGTTTTCAAAAAGTTCAGCAGGCAAATTCTCAATTTTAACACATTTATGGATGACAAATCAAATCATGGTCAGTGATAAATGAGTATGACTGATCAGCATGTTTTCCTACCTTCAGACATCATAGGCTTAAATGATGATTAATCGCCTGAGTTCACTGAAAAAAATGAAATCACCAACTTACTATATTCTGTTTGGTGGTTTATGATGCTTTTCTATCATTTCTAGCCTATTTGGAAGTATATGTAATTTAGTTCATTTATTTTGCATCATAATAATGCTTGTTTTTCAACCAGTGATCACATTCATGCCAGCTAGACAGAATAAAGCTCTGTCTGTCATGACAATAGTCATGTACTGAATACCTTTCCTTTACTCTGGTGACTGTCTTTTCAGCCATCTGAAGACAGCAGGTTTCTGTTAAATCTGCAGTATATGGAGTGATGATTTCACGACTAAACTACAAATTAATTTTTTTCAACCAGCATCAGACTTTTGGAAATATATATAACAGAAATCATGACGTTTTAGGGGAGATAGTGATGCCGTCACTAGTGATGAATACATCTGATATGATTTTATTTCAAAATAACCTTAGTCTGCCAACAAACAGGCAAACTACATTGTTCCATTATCATTTTGGGCTTACTTAAAAACACCTATGGAGACATCTGTGCATTTCATTCAGAACCTAGATCCTGGAGAGGCTGGTCCAGTCAGGTACAGTCAGAGTATCAGAGCTTGTTTGCTGTACGTAAACTAATGCTTCACCCTTTTTTTTTCTCATGCCTCCACCATACATGAGGTATGGAGCTGGACATTGAGCGAAGGCGGGGTACACCCCAGACAGATCACCAGTCTATCACGGGGCTGACTCATAGAGACGTCTGTCACACTCACATTCACACCTCCAGACTGATGCTACTATAGTACTATAGTAGCATAAAACATCACAAAAAAATGCATATACGCAATAAAATGCTCTTACATGTATTCATTAGTGATAAAAAAAAAACAATAGTATAATATTTTCTAATAATATAGTACTGGGAAAGGAGCCATTCTGCGTGATGAAGACTTTTACTTTTCTTACTTTAAGTACATTTTCATGTACTTGAATTCAGGACATTTACATGTAGGCCTAATGCTGTATTTTTAGATGAGGATAATTCTACTTTAAGTACTTGGTAACTGGGTTTATTAGAGCACAGAGACCTGAAACAAACAACTAAAACAATGAGCTAAAAGAGGCTAATAGCTCTTGGTGATACAAATTCTCTGTATACTGTATTTGTCAGTACAAGTGACTCTTCAAACATTACACGTTATTATGTATTAGAGGAGCTTTATGAGAACAGTTAAATTTGGGCCCAACAGGAGAAACCAGTCGAGACCCAGAGTAGATCCAGACCATGTTTCACGCCTCTGTATACTGATGTGTTTGAGTCACTGGGGCCCACACTTCCGCTGTAAAACAAGCTGTGTGCACAGACACAGAGTTACTGGAATTTCTCCTCTGTGATATTGATTTTCGGTGGGTTTTTGCAAATGTTTACATGACTAGCAAGAGACATACAATGCTTTTTCAAATGATCCCCCCCCCTCACTCTCAGCTCAGTGCATTAGAGGCCAGCAGACAGGCAGGATGTGAGCCAGCCGGGAAGCTGCAGAGAGTCAGAAAGGCTGTCGGGGATTCTCTGGTGGTCGGTCCGTCACTGTCTAAACTGTTGCAGCTCTTCTGTCCGTGTGTTGGACACTGTTTGAGCAGTGGTAAAATTTGGATTGGTGTATAGTTGGATATGAGGTCATGCTTCAAGTAAGAGCTCCCAAAAGTTAAATCAGTTAAATCCTCAGTTAATCAATACTCAACACAGCAAACCATACAGCTGCTATCTTCTAATGGTAGTCGGCTAATATAATTAAGAAAGACTTAAGACTAGCACTCCTCCATGAAGACCAGTTTTATAATGCAGGGTACTTCTACTAGAAATCTACTGGTCAGTGTGGTGGCTGCCTACACTGATGGCTGTTAGGAAATAGAGATGGGGCCCTCGTTCATGAACAGTGGTGAAAAGTATCTAAGTACATTTACCCAAGTACTGTACTCCAATAGAATCATCCTTGAGAGAAACACCCACTTAGCCTAGATCTTTTGTTACAGGAGACGTAGTGTGTCCACGTAGCTGCTAACTTTTTCTCTTTTGCCTATTAACTTGATTGTTCTGTGTGTGTCAGTAAAATCTGTAGCTATGCATTCAGTTGTAAATATGATTTTACTCACATTCTTAAAAAATGTTTACCATTATTTGTGACTTTGAAGAAATAAAACAAACTAGTTAGTTGTTTAGTGTTGCATTGATATAGGTAATTTGTACCAATTCAATCTTAACAAAGCTAGCTACAGTATCTTGACAGCTGAACAATATATATATTGCTAATAATATAATAATTCAGGTAGCGAAATGTTATCTTTTTTTTTTAGCTACATAGTATTATTTTAAAGGTAGGAGCTGCCTCAGATACTGGACACCTATCTCCGGGGATTGCTACTATTTTTGCTGAATGCCTGGCGACTACACAGAAATTCACAATTTCCAAATATACACAAGATTGACCAAGTCATGACATATGAATAAAGCTCATCTTCATTTGCTGTTGTCTTTTTTAGTGTGTCTCTATGACAAAGTAGGCTACATACCTGTATGGTAATAACAGCCAGAAACAGCTATGCTTGATAAAGTAGAGAAACAGTGGGGTGTTCCTGTACCACACGAGCAAATCAAAGTATTGGGTGTTCCTGTGTTGCTCTGCAGAAACTCCCAATTTATTATTACTTATTTATTTTTGAATATAGAATTTACTGTATTTTACTTTTCTTTTTTCAGTATCATTTATTATTATAAAAATGCATTTTTTCTGTTGGTAAGGCAATACACTCTCCTGTGAACTGTAAATTGGTATTATATGGCAAATGATTTATTATGAATGTATAATCATAATTCTTATGCTTTGTATGGCCTCTCATGAGGAGAGTTGTGTTTTACAAGTCTTAATTGTTAAAAACACAATTAAAAACTGACTTTTGTCAATACATACTTCTCACCACAAACTGACTAAACTTTTCCTGCTAGTTCTGATCACCTGAAATGCTTCACATGAGGCAAGCATAAGCTGTGCTTATTTACTGTATAGCAGCAGGCAGCCCAGGGATTAATCTTTGATTTTACAGTGTTTGTAAAAGTTTAAGAGTTTGCGTCCTCTTCTTTGAGATCAACAAAAACAAGCACTTTTGGTGCACGTACATTGAGGTTGAGATATTACTACAATGCAGCTAGTTTAGCGGCTGCCAGCTGTGGTGCTTCCACTCAATACTTGACCAGTCTTTAAAAAAATGTTGTCTCCATTAGGTACAAAACCATGGGAAAATAGGGGCCAGGTTGAAAAATACCTACGTTATCCTTTAAGAGGTCAAGCCAACATTAAAAATCGTGCTTCATAAAGTGTAAAATCCTGTAAAGTGAGAGCGTTAAGGCCGGGCTGGTTATTGAATATGAAGGAGTGTGATGCTGATGAGGAGAAACTAGATTTCTGCCTTCTTGTGTTCTTCTGATTCAGTGACATACAGCAGTAATAAGAAATAATTATGTTATCTGGTTGGAGTTCCATCCTCTTCATCCTCTTAATATTGATTCATGCTGTGATGTTCTGTCAGGGCGTCTCTACATGATGGGCTGATGGAGTGTAAAACAGTGTCGACTCACGTCGTGCCGTCTTGAAACAGCAGTGAAAGGAAAATAAAGATGCTGTTGCCTCGAGTCTCAGTTTATCATGTCACAGTACAAGGCTATGTGAGGTGGAATTAAAGCACTGTGCATCCGTCTATTGTTTCAATAAGGACTGTCTTACAGTATGACACTAAATGGTTTCTTTTATCATCAGTGCATTTTCAAATAATTGTGTGGACTATGTGGTCTTCAAAGCACAACCACATTCCCCCTATAATCTACCACTGCAGGTCAATGCATACACATATATGGGATGCACATGTCTAAGTATATTGATATACATATATACACTGTGTATGTGTGTATTTGTGTGTCAAGTCCAGAGTCCAGTGACCCGCCTGGCTTCAGTTACGCTCTCTGTAACACGACGGAGAGGAGAAACCTCTCTGGATCCACCTTGATTGCGGGAAGCAGAGCAGCTGCAGGCATAGATAAATCTCCCCTGAGGAAAGTCGATACAGCAGCTCACATGTCCAGCAGATGAATATCCAACCCGTCAGCATTTTAATGGCTACAAAACAACGTTCATACGATACAGAAGTACTCAAACCAAAAGTACCCTGAGTAAAAGTAGCAGTATCACCAACATTCCACAGTCTTGAGAACAAACTTTACTGCTATATATATATATATCAGTAAAGTTTGTGTAGAGTGTAGTGGTTAGCGCTGTCGCATCACAGCAAGAGGGTCGCAGGTTCGATTCCAGCTTGGGACTCTTCTGTGTGGAGTTTGTATGTTCTCCCCGTGTAAGCGTGGGTTTTCTCCCGGTACTCCGGCTTCCTCCCACAGTCCAAAAATATGCAATTTAAGTTAATTGATCACTCTAAATTGCCCCTAGGTGTGGATGTGAGTGTGAATGGTTGTCTGTCTATATGTTGTCTGTCTCTATGTGCCCTGCGATGGACTGGCGACCTGTCCAGGGTGTACCCCGCCTTTGCCCAATGCCAGCTGGGATCGGCTCCAGTCCCCCGCGACCCCTAACGGGATAAGCGGTTGACGATGAATGAATGAATGAATATATATTGGGGATGGAGCCTCCACCCACCAACTCTGGAGCCCCCCTCCCCCTATTCTTCCTCTCTCTCCTATCCTAACCTATCCTAATATATATATATATATATATATATATATATATATATATATATATATATATATATATATTTAAGAAGGACTGTTATTTAAAATAGACCATTATACTGTATGCTGGAACAGGAACAGGAAATAGAATAATCCAATCATAAGGTGAAAGAAACATAAAAAAAATAATAAATAAAAATAATAAACAAATAAATAACAAATTAGAGCATCAACATACATTCTGCAAGTAAAATGTCTTACAATAATATAGTTATAATACTTAGCATAACACATTTATTAAAGGTGGTAAATGCAAGATTGGGAGCATTTCTATTCCCTCTGCATGACTCTCATAATGGCAAGCTGGCGGCTAGCAGCTAATGGCAAAGAACGTACAGTGTATTGCCACTAAGTGAAAATCAATTGTTTGTTCCATTGCAACATTCACATCCAGCAGCAGAGCTACACTACCAGACACCAGTAAAATGTCCGCCTACAAACTGCCGTCCAAAAGTAAAACAAAATCGTTTCTCTTCTATCGTCATATTCTACCAAAATAGCCTGTGGTGCATAGTAAAATATTATAATAAGCATTCAAAAGTTCAAAATGGTGGTTGCAGCTTTTGTGAATTGAGTTTTGTCTCTTTGCTTCTGTACTCTTTGCTTGCAGCGCTAACAGTGAAAACAACAGCAACACTGCTGACAGAGCTAGTCATGCCAACCTGAGGGGAAACCAGGGCTGCTACACTTCTAGTGCAGTAGACGTACAGAGTAGTGCAGAGCAGCGATTAGCCAGCAGGGCACGCTCGCATGTTTGAACATGCACTAAAAGCATGCATGGCCGGCCAACAAGCACAAGAAGCTCTGCTCACAACACACAAAGGGAGCACACCTGCTCAGGTAGACATCACTCCTGAATATCTTTACATAGACAATAGTTGTTTGCTGCTATAGTAATGATCTAAAGAGAACCTTTTAAGAATAAAAATGCAAAAAGACCTAAAAAAATCAGAGCAAACAAACTCCACAAAAGGACATTTTCAAGTCTTTTTCACATCTGCTTTGCTTTGAGGCAGCTCAGGTCCGACAGCTCAGGTTGCCTCACATACAAACATAAGGTGGAATATGTCTTTAAGTGAGATGTAATGAGACCCTCTGGTATCTAAAGTGAGAGGTCAGGACAGACGAGTCTTCTGATACAGATCAATGGAAACAACTGAGACCAGTGGAGCCAGAGACTCCCTGCTGATTCAATTTACCATCTCTGTAATTCACATGATCGTACAGCACTGCCTCTCAGCCAGCACACACATACACACACACACAAATGATGGTGGGCTGTTTCAAGGACAAACACACATGCAAAAATGGCAGCATTTCTGTCATTTAGAGCACATGAAAAATAGAAATAAACCAGAATAAAATCATTAATAAATGCATTTAAAAAACCAAGCTGGACTTTGACTTAGTTTGAGATTCAATCAGGATGCAAACCAATTTGAAATCCTACAGGTTAGTCTGGAAACAAGGGCTGTGTCCCATTTCCCTAAAGATCCATACCTCATCTTTTCGTTTGACACCAGTGCTGCCATCTTGCCAGACACAACAATCACCAGAACATACTGTCAATATTAGATAATTCTGCAAAACCACAGATTCAGCGTATCCTCATACAGTGGCCTGTATGATATGTTAAAAAAAAAAAATGAAAAGTTATTCCTCATTTTGTCATGGTTCTGGACTTTTGTGTTAGTTAATTTCCTCTGTAAGTGCATTATTGGGTCAGTATTGTTATTTTGAGTTTCTGCCATTTTCACTCTAATGTTGTTTGTTTTTGTCACCCACCTCTGGCATCATGTCTTGTTTCACTCCCTGTGCTGGTCCTGGTGTCTTGTCTTTGGTTGTTTCGTGTTTTATTTTGAAAGTCTTGCATCTCTGTGTCATTTCTAGTTTTACTTCCTGCCCCTGTGTGTTTTCTTTCCATTTTCTTGATTGACACCTCTGACCTAGTTTCCCTGATTGTTGCCTTTTCCCTCTGTTGTTGTCGGCTCATTTGTTCAGTTCCCAGTGATCTGCCGTGCCCACAGTGACTTTCTTGGCTTCATTATTTTTTCCCAGATTCCCTGTCAGACACCCTTCTCCTCTGTGTAGCTTTGTGTTTCTTTTCTGTCCGGTAGGTTGTCTTCCTGTTGAGGTGTCTCTCCCGTCACTCATAGTTGTCCTGTGTCTCACTTGTCTGTGTTTGTTCCATTGTGTACCCTCCCTGTCTCTCTTTGTACTTTAGGTTTTGTGTTAATTCAAGTTTCGGTGTTTTTAGCTTTCATGCTGTAACTTTGAGTTACTTGAGTGTTTAGTTATTTAGTTTTCTTGATGCTACTTTGTATTTAGTTAATATTTCTTTTGAGTATCAGTTTATTATTTTTTGTATTACTAGAAGATATTGTTTTTTCAGCCTCAGATTAAAGGCTCGCTTTTCGTTAATAAGATAAGATAAGATGAACCTTTATTAATCCCCGTAGGGAAATTCAGTTTTTTACACTCTGTTGTTAATTTCACACAGTACACATACATGCATTAATGGAGAGATGTCAGAGTGAGGGGACTGCTCCTGACAAGCGCCCCAGGGTTTGGTGCCTTGCACCTCTGCAGTGCCCAAGAGGTAAACTGGCACCTCTCCAGCAACCAGTTGGTCTTGATCCATGTCGGGACTTGAACCGGTGACCCTCCGATTCCTAAACCAACTCCCTACGGACTGAGCTACTGCTGCCCCCATCTGTCCCAATCTTTCCATTTGTGTGCTGGTAAAGTTTAGGAAAAGAACTTGGTAAAGTTTGGGAAAAGATTGTGGTTTGGGTTAAAATAACTATGACAGTGGCATGAAGTATGTAAAGTTACATGACAAATAAATCAATGTTGACTCCTTGTTTCATACTGGGAATCCTGGTGGTCTCCTGGGTGAAACTGTTTTTTGACCCAGCCATTCATCTATCCTGACATCCACCCTCCATTTGTTGCTCTTTATACTTCCTGGTTCACATTTACATGGATGAAATACAAACTGATTTCATGGGATAAATACAAATTACACCAAAACAGATAGCAGCGAAGTGCAGCTCACCACAATAATTACATTTCTAGGTGTCCAGTAGGTGTGTTCATGTGTTTTCTATTCTTTGTGACTCTGGCCAACATGTCACAGGAGTCACAGGATCTTTTTACTGTGGATACTCTTTGGCTGCCAATACAAGTTCAATTTTCCAAGTTTTTTGGAAGAGCCAAAGAATCAAATGGCGTCAGCTCACTGAGCTCCGGAGCGGCTGCCACAGCTTTCCTCCCTCTGATAAAATATAACAGCTTAATAATAACAAATGATACACAAAATTTCTTAACTTAAGTAAACATTTATTGAACAACACACTGGTCTGTCTCTCCAATCTGCATTTTGTGTCTGCACTGCCTTGCACTTAAATAAAAATAATGTATAAAATAGATATAGAAGAAGAAGAAGAGAAGAAGATAGTCCTTTATTAGTCCCACGAGGGGAAATTCAATTTTTTCACTCTGTTGTTAACTTATACACGGTACATGCAGACCCGAACACACACATGCACAAACATGCAACAATGGAGAGATGTCAGAGTGATGGGGCTGCTCCTGACAAGCGCCCCGAGCAGTTGGGGATTTGGTGCCTTGCTCAGGGGCACCTCGGCAGTGCCCAAGAGGTAAACTGGCACCTCTCCAGCTACCAGTTCACACTCAGTTCTTGGTCCATGGTGGGACTTGAACCGGTGACCCTCCGGTTCCCAAGCCAACTCCCTACAGACTGAGCTACTGCCGCCCATGAAACATGAAACGGGTAACCAAAAAAACTAAACTTTGTCAAATACTGTATACTTATGAAAAAAAATAAAGTTTTAGTGCACTTTTGCAGCATTGATCAAGTTTCTGAGAGCATAAATGTGTAAACCTACATAACTAACCCTAAAACAAATAAACAATAGTAGCGCTGCACACAGTAGCACCCTGTAGGATATCTTTGTTTTTGGTCTGAAAAAAATGTATACGATGCTTGAACTTGAATACACATAAAATCTATGTATATCAAAGTTCATTCTCACTTTATCTAAACTTGTTCTGAGTCTGCATTCTACTTATAATTTAAATAAAATAATGTCCTGAAGTAAACAACCTTACTTAGCAGCATTTGATGAAGGCCAGCGCCATCTGCTTGTTGCTGAGGGAACGAAAATTTGTAAACAATATAAAAAAAATGAGCACATTATCTTAGTTTTAGTCCCGGTTCTTGTCCTGAGTCTCTTCTTCACCCCACCCATCCCTCACTGAAAGTTCTTAGTACTCCCAGTTTAAGAGCTGCAGGCTGTGGTGGAGGAAACAGTTTCTCTGCATTTTCTCCCATGAACCTGCTCCTCTTCTTGTCACAGATAATCCCAATGTCACTAAATATTCTCTCGCTGGGAACAGAGGAGGCGGGTGGACAGAGGAAATTTTTTGCCAGTGTTGCAAGAAGGCATAGGTGGGATGTGTTCTGTTTCCACCATTCTACTGGTGGACAAGTCTGTCTGTCAGTCAATGGCTCACGGAGGTACTGATCCAGCTGCTCAGAGAAGCCATGCTTATCACTCTCTTCAGCAGGAGTGTCACGAGCCTGCAAAATATGTGCATACATTTGTATACAAGACCAGAGGGACCAGGTGCCTCTTCCTCCTCCACCCTTTTCTGTTTCGGATCCGATCCTTGGTCTCCAGTGGTGGCTGCTTTTAGTTACTCAGACCTAATGGCATGCTCTTCTTTAAGCCATTTTTGTGCCTTACTCAGTGTGTCCACTGCAAAGACCTGACCCTTGTACCGAGGATCCAGCAGTGTTACCAGCACCAAACATTTGGTATCCTCCTCCTGAAGCACCATCTTCAGTACAGCAATGCTTGGGATGACGCAGGAGATGGGGGCCTCTGCTTTCCTCATCTCAAAAGTTTGCTCTGCAGTTGGTGTTGTAAACTTCCCATATTTTTCTGCATAGATTATTATGGCACGCTTCTGTTCTAGCGTCCTCTGCAACATGTGGAACATGGAGTTCCGGTGGGTAGGAACATCCCGAATGATACCATGCTGGGGGAGGCCAGGTTCTTTTTGAATGGCACATTGTTTTGCTAGCACAGAGTGGCTGAAGTGCGTAGCAAATGTATTTAACTTGGTGATAATGTCCCCCACTACTCTCGGGCTGCGGATGCAGCTACATTTGGTGAAAGTTTAATCTCCACTTACAGTTTGTTCCACCTGTTTGCAGCATAATAGCTAAATGCTGCTTCTCCAAGTTTAGTCCAGAGTCTGGCCTGGACTAGCTGACCTGAGTCCTTGGATCTAAGAGCCCTGCTAGGTCTATATTCTCTGATCTCTGAACATATCAGAACTCAACAATACTACAGTCTAATAGTTTTAGCCCTGGAGCCCTTTACCGTCTTTCGGTACCCATCCCTACCAGTAAGCTACAGCTGGTTGGAGCCTCGCTATTTTCTCTCAAAAAGTAACATTTAATATCTAACCAATTTAATATACTGTATCGGGCTTTGAAAGAAGAATTCAAGCCTTCCCGTTTTCTCCTGCTTTCTCCCAGTTAGGACATTGTTCATCTCACACACTCTTGCACAGGTTAGTCCACTGGTCTACATCTACTGAGGTCTGCAGGTAGAATAGTAATTTGATTGAGACAGGGGATGGCATCACATGTGTTCTGCACATGCAACAACACTGGGCTGCCTGCAGATGTGCCTGCTTGATAATCGGCTTAATATGCTCATACATTTTGACTAAAAAAGTAAAAAAACAACTAGAAAAGACGGACAGCCAAACACAGGGGCGCCATTTTTTTCACTTCTCTCCTGACAGATGTAGCATGTAACCAGACTTACCATGATGTTAACTGAGTTGACAAGACAGACAGACAAACAGACAGAGAGAGACAGAAAGACAAAGACAGAAAGACAGACAGAGAGGGAGAGTCAGACAGAGAGAGAGACAGAGAGAGGGAGAGACATAGAGATAGAGACAAAAAGACAGAGGAAGGGACAGACAGAAAGACAGTCAGTCAGTCAGTTGTATTTAGGCAGAATAAACCTTTAAATCTACAAGTCCCTAGATATAAAGCAGTATTTAGGCAGAATAAACCTTTAAAACTACAAGTCCCTGGACATGAAGCAGTATTTAGGCAGAATAAACCTTTAAAACTACAAGTCCCTGGACATGAAGCAGTATTTAGGCAGAATCAACATTTAAAACTACAAGTCTAATCAGGAAATAAGAAACACCTGTTTGTGTCTGAAAGTGCTGAGTTATGGTTGCAGTGAGACAGCATTTCCCAGTCAGTAAACCAGAAAAATACCCACCGAACAAGTGCTGATAACAGAAAAACCGTAACAGATATCGTTTTGATTTTTGAGGAGACCGGGAAGGACTCTGATGAAGATCTGGTGCAAAAATTGTGCATGTAGTGTCAAAAATGTGTCCACGGGAGCAGTTTCAAAAACTGGTAACTGTTGCTCTGATCTAAAAACTTGTCCCAAAATTAAAATGGGCCTCTATGAGGGTGAACACTGGAGATGCTGTCTCTTCCAGGCATCTAGAGCTAAATGTGTAAGTCTGAGTGATTCCATAGAAACATGTCTGCGACCAGTACAAGCAGCATTTATATGAAAAAAGATATGTATGAAGAGTGAAAATTGTGAGCATGGGAGCAATTTGTTCAGAAAATTTTCAGGTTTTGAAGTTCATTTCCACTCTAGCTGTGATGTCATGTGCTCTAGCTCTGCTAGATGATTCCACGCACTACACACCCATTATACACCCATTATAAAAAGTCTGAAAGAAGTATAAAACTTAAACTGTGATTGTGGAAAAACTGTAAAAGATATCAAAAATCTGAATCATTGCTTAATAGTTCAAAGCCCCATGACCAGTTGAAAGTTTAAATGGTGTATGTGGCTAAAAGTATGCAGAAGCAGTAGTATTTCAAATTGGAGCAAGTTTAAGAGGATTTGAAGATTTTCTCCATTGGATTACAGTGTAAAAAAATCTGAAAGAAGCTTGATATTTTAAAAAGTATAAATAGTTTAAACAAGAAACATCATAGCACTAATGTGTTTAATGAACTGAATATTTTGATAGTAGAACAGTCTCTGCAGCTGAAAGTATTCAGGAGTAGTTAAAGTCCAAAAATGTACAGAAGAAATAGTTGAAGTTGAAGAACTAGAAAATTCATTTCCTGCTGAAAATGCGTGTGAATGCTGATAGCTGAAATCAATTGCAAAGCATTGCTGAAAATACAGAAAGGTGAAATGACTTGCCTAGAAATGTAAAGGCTCAAGTCCATTGCACTGTACTGCCAAAAAACCTTGAAGTTGCAATATGCAGTTGGAAGCTTAGCTGCATTACCTAAAGAAGCTAAGAGCTGAAATACATTACTAGAAAAGCTAGACGCTAGACTGTAATATTTTCAAAGTAAATTTAAAGTAAATTTGAATGTATATACCTGAATATCAGAAAATTTTGATCGATGAATGGTTTTTGTAGCTGAAAGTATGCAGGAAGAGTCAAAAAATGTCCGCAAGAAATAGTTGAAGATGAAGTTGTTGAATAAAGATTCAAAGAACAATACGGTGACAAAATTTGCGTACCCTGAGCTATCGCATCAGACCAGCCGTGACCCTCATCATCCTGTCCTGCTCTTGTCTCTTCTCTGGTGGTGGTGATGTCATTGGGGGAACCTTAGCTGCTTGTCAAAGTCAGCTCTCATTCATTAGTCATTTCCTGGAGCCTGGCTGAAGACGATGTTCTACCTGGACACTTCTGCAAACTCGACAGACTGCATATTTGGTTGGATTTACCAACAGAGTTGATCATCTCTGTCTGATGTTGCAGATCACAGAGCTCATTATCAGATGCTGGTTCTCTTCTGTGAAAGAAGCAATAAATCAGGAAATGCTGAAACAAAGTCAGCTTTGTTGTTTTTCCTTTGTGATTTCTGCACACCCAGGCTGCAATATCTGTGTCTGTGTATGTAAGATACACATCCCTGTTAATGTAAACACACAAAATATATTCTTAACTCTTATTGCATCACATAGAAGCAAAATGTTCCTTTCTATCAAGTCATCACATGTAGTGAAGTCTGAGCACTTTACTGTGTCAGAGTGATGTTTATCTGCATTTCAAAGATGACAGAAGTCTCTTCAATTGTCTGGAAATATACAGTTTAGACTACTCTAAATTGGTGATTCAGCACAAAGAGAGCTGCAGTAATAAAACTATTCTCTCATAATACAATCACAATGAAATGATTCATCTTCAGGAGTTATATACTGTAGATACATAAAACATAATACTTGACATTTGGAGGTCAGGTGGCACTTAAAAAATATGTGACAGACTCAACTAGCCTGTCTGCTGATAAGCATTATGAGAATTATATAACTTAAAGCAACAGATTTTAAGTCAGGCTCCGTTCCCCCCGATGTTGATTCACTTAGCTTTACCTCTAACCTCACATCCTTGTGGAAAGAGTGTTTCTCAAGGACAAGTCTCATTCTGAAATCAGAGGCAGTGACGGTTGTGGGAGAGAGATGGTGTTATGGCTGATGCTGCTGCTGAAATGACTGAATAAATAAATAGATACAGAAAAAAGAAGAGAAAATTGCATGATTAAATGTATAAATAAACATGACTAAATTAATAAAAAAAAATACATATACAACTGAGTGTCCTAGCGTCATGCTGGTTTTGTTGCTGATGTTTATGCTGCATAAATAAGTAAATAAATGAATAAAGAAAGAAAAAAAGAAAATTGTATAAATAAATGAATAAATAAATACAAGAATAAATGAATATGTACAGACATAAATACATGAAAAAATAAATAACAGAATAAATAAATGCGTAAATGGAAATGGAAATAATTGAATAAATCTTGAAATGAATAAATACAAGTTGATAATTCAATACCCATGCGCAATAAGCTAAATATGCCCCTCAGTCACCACATGTGAGGGTGTAAAAAACTGCCCACGATGCAATAGAGGTTGCGCAATCCCGCTAACTCTTTACACCAATGTGAAATACCTGTGCAATAGCTATATCTATACTTTCATATATAATATATACGCATAAAAGAATATACTCCATCCTGTGAATCTACAGTTTCCAAGTTTTTTTCTGATCAATCTACTTACTTTATTCTTTATTTCCTTTTTTATAGGTAATCTTCCTGTATATTTGTCTATATTCCTGTTTATTTGTATATACTCCTGTATATCTGTTTATATTTGTATATCCTGTATATTTGTCTGTATTTTTTCCATATATTTTTATGTACACTTGGGTGTTTTGAAATGTGCTGCTGTAACGACCAAATTTCCCCACTGTGGGATTAATAAAGGTGTATTCTATTCTATTATACATATATATCACATATATATCTATTCTATCCTACATTTTCTGCAGAAAAAAATGCAGAAATAAATGTATAAATACAAGAATAAATGAATGAATACAGAATTAAATACATGGAAAAATAACAAAATAAAAATAAATAAATGCTGAAATATACATGGAAATAAATGAATAAATATTGAAATAAATAAATAAAGCCTGATAATTAAACAGGACATATAAATATATAAATGTTATTGAATTTCTAGATTTTTTGTCATCTATGTTTTCTTTACTTTATGGCTTTTTTTTTTTTTACTTTGATTTGACAGAAACTGTGACAGTTATAGGAGAGAGAGGATGACAAGGAGAAAAGTCCAAGAGTCAGATTTGAACCCCCGACCCCCTGCCCTACCAGATGAGCTCACTGAGCCTCTTATCCTCTAGTTGGTTTTGTTGCTGATCCTGCTGAAAATGAAGATGAGCTGTTCTGGTTCAGTGAGTTCTGGGTCAAGATTGTGTGAAGCGTGTACATAGTAATTATTGATGGAAACACCTGCTGTACACAGAATAAAGAGTTCAAATCATGGACATTATATCATCTGTTACAGAATGTTGAAGTTGTACCAAGGTGATATAAGGGCTGCAGACTTTTCTAGAAGCTCATATTCACATGGACTCGGTAATGAGCAGACCTGTTGTGAAAACTTGGAGACTGAATATCTCATGGACCCCCTGAGCACTGCCTGCTGACCACAACCATGACCGCTTCTTTTGCAAGTAAGACATCAATGTATGCATTAATGTTCCTTAAATCACATAAACTGGAAACTCAATACAAAATGTGTTTTTAATTATGTTAAATTGTTGAATTTATAGTTCAGTGATTAGTAGACTGTTGGCCTGGAAAACACTGATTGTGATGAAAATTGATGTTTTCTGGGTGCAAATCAGTAATTATCTGGTAACACCTGTGATGTGAAGTGTGACGGGGGAACTGTGCAGTGCAACAACGGTCGTGATTTGAAAATACTTATTTTTGACGGAGTGCAACACATTTTCCAAATTTTCCGCTGAGTCATTTCGGAAACAAAATGGCGACTGAGTTATTTTATATTAGTTTTTTGAATAATGCCAAAAAATAAGTTGATTTGTGCATAATGTAGAGTGTCAGGAATACCAGGTCTTAAGTTATGTGTTTCTTGTTGCATGCTCTTATTTTTGCACTTACTGTTTTACTTTGTATTCTAACATTCCCTCTCGTTTCAAATCACCTCACTTCCTGATCGCATGCTTTCCCACCCGCACGTTTGAGCACCTCCTCCTGACCTAGTTTTCAACACCATTCACCTATGTCTGATTGTCTTCTCCCCGCCCTGATTGTGTATTTAATGTCTGCTTCCCTTTCCCTCTGTGCCAGTTCGTGTTTATCCGTAGTGAAAAGCGTACCCGCATTACTCCTCGTGTTATATTGATTTCTCGTGCTACTGAATCTCTGAAGCTTGTTTCAAAGTTGCCCCTTTTTGCCTGCCACTCTGGATTTGTCTGCTTGTGTTTTTGCTCTACTGTGTACCGAACCAAGAACTGTATTAAAGACGCCGATTATTGTGAGCATCCCTGAGCCTGAGTCTGCTTCTGAGTCCAAGCCTGCGTGTGTAACCTGCCTTGACAGTACGAAATGGCCAGCAATGGACTCAGCAGATTCAGAACAAGTCCGTACCGCGATCCGAGCTCAAGGAAAGCGGCTTAATCAACACGAGGAACAGCTTACTGCCGTATGCCACGGCGTTAAGCAGTTAAACAAACACCAAGAAAGGTTTCGTTAAACCATCGGAGAACATATGAATCAGGTGGGAACCCAAATGCAAGCCCTCCTGAACATGTTGGAGACTCACCCGATTTCCAACACTGACTCCCAT
Organism: Pterois miles; assembly: GCA_947000775.1. Taxonomy (NCBI): domain Eukaryota; kingdom Metazoa; phylum Chordata; class Actinopteri; order Perciformes; family Scorpaenidae; genus Pterois; species Pterois miles. The sequence goes on along the minus strand of CAMQGK010000479.1, from coordinate 5,375,635 downwards.
GCCACTCCGCCTGCTGCGCCTCAGTTTGAGACGCCAGTTACGGTTGCGGCGCTTGCCCCAGTAGTGTCATACACCAGTTCTCCACATCTTGTCAAACCTGAACGTTTCTCCGGGGACTCCGACAACTGCTGCTCATTTTTTGGTGCAATGCAGCCTTCACTTTGAACTGCAAGCAGCCCAATTCCCTTCTGAGCACTCCAAGGTGGCATTCATCATTACCCACCTTTCCGGCAGGGCCGAAGCTTGGGCAACAGCAGCGTGGGCACGAAACTCCCCGGTATGTGTGTCTCTCAACCTGTTTACTGATACTTTGCGCAAGATTTTTGATCACACCACGCCTGGCTGAGAAGCCACCCGGGTACTGGTGGGACTCCGACAGGGAAAAAGACGGGTTGCTGACTACGCCATTGAATTCCGTACTCTGGCCGCGGACAGTGGATGGAACAATGCTTCGCTGATGGACACCTTTCTGCACGGTCTTTCGGACCCAGTGAAGGACCAGCTAGCTCCCCTGGACCTGCCAGCAGACCCGGATGCCGTCATGGCCCTCGCCATCCGTATCGACAACTGGCTATGGGAAAGAGAAAAAGAGAGAGAAAAAGAGAGACGTCAAAGCGCAGTACCACCTCCCGTCCAGACGAGGCAGACTCCAGTTCAGCGTCCTGGTTGGCGTTCCACATCCCAGGTCACTCCAGAGGGCTCTCCATCTCCCCCTAGTGGGACGGATGAACCTATACAAATTGGTAGACCAAAGTTGTCTCCAGAAGAACGACAGCGTCGTCTGCGGGAGGGCCGCTGTATCTACTGTGCTCAACAAGGACACTTCCTGGCTTCATGTCCACTAAAAAAAAAGGCTCACCAGTGAAAGAGAGGACACTGGTGAGCCCAACCACTGCTTTGAACTTTTCCTCCCTTGCTGCAGGTCCAGATCACCTCCTCTGGTCACTCCCTCCTGTTCCCGGTACTGGTGGACTCGAGATCCGATGAAGACTTTATCGACGGAAGCCTGGTGGAGACACTCAGCCTTCAACGGATTCCTTTGAAAGAGACCCTGGAAGCAAGCGCATTGGACGGAAGACTACTCTGCAGGGTTACTCACCGCACCTCACCAGTGCAATTAACTATTTCAGGTAATCACTCAGAGACCATTAGCTTCCACATCTTTGTATCTTCGGTACATCCATTGATTTTGGGGCTTCCTTGGTTAAAGAAACACAATCCACACATTAATTGGTCCACTGGGGAGGTTTTGAACTGGGGGGAGGGTTGTACTCTAACCTGCTGCTTGTCTGTTCCCTCTCCGGAGCCCGTTTATAGACTATTGGTGCCCCTAGTGTTGGAGCAGGGATTCACGCCTTCCTCATCGCCTCCAGAGGTCGCCATCGCCCCAGACTTGGCAGGTGTCCCTTCCTGTTACCACGACCTCCGAGAGGTATTCAACAAGGCTCGTGCCACCTCTCTTCCGCCCCATCGGCCGTACGACTGCAGCATTGATCTACTTCCGGGAACATCTCCTCCGAAAGGAAGGTTATACTTCCTCTCCACTCCTGAAAGGGAGGCGATGAGGGAGTATATCGACTCCTCGCTGGCTGCTGGTATCATCCGTACCTCCTCTTCCCCTGCTGGTGCTGGGTTCTTCTTCGTTGAGAAGGACAAGACACTCCAATCCTGTATCGACCACCGTGGACTAAATGACATTACAGTAAAAAACAGGTACCCCCTCCCTTTAATCTCCTCCGCTTTTGAACTGCTAAAAGGGGCTAAGGTTTTCTCCAAACTAGACCTTAGAAACGCTTATCATTTGGTAAGAATAAGGGAGGGGGATGAATGGAAGACAGCATTTAATACCCCTAGTGGACACTACGAGTATTTGGTAATGCCATTTGGTCTTACGAACACTCCCACCGTCTTTCAGTCCCTAGTTAACGACATCCTCAGGGACATGCTCAATTTGTTTGTGTTTGTCTATCTTGACAACATTCTGATTTTTCCCCCAGATGAGCAGTCTCGCGTCCACCATGTTCGCCAGGTACTCCAGAGACTGTTGGATAACCAGCTGTTTGTTAAAGCAGAAAAGTGCGAGTTTCACGTTCCAACAGTCTCTTTCCTTGGCTTTGTAGTTTCCCCAGACAACATACAAATGGACCCTGCTAAGGTCAGCGCCGTGGCTGAATGGCCTACTACCAAGAACCACAAGATGGTACAGAGGTTCTTGGAGTTCGCCAACTTTTAACGGCGATTTATTAGAAGAAGAAGAAGAAGAAGAAGATCTACCTTTATTAGTCCCACAGTGGGGAAATTCAATTTACACTCTGTTTTAACTTATACATGGTACATGCACACAAACACACACACACATGCAGTAATGGAGAGATGTCAGAGTGAGGGGGCTGCTCCAGACAAGCGCCCCGAGCAGTTCGGGGTTTGGTGCCTTGCTCAGGGGCACCTCGGCAGTGCCCAAGAGGTAAACTGGCACCTCTCCAGCTACCAGTTCATACTCAGTTAGAGTGAGATTAGAAATTTCAGTTAGAAATTAGAAATTAGAAATTTCAGTTCCGTTGCCGCCCCCTTGCATGTGCTGACCTCACCCAAAAATAAGTTTGAATGGTCCATTAACGCTGATGAGGCCTTAAACAAGTTAAAAGACTCGTTTTGCTCTGCTCCCATCCTCACACTGCCAGACCCCAGCCGACAGTTCATAGTTGAAGTTGATGCCTCTGATTCTGGCATTGGTGCGATCCTCTCCCAGCATTCTTTGAAAGACAATAGGCTTCACCCGTGTGCTTTTCTGTCTAGAAAACTCTCTCCTGCAGAAAGGAACTACGACATCAGCAACCGTGAACTGTTGGCTGTGAAGGCTGCGCTGGAAGAATGGCGCCACTGGCTGGAGGGAGCAGAGCAACCCTTTCTGGTATGGACAGACCATAAGAACCTTGAATACATCAGGTTAGCTAAGCGCCTCAACTCCCGGCAAGCAAGGTGGACTCTATTCTTTAATAGATTTAATTTCTCCCTCTCTTACCGGCCGGGGGCTAAGAACAGAAAGCCTGTTGCCCTATCCAGACAGTTAGACTCAGTCGACGTTCCCAGATCTCCCTCTCACATTCTGCCCCCCTCCTGTGTTGTGGGGGCAGTAGCCTGGAGCATTGAGGATAAAGTAAGAAAGGCCCTGGTTCAGGTAACGGTACCCGAAGGATGCCCCATTAACAGACTGTTTGTCCCTGTTAATATGCGCTCCCAGGTAATTCACCGGGCCCACACCTCTCGAGTCGCCTGCCACCGCGGAACACGTCGCACGATGTTTGTCATCAGACAAAGATTCTGGTGCCTGGCGATGGAGAGGGACATCAAGGAGTATGTTTGTCTGTGCTCAGAATAAGCCTTCTCATCCCAGCCGGCCTGCTTCAACCCCTTCCCCTGCCTCATCGCCCCTGGTCCGACATTTCCTTGGACTTTGTCACTGGTTTGCCTCTCTCCGAAGGTAACACCACAGTACTCACTATGGTGGACCGCTTCTCTAGGATGGTTCACTTTGTCGCTTTGCCTAAGTTATGCTCCGCCAAGGAAACGGCGGTGTGAGAAAAGTCATGTCTTAGGTTTTCTTTTGTTTGCATGCTTGCATGTTCTGTGTTTCTCACTTCCTGTTTTATTTTGAAGTTTACTTTCCGTTTCAGTTTAGGTCACTTCACTTCCGGTTTTGCATGCTCCCCGCCTGCACCTTTGTGCACCTCCTCTTGACCCAGTTTTGAACACCATTCACCTGGTTCTGATCGTCTTCTCCCCGCCCTGATTGTGTTCACCTGTGTATAGTTAATCACTCCCCTCACTAGTATATAATGTGTGCTTCCCCTTCCTCCTGTGCCAGTTTGTCTCTTTTCGTAAGTTTCGTACCCGCGTTATTTCCCTTGTGCTCTCGTGTATCTTGCCTGTGTATTGAACTCTGCTTGTTTTTGACTTAGCCCTTGCCTAGTGATTTGGACACTGTTACTGATTATTGCTCTACCGTGTACCGACCTGTTTTGATTAAAGACGCTGATTTTTTGGAAACTGCCCGTGCCTAGAGTCTTGCATCTGAGTCCACTCCTGTTGTGTATCCAGTCGTGACAGTACGACCTGGCCACATTATGGACTCAGCAGACTCTGACCCGCTCCGTTCTGCGATCCGTGCTCAGGGGAAACGTTTAAACCAGCACGAGGAACAATTATCCGCTGCCTGTTTAGGCATTAAACAGTTCTCCGAACACCAGGAGAGTTTCCGTGCCACCATCGGGGATCAAGTTAATCAGCTGGGTAATCAGTTGCAGGCGCTCATGAACTTTATTAAAAACCCACCGCAACCCAGCGGTACATCTCCGGTACCACCGATCGCAGCGACTACACTCCCCGAGACGCCGGCTTCCGCTCCGCTGCCGCCTCCAGTGACTGTGTTCCCTAACTCTCCGCACCTCGCTAAACAAGAGCGTTTCTCCGGAGACTCCGACAACTGTCGTTCATTTTTGGTGCAATGCAGCCTTCACTTTGAACTGCAAGCAGCCCAATTCCCCTCCGAACGATCAAAGGTGGCATTTATTATTACCCACCTTTCGGGCAGGGCAGAGGCTTGGGCTACGGCAGAGTGGGCGCGTAATTCTCCAATCTGTTCCTCATTGAACCTGTTTACTGCTACATTACACAAAATATTCGATCACACGACTCTCATCGGATCCAGACGCCGTCATCGCGTTGGCTATCCGAATCGACACCAGACTGTGGGAAAGAGAGAGAGAGAGAGAAAAGGAGAGAGAGAAACGTCGACCTGCAGTACCTCCCCCGCTCCAGGCGAGGCAGTCTTCCACTCAGCGTCCTGCTTGGCTTCCTCCTACCCAGGTCACTTCCAAGGGCTCTCCGTCTCCCCCTGCTGGGGCGGACGAGCCGATGCAAGTAGGTAGAGCTAAACTTACTCCTGAGGAACGCCAGCGCCGCCTGCGGGAGGGGAGGTGCATTTATTGTGGTCAACTTGGACACTTCCTGGGTTCCTGTCCAGCAAAAGAGAGGGCTCACCAGTAAAAGAGAGGAGACTGGTGAGCCAAACTTCTGTTTTGAACTTTTCCTCTCGACCTTTATTACAGACCCAGATCTCCTCTCCGTTCCAGTCCCTGTGTCATCCAGCCCTGGTGGATTCTGGCTCCGACGAGGATTTCATTGATGGTCGTCTGGCGGAGGCGCTCAGGCTCCATCGTATTCCACTCGAAACACCGCTGGAGGCTAACGCACTGGACGGGCGGCTCCTCTGCAGGGTTACTCATCGCACCTCACCGGTTCTCCTGGTCACTTCTGGTAATCACTCCGAAACCCTGAGCTTTCATATTTTCGAGTCCTCCATTCATCCATTAATATTGGGTTTACCATGGCTTAAGAGACACAATCCACACCTGAATTGGTCTACTGGTGAGATCCTGAACTGGGGGGAGGGATGTAAGCTAACCTGCAAACTATCTGCTCCCTCTGTAAAGCCATCTGACAGACTCTTGGCGCCCCTAGCGGCAGATCCAGGTACCGCATCCTCTTCACCACCACCAGATGTCACTGTCCCCCAGGAGTTGACTGGCGTTCCCTCCTGCTATCTGGATCTACAGGAGGTGTTTAGTAAGACTAGGGCCACCTCTCTCCCACCTCACAGATCATATGATTGTGGCATCGATCTCCTTCCTGGAACATCACCGCCCAGAGGAAGGTTATACTCTCTCTCTGTCCCGGAGCGCGAAGCTATGAGGGAGTATATAGACTCTTCACTGGCCGCTGGTATTATCCGCCCATCCTCATCTCCAGCAGGGGCGGGGTTCTTTTTTGTAGAAAAGAAGGACAAGTCCCTGCGCCCCTGTATCGATTATCGGGGTCTCAATGAAATAACTGTCAAGAACAGATACCCCCTACCTCTCATCTCATCGGCTTTCGAGCTCCTTAAGGGCTCGAAGATTTTTACCAAATTGGACCTTAGGAACGCCTACCATTTGGTGAGAATAAGAGAAGGAGACGAATGGAAGACGGCTTTCAATACTCCCAGTGGGCATTACGAATATCTCGTAATGCCCTTTGGGCTCACGAATGCCCCGGCCGTCTTCCAGTCACTAGTTAATGACATCCTCAGAGACATGCTCAACCAATTTGTATTTGCGTACTTGGATGACATTCTGATCTTTTCACCTGATGAGCAGTCTCACATTGACCATGTCCGCAGGGTGCTCCAAAGACTCCTGGACAACCAGCTTTTCGTGAAGGCTGAGAAATGTGACTTTCATGTCTCCTCTGTTTCTTTTCTTGGATTCATTGTTTCTCCTGATAATATGCAGATGGACCCTTCCAAGGTCAGCGCGGTAGCTGATTGGCCGACCCCTCACAACCGCAAAATGGTTCAAAGGTTCTTGGGGTTTGCCAATTTCTACCGCAGGTTCATTAGAAACTACAGTTCTATTGCCTCTCCATTACATGCTCTAACGTCTCCTAAAACCAGGTTCTTGTGGTCCACCGAGGCTGAACAAGCTTTTAATAAGCTTAAGGAAGCCTTTTGCTCTGCTCCCATCCTCACCCTGCCTGACTTGAACCGCCAGTTTATTGTCGAGGTGGACGCCTCTGATACAGGTATTGGAGCAGTTTTGTCTCAGAGAGCCGTAAAGGATAACAAGCTCCACCCCTGTGCGTTCCTCTCTAGAAGGCTCACCTCGGCAGAGAGAAACTATGATATTGGCAATCGTGAACTTCTGGCGGTCAAGTCGGCGCTGGAGGAATGGCGCCACTGGTTGGAGGGAGCAGAGCAACCCTTCCTCGTGTGGACAGACCACAAGAACCTTGAATACATAAGGTCAGCCAAACGTCTCAACTCTAGACAGGCCAGATGGTCATTATTCTTTAACAGATTTAACTTTACACTTTCCTACAGACCCGGGTCTAAGAACGGCAAGCCCGACGCCCTCTCCAGGCTATTTGACACTAGTGAGTCTCCCAGAGCCCCCTCAACCATTTTGCCCCCCTCCTGCGTGGTGGGGGCAGTTACCTGGGACATTGAAAGGAAAGTGAGGGAGGCTCTGGGAGACCTTGCAGTACCTGCTGGGTGCCCTGTTAACAGACTTTTTGTTCCTGAAGCCCTACGTTCACAGGTGATCCATTGGGCTCACACTTCACGAGTGGCCTGCCACCCCGGAACTCGACGCACCCTGTTCGTGGTGAGACAGCGCTTCTGGTGGCAGGGGATGGAAAAGGACATCAAAGAATACGTCTCGGCTTGCCCCACATGTGCACAACATAAGGCGTCTCACCAACCACCTCCCGGTCTTCTGCAACCTCTCCCCGTGCCTCATCGCCCCTGGTCCGACATCTCTTTGGATTTTGTCACAGGTTTACCCCTCTCTGAAGGTAATACCACTGTACTAACTGTAGTAGACCGATTCTCTAACATGGTCCATTTCATAGCTCTTCCCAAATTGCCCTCTGCTAAGGAGACGGCTATTGTTATGCTCAATCAGATCTTTCGCATTCATGGCTTCCCCAGGGATGTAGTGTCGGACCGGGGGCCACAGTTTATTTCACGGTTTTGGAGAGAGTTTTGCTCCCTTTTGGGGGCGTCGGTGAGTCTTTCTTCTGGCCATCACCCTGAGTCGAATGGCCAGACAGAAAGACTCAACCAAGAACTGGAGACCGGGTTAAGGTGCTTGGTGGCGCAGAACCCGGCCTCCTGGAGCAAGAATCTGACGTGGATTGAATATGCCCACAATACCCTGCCTTGCTCTGCCTCTGGTCTCTCTCCCTTCCAGTGCGCCTACGGATACCAGCCACCTTTGTTTCCGGACCTAGAGGGAGAGTCAAGCGTTCCATCAGCTCAAGCTCTGGTCCGGCGCTGCCAGCGCATCTGGAAGGGAGCCCGACAGGTGCTTCTGAGGAGTTCAGCCCGGTATAAGAAGATGGCAGATCGACGGAGGACGCCAGCCCCTGCGTACCAGCCTGGTCAAAGGGTCTGGCTGTCCAGCAGAGATCTGCCTCTTCGCACCGAATGCCGGAAGCTAGCTCCCAGGTTTGTAGGCCCATTCCCGATATCAAAAATTATTAACCCTGTGACTGTGAAACTCCAGCTCCCTCGCTCCATGAAGGTCCACCCCACGTTCCATGTTGGACGTCTGAAACCTGCGAGGAGCAGCAACCTGGTTCCGGCCTCCAAACCTCCCCCGCCTCCTCGGATCGTGGACGGGGGTCCAGTCTACACCGTTTGAAGGCTCCTAGATGTGCGTCGACGGGGACGAGGGAGGCAATACTTGGTCGACTGGGAAGGATACGGCCCGGAGGAGAGATCGTGGGTCTCCTCCCGAAACATCATGGACCCCTCTTTAATCAGAGACTTTCATAGACTCCACCCTAACCGCCCTGGGACTTCAGGAGCCGTCCCTAGAGGGGGGGTTCTGTGAGAAAAGTCATGTCTTAGGTTTTCTTTTGTTTGCATGCTTGCATGTTCTGTGTTTCTCACTTCCTGTTTTATTTTGAAGTTTACTTTCCGTTTCAGTTTAGGTCACTTCACTTCCGGTTTTGCATGCTCCCCGCCCGCACCTTTGCGCACCTCCTCTTGACCCAGTTTTGAACACCATTCACCTGGTTCTGATCGTCTTCTCCCCGCCCTGATTGTGTTCACCTGTGTATAGTTAATCACTCCCCTCACTAGTATATAATGTGTGCTTCCCCTTCCTCCTGTGCCAGTTCGTCTCTTTTCGTAAGTTTCGTACCCGCGTTATTTCCCTTGTGCTCTCGTGTATCTTGCCTGTGTATTGAACTCTGCTTGTTTTTGACTTAGCCCTTGCCTAGTGATTTGGACACTGTTACTGATTATTGCTCTACCGTGTACCGACCTGTTTTGATTAAAGACGCTGATTTTTTGGAAACTGCCCGTGCCTAGAGTCTTGCATCTGAGTCCACTCCTGTTGTGTATCCAGTCGTGACAGGCGGAGGTGATGTTGACTCATGTATTTCATATCCTCGGCTTCCCAAGAGATGTGGTGTCGGACCAGGGGCCCCAATTCATGTCACGCTTTTGGAAGGAGTTCTGCTCCTTGCTAGGAGCATCTGTCAGTCTGTCGTCCAGCCACCACCCAGAGTCCAACAGCCAGACTGAAAGACTGAATCAAGAGTTGGAGATCGGATTAAGGTGCCTGGTGGCCCAAAATCTGGTCTCCTGGAGTAAACACTTATTATGGATTGAGTATGCCCATAACACGCTGCCATGTTCTTCTTCTGGTCTTTTCCCCTTCCAGTACGCGTATGGGTATCAGCCTCCATTATTCCCAGACCTGGAGGGGAAGTCCAGTGTTCCCTCAGTTCACGCCCTAATCCGCCGTTGTCAGCGCATCTGGAGGGTTGCTTGACAGATGTTACTCAGGAGCTCAGCCTGTTACAAGAAGACGGCAGATCGACGGCGGACACCGGCTCCCACATACCAACCAGGCCGAGGATCTGGCTGTCCACCTGAGATCTGCCTCTTCGTGTTGAGTCCCGGAAACTGTCTCCTAGGTTTGTAGGCCCCTTTCCTGTTTCAAAGGTGATTAACCCAGTTACTGTTAAGCTACAGCTTCCTAGATCTATGAAGATCCATCCAACCTTCCATGTGGGATAGCTGAAACCCGTGGTCGACAGCCCCCTGGTCCCTGCCTCTAGACCCCCACCGCCCCCCCCGGATCATCGACGGAGGTCCAGTATACACGGTGAGACGTTTGCTGGATGTCCGTCGCCGGGGGCGGGGCAGGCAGTATTTAGTCAAAAAAAATAGGAATCCACAAATACATGTATTTAAAAGTACACAGTACATATTAGAATGTTGCTACATTGATATACGAGCTGTTGACCCTCCATTCACAGACTGCTTTCCATGTGTAAACTTCATTACTTTTTTACACTGTTTAATTAATAGTAAAATAGGTGAAATATTTCCATATTAGCAATTTCATTTGTTGTATATTTTTATTATTACATAATAATTTCAATTACCATTTTTAAATGTATATTTTAACTTTTTCTGTGTATTGAAAAATATTTTTGTGGAGTAATTTATATAAATCACAAAAGCCATTTATGAATCCTTCTGTGTGCATTCATTAATACTGAGATTGATCTGACTCCATATTGTTTCCTCACTGAGTAGAGACAGAAGTACTGAGTGTCATAGAACTAAATCTGACTGAATACAACTACCACTTGCTAGTTTCTCATCTCTTTTTCTTCTGAGCTCTGCACCAACAGTCCCTTATTACTGTTTCCACACATCAGAATGGTGTAAACCTTTTGTCAGCATTTGGCAGTCAAATATGCCAGGCTTGAAAGAACAACTTGAAAATCAAAACTATCACCTGAGTCCAGCTGAGATATAGCTAACATGCATACATTATCAGATCACTCTCATCCTGTTATAATGTCTCAAAAACAGTACTGCACTATATTGGATATTACTTTTAGGCGTGACAGTGCCACTCTGTTTGTTGGGGATAAGAGATGAACCTTTATTAATCCCCGTAGGGAAATTCAGTTTTTACACTCTGTTGTTCATTTCACACAGTGCTGGATGGAGAGATGTCAGAGTGAGGGGGCTGCTCCCGACAAGCGCCCTGAGCAGGTGGGGGTTTGGTGCCTTGCTCAGGGGCACCTTGGCAGTGCCCAAGAGGTAAACTGGCACCTCTCCAGCTACCAGTTCACACTCAGTTCTTGGTCCATGTTGGGACTTGAACTGGAAAGTGGACAGTGTGACTTTTTAATGTTTTTTTCCTTCCTCAGGTGGCTCCGTTTGGCCTCTGCACAAAGAGTGCCATGATGTTGCGAGGCCCGCCAATGAGCCCGTCCTGCCTGCTTACAATGACGTGGAAGAGGAGGTTGGCCTTGCTGGTTTGGATGATGTGAACTGGCTTCAGGAGGCTGAGGCTGAGCCTCATGGAGGTAGCAATGAAGGTGACCCTTATGGTCATCCTCCCACTTTCCCTGCTGCTGACCCTTATGGTCATCCTTCTGCTGGTTTGACAGTGACTCGGATTGACTCTAAACATCAGAACAATCACTGAGTCCACATGTCCCCTTCATCACATCCACATCACAGCAAGCCCAATCATTCTCACAGTGGCCTTTACATTTGGCAGGTCTGGTGACACACCCCGTAGCATCTTGCACCAAAACCATTAGATTGAGGGTTGGCCTTTGTCTCTGGCAGGTCTGGCGATATACCTGTTAGCATCTGTTACTGGGACTGCTGGATTGTGGGCTGGCCTTTGCATGTGGCAGGTCTGGTGACACCCCCGCTAGCATCTTGCACCAGGACTGTTGGATTGAGGGTTGGCCTTTGCATCTGTCAGGGCTGCCAACACCCCACGTAAAATCTTGCATTGGAGATTTTGTGCAGTAATTCCTCATTGTTGCATGGTGGATCAACATTTCTTTATTTCTATTTCACAACATCTAGGGATAGTTTGGGTGTTTTGAAGTGAGGTTGTATGAGTTACTTATCCATAGTCAGTGTACTACCCACAGAAGATGACGGTTGGTGTGCACCAGTTTGGAGAACTAGACAGCAGTAAGTTTGTATTTTTATATTTTTACTTTTATATTTAGTATTATGCATTGGAAATTTTCCAAAGGGGAACTGAAAGTGAAACTTATCTATGGTGTCTTGAGTGAGTTTAGTGGCTTTGAAGATCGTCACATACTGACACTTCGTCAGACCCCTCTGTGTCAATTTTCAGTCATGGGTAAACATGTGTTAAGCTGATGTGGTAAGGTTCAATTTTTAGCTCTCTGAGTTGCATATGCAGGTCTTGAACGCAGCTCCTCTCCTGGCACGTCCTCCACCAGCCCACAAATCAGGCCAGCTACACAAGGGCACCTGGGGCCTGTTAGTTTCTCTTTGCTTTGACCTGACATGGTGGTGGAGTTGCTGCTGCTGCATGAGCCCTCTGATTGTCCTGCGCAGCCCATGGTTCCATTCCTTTAGAGAATCCCTTGTGATGGCCTATGATGGCCAACCCGGAGATACGTGGCTGCTGTTTTGCTTCCCGTGTCTCCTGTTTTGCCTCCCATTTCTCTTGTTTTGCCTCCCGTGTCTCCTGTTTTGCCTCCCTTTTCTCTTGTTTAGTTTACTTTTATAGTCTTACAATTGTGGCCTTTGATTTTGGCTCTTTATATTTCGTAAGATTGTTTGTGCTTTGGTTTATTAGCTAGGTTATTTACTTTCATTGCTAACTGGGTTCACTATGCTTTGTTTGGATTTTTAATTCTTTAGTTTTCTTTCAGAAGCTGGAAACCACTTGGTTGAGAGGCGAGGCACCCGTGGTGAGGTACCTGCACCCATTGCATGTGAGTAAGGGCACTGGGACACAAATAGTCTACACTATAGTTTGCAGTGAGGATTGCTGTGATTTGCAGAGTGGCACAAAGGGTGAGAAAGTGGTGGCACCCCTGCACCCTCCTCAGTGTCAAGTGGTCTCAGCTTAGTTTAGTTTAGTTTAACTTTATGTTAGATTGGGCTGGTTGTGTTTTAGTCATTTTTAGCTAACTTTCGTATTTGGATATTTTAAATTATTATAAAATAAGCAGCTGGGAGGAGACCCCAGGGACGACCCAGGACGAGATGGAGAGATTATATCTCCACACTGGCCTGGGAACGCCTCGGGATCCCCCAGTCAGAGCTGGTTAATGTGGCCCAGGAAAGGGAAGTTTGGGGTCCCCTGCTGGAGCTGTTGCCCCCGCGACCCGACCCCGGATAAGCGGTTGAAGATGAAGTTAAAGATGAAGATAAAATAAGCATGTTTTAATTGTTACATTATCTTGAATATTCTGTTTTAATCCTTCTCTTTATCATTACAGCGACAGCCCCAGTAATTTGTTTTCTATTAAATTGTAAATTGTTCTACCTTTTGAAACCACGTCTCTGCCTCCTCAGTGACTTACCTGTGTGTCCTAGTTGTCTCTGAATTTCAAAGACATTGGTACTTCCTTGGGTGCAAGTCCCCAGGTGGCGTTGTCGGTTACCTAGTTTGGTTTACAATTACCACAGTACATTCTACTCCTACCGTGCTCGCCGCCTCACTGAGAATTAACAAAACATTTGCTTAGTTTGAGGAAAAAATATCTTCACTGACTTTAAAATTACTACGTTTGTGCAGTGAGGATGTGGCTTGCCATTATGAACAAGGGACACAAGCGAATATACAGTATTTTCCTGTCGGATCTGTCCACAGCAGTAGATTGCTTTGCTCCAGTGTCTGTACTCCTGTCAGTTTCTCCAAACTGGGTGCACGCTGACCATCGTCTACTGTAGGTAATACACTGACTATGGATAATTAGGTCAAACATCCACACTTTAAAAGCCAAATTATCCTTTCAACAGGGCCGAAAAAAGTATCTATATAATTATATATATACATTATATACAGAATATTCAGTAATTCAGAGATTATTTTACTTACTATCCACGTTTGTCTTACTTTACTCTTATACTCGACCACCTGAGCTGCTGTTATTATTCTCGTTATTATTATTAACTAGTTGGATGTCCTGTTCTACGAAATCCTGCCAATGTCATTTTACTTTAATTTGGGAGTCATCTTTTTCCATGTAGTTTTATTTCCTTCTAAAAGTGGAGTGCTAGAATCTGTATTTGTGCATAAAAGTACATGTCTGATAAGGAACCTCATCTCGCTTTGTTGAGTAATAACAAAGCAATGTTCTCGTGTATTAATATTAATATGCATGTACCTTCTTGTCCCCTCAGGTAGCTCCTCTCAGAGTTCAGACTTGCTGAACATACTGAAGAGCTCCTGCGGCTGATCCAACCCAATGACCTCGGCATCTACATCGTCTCTGATGATAAGGATGAGGTGCCTGAGGTTGAGGAAGGTGAGTATATCCCTCCTCTTTCTTCTGATGATAAGGATAATGAGGATGTGAGTGTCTTTAAGTTTGAAGACGGTGAGGTCGACCCACTCTCCTCTGATGATGAGGACGACAACAAGGAGACCCTGGATGACTCTGGCTACCACAGCATGGGCAACGAGGATGCTGATGATGAGGATGACGTTGGACTTTGCTTTCCTGTCAGTCCCCACAGCAGCGCTTATGGCAGGCCAGGCGAAGAGTGCTTCCATCTGTTCCCGCTGGTTCCCCATGTCGCTGTTCCTGTTGGTGTCCCTGCTGGACCTCCGGTCCACCTCCATCCTCCTCTTGGGATTCAGTTGCTGTTCCTCAGAGACGGATTGTCAGGCACCTGCAGGTGCCTGTTCAGCATTAGCAGCCTGTGGAGCAGCATCAGTAAGTTCTTGAAGATCAAGTGAGAAGATTCTGTCTTTGTGTTCGTGGCAGCTTCTTCACAGCACCCAGACTTTCTCATTAGTGATGGAAGCAAAATGTAATGGAGGGACAAATCTCCTCAGAGTCATTCCCCTCAACTTCTGACCTCGACTCCTCCACAGAGAGGAGCAGCGAGGAGAGCCGGCAGCAGGTAAGTGCTGAGAGGCCAACAAGGTTTTGAGAGTAGACCTCAGAGAGGCAGGAAGCTCTGGAGACCCAATTCCATCAACTTCTGTCCTCAGCTTCTTTGCAAAGAGGAGCAGCAAGGAGGACTAGTTTTACAAGTTAGAACTCTTCTGATCACATTTTTAGTAATTCACTGTAAGCCCGAATAAGTTGAATCTACTTAAAAAAATTGAGGAAAGTGGTTGCCCTAAAAGATTTAAGTAATGTACAACAAAAACTTAAGTGAATTATACTTAAATGTGTGAGTAATGTACAATGAAAACTTAAGTGAATTAAACTTAAATGTGAGTAATGTACAACAAAAACTTAACTGAATTAAACTTAAATGTCCGAGTAATGTACAATGAAAACTAAAGTGAAGTTCTGGAATTGTTATTTGAAGTACAATAACCTTAATGTCAATCTGATTAACTTAAAATCTTCAGAATTATCAACTGATGAGCCCAATTAATTGTACTTAGTATTTTGAGTGGATAAATTTCATATTAATATTTTAAATGTCAACTACAACATTTGGGGAAATACGAACAAAGCCCAAACACACATTATTTATTATTATTATTAACTAATTATTCTTTTATTAAAACAGAGTGCAAGTTAATGCCATAAAAAAACTCTAAAATGGTGCTCCTACTCTGACGCTACTGCCAATTAACTTAAACGGTAAAAACAGTGTAAACGTGCAACATTAAAGGCAAAATACTTACTTTATGGAGCAGTAGCTAAGTTTTCAGAACCCTGTTTCACACTGCAAGCTGATTTTTCAAAGTCTGAATTTTTGGTGCCAGCTCTCCTCTACCCAGGTTGAACATTACCTGCCGCACAAAGTTGAATGTGTGTTTCATGCACTTTGGATACTGCAGGTGAAGGGCATAAATGAGTCTGAACAGGACACAGAAAGCCTGAGGCAGGTTGGCTGGTTCATCCATCACCATATTTCCCTCCAAGACGATTGCCACACTGGACGGGTTGAGCTGAGGATTTTCTTTATCGACACAGAGGATTCCCAGTTGAGTTTGACTGTACCCATCCTTGTTGGTATCCTAATAGACAAATGAAGACATCGGTAAATAATTCTATGTTGCCCATCAAAAAGTAGTTTTCACTATTGAGAATGAAAAGCATCCTTCATTAGAAACTACAGCAATAGTTATCAAGAAAAGAATGAATGCCTGAATGTGGCTTTTCGACAGCTACCATCGCTGGATCTACACATTACAAGTACACTGCTCACAAAAATGTAAGAACTACTTGAAGCACAATACTACCGGAGGATGGCACATGCATACCTGCGGTGGCCAGAGGGTTTGCTGTGTCTCCGAAGAGAGTGGAGAAAATACCAGGAGGCTATGGAGTTAGATCCAGGCCAAAGTGTTGTAATTTTATCATTTTAAAAAAACAACTGAAAAACAAAATTTGAAACAGAAACATCAATGTTTGTCCTTGTATTTTTTTCAGTAATCTATAACATTAAATTTAATTTTAAAAGTGTAAGAGATCTTTTTTTCAGTTGAGTGTACTTTTGATTCAGCTCTAATCATTTTAATAAAATCTTTTATTTTCATTTTGTACTCTAAATATATTTTAAAGTGTGATGTGACATTTTTTCAATTGCAGGATTATTTTTATTTAAATTTTATATTTTTGATTTCAGATTTCTTTTTTCACTTTCAGATATTATTTTTCACTTACAGATCATTTGGTGTGGGGGAGGCGAGACATTGACTGACAGGGGAGTGGTATTGTGAGTGACAGCATCGTCCAGCGTCCCCACTCTTTTCAAGAAATCATTTTCCAAGACGTTTTCACCAGTTACAATATTGGTGTAGGCTATTCTCAGGTTAATCAAGCCTTCTAAAAACCAAGATCAAAGGTTGATGATGAATATCTCTAACTAGCGCCACTGTATCATATTTAACTTAAAATGTATTCTTTTCTAACCCGATTTCTGAGAAAAAAAAAAGTCAGAATCTAAGAATTCTGACTCAAATCTTATCTTTGGTCTTTCGATAAAATCTGAAAATATTAACCCTGAAACTGGAAAAAAATGATATATCACATTTTAAAACATATCTCAAAGTAAAAAATGAAATAAAATATTTTATTTAAAAAAAAATTACAGAGCTCTATCAAGTGTATTTAAACTGCAAAAAGGTCATACACATAGTTTGTAATGGTGTGAAGTATTCCCTTAATTCTTGTGAGCAGTGTACTTGTTGCAAATTGTGCACTAAATATGGGTGGCCAAAAAATTTAAGTTTAAGTCTTGGAAACACAGTTCTGATTAAATAATTTTGAAAATTAGCAGGCAACAATTATCATTGTGCACCTACAACAGTTACAATAGATGAAGTTACTTACAGTGCAGGTTTTGAAGAAGGCAGAGGGCTCATCCCCCAAGATGACTGGCAGCCCCCGAAGACAAAGGCATCTGATGTCTGTTGGCTCTGTGGTCTGAAATATAGTAGACTTTACTGAGAATGCATAATAATAATTAATCAACTTTATATAGCAATTTTCATTAAAAACAAAGACATTTTACAAACACATTGTGACGTATGTGTTACAGACAGAACTGGACTCAAAAGCAGGATTCATTACAACGGGAGTAGGCAAAAACAGGGTCTTTAATCAGATCAGTAGTTCGGTAAGACAGAATATTGGCAACAGTATCAAAAAACAGCAGGCTAATCAGCATCAAAAAACACTGGCAGGGAAGTCAAAACACGGGTAGTCAAAAACACCAGAAGTTAGAATGCTGGAACGATTGAACGCGAGGAACAAATACGAACTGGCACAGAAGGAGAGGGAATCACACATTAAATACTAGTGACGGGAGTGATTAACGATGCACAGGTGGACACAATCAGGGCGGGGAGACGACAATCCGAACCAGGTGTTACAAACTGGGTCAGAAGGAGGTGCTCAAAGATGCGGGTGGGGGAGCATGCAAACCGGAAGTGACGTGACCTGAAATGAGAAAGGAAGTTAGACTACAAAATAAAACAGGAAGTGACAACACAGACATGCAAACACCAAAACAAAACTAAGACCTCCTATCCCTTACACACATAACATTTATTTATCCAATACAATCTACAAAGTATACACATAGATTTTAATGCATATTTACTGTAAAGTACAGGAGCTGACAAAAAGAGATGACATGACAGGAGAGAAAAGGAATGGTAAAAAATAGAAAGCAGAGACAAAAAATATAACAAAGTATGGAGAACAGGGGGATAGGAGAAAATAAGACAAGAAATTAATAAAAAAAGTTACATGAAATGAAAAAAGAATCAAGAGGTCAAGAGAGAAGACACAAAAACAAACGTTTGAAAAGCACAGATAAAGTCAAAGGGAAAAAAAAGAGGAGCAGCGAGAGAGGGAAGAGAGTGATTAGACCGACGTAAAGTAAACCCACCTTTGTTTGACGTAAAAGCTCAGACAGGAGTTGGCCGGTGACACCTTTCTTTTTCCTGAAGGGATCCATCAGCCTCGGGGAGAAACGGTCCAGTACATCAAAGACGTTGTCTTTGAGATTTTTTTCCCACCACTCTGTTGAACTCGCAGTAAACCTGAACACAAAAGAGCAAACCATCTACAAGTTCAAGGTCAAATTGTCAAACATAAATTGTCCTTGGTAAAACAAATACACTTTTATTGCAACTGCACTATCTATTAATAAAATCACGTAGTTAAGCAGGCATAAGCAAAAAAAAAAATATTAATATTACATTTCAAACATGTAAAGACATAGTCCTCTGTTAATACTGAGAAGAATCATACAAACCTGTCTTTCTGTGAAAAGAGCTGGCCATCTTTGTACCAACTGGCTGATCTCATACAGATCTTCAACAACTTCTTTTCTCCGCAGAGCAAACGTCACATCCATCTCCTCCTTGATGAGGGATCCATTTGGCGTCTTCTTCATCATTTCACTAAAACCTGACGTGACGCTTCCAGGTTGCAGTCATCTTTCCCTTCTGGATTCTCAGGGAGGAAATTAAGCTCCCCTTTTCTTGGCTTTTTGATGTCTTTGTGGGGAGGATCACCATCTGCGAATCTTCCACGTTTACCCCTATTGACAGTGACCTCACGTCGACCAAGAAGGCACATTTTGTTTCTATAGTTACCCATCTTGAACTTTATACTACTTTTCCATCCTTCGTAGCCAGAGGATGAGCCTTGCTCCTTGAGACATGGGTGAGTTTGCACTAAGGCTTTTGCAACAGCTTCAAAGTCTTGCTTTGATGGGTATGCATCATATGCACACATGGCATCAGCCAGTTTCTCAAGGATATTGTGTTTCAGCTCTTTTGTCACTTGCAGATGTGCTCCATCCCTGAGATACAACAGATTACCTTGTCGGAGTCTGTACTCAACATCCACAGAAAATTTGGGAATTTCACATTCTTCTGGCCAATGAAAACTTCTGTCCAGAGAGGAGTTGGACAGGATTTCTGTATCTGCAAGGCTGCTTGACTCACTACGTTTTCCAGCTGGAGCAGTGACTGGTACAAGAGTAATTATAGGGACAATTTTGATGGTTGGCTTGTCTGGGAGCTCAGAGAGATCTGTCAGGTTACACAGTTGGTTGTTAAAATCAGGATCTTGCAACTACAAGGTGAAGTTGTAGTTTACTTGAAGTGAGCTTTGGAGCCAGCCAATCAAATCTTCAACATTGTCATCTTTCTTATATCTGCTTCAGTGACAATAACCCTCATAGTCAGCTTCTCTTGCACAGCCATCTGGGGGAAAATAATATATTTTAATTTAATTATAATTATAGATATTAAGCAAATAATATATCGCTTGAGAGTTACCATGAGTTCACCTTGTACTCTATATGCAGATAATGGGAGGACATCACTTAAGTCTGACATCTTAAACAGAGACATAGAGGGGACACTGTGATAGAGCAGCTGGTAAGACCTCAAATGCTCAGTATACCATGATGTCATTTTGTGGCAAAATTTCTGTGTTAGCTATAACAATCTTTTCAATCTGAGCAAAGTTAGGGAGACCTGAGCATGAGCCAGTAGAGAGAATCATGCCTGGTTGGTACTTGATTCCATCTATGTTGACAGATGATGCATCAAGAACTGGACCTGGCTTTGTAATCATCTCAGCAATTTCCCTCTGAATATTCAAAGGGAAAGAGGCAAGCAAAACAGGTGTAACTTTTGTCATCTCAACCTATGGTCTGAAGTATGAGCTGCAGTCAAGATGGTAACTCACGGCCCTTTGGTGTTTGGTAGCAAGTGTCATGGTGTCAATTCTCAAAACATTTTTAAAGTTTTGAGAATTGCGGATTGCTTTTTTAAAGGACTTATGCTTCCCCTCAAAGCGCATTGTCCAAACCTCAATCAAACCAAACTTCCTTACAAGCTCAGGATAATGCTCCAGATTGTGATGCTTTGGCTTCAAACAAAAATCCGGAAATGTGAACTGCAGCAGCTGTCGGTGCTCAGTTATCTTGCAGTTCAGAAAATGCAGTGTCTCTTGAGTGTGCCTTGGTGCCACAGCTAACTCAACAATGTCTTTGAGAAGCATGAGAACCTCCCATGTGTTGTCATCCTCAGGGATACAGTGACCAATGAGAAAAGGAAGGAGCCTCATGAGACACCAGTTCTCATGGGCATTTCCACCAATGGTCTTTTTGGTGGAAAATCCCTTTCCTATCACTTGAGGTTGGTCTGTTCTGTCAGTAAATGTGAAGTCAAAGTACCTGATGGCATGATTTAGCATATAGAATGTGAAATACCCCTTGCCTATCGGGTCTGCAAGACATAGAGACAACTCAGTTGGAACAATGCCCTCTAAAAGATCATGCATGATGTCAGGAGGGTAACCAGTCACTGCATGAAAATGCATGAGATTCTCAGTTAAAGGACATGCTCTTTTCACACCATAAGTCCTACTCAAGCTTGGGTCCTCTCTCACCTTCTCTACCTGTGTGTCATGGGAGTCTTTGTCTCTGAGCTGAAAGAATCCAGAACTTACCATGTGTTGCTGAGTGTCGCTGCTGCTGGCTAAACAGAACCTACAGAACTTGTCGACAGTAAAGCCCTCTAGGAATCCTGCAAGGGAATGGGCACCAAGATTATCAGCAGCAACGTACAAGACTGTGCCTTTCACATTTGAACCTTGTTTTTCTAGGTAAACACCATCCTGTTACTCATGCAGGTGAGTAAAGTACTCAGTCTCTGAACAAGTTTCAGCAAACCCACATGACAGACAGCAAAACTTCACTGGCAGGCCTTCATCTATACTTCGCTGCTGATCTAGATTTTTGGTGTGAAAGCGAGATAAATGAACATTTAGTGCAGTTAATGATTTAAATGTACATGGACATTCCTGATGCAAGCAAGGAAATGGCTCTGTTCTGGCATAACTCCCATGTTTTAGCCTATAATGTTTAAAAAGCTGTGCCCTTTTGTCACAGTTAAAAGGGCAGTACTTACATGCCCAAATAATGTTTTCTTGTGAACTGAAACAATAAAATAACAGACCAAAAACATAGGTTATGCTAGTTTATCCCAACGTAGATACATGTATTTTCTGTATTTTGAGACTACTCAATAGAATAACGTTGAGGCTGTATAATTTATGTTCAGCTGTTTTCTTATGATAGTCTGATTGATTCTACTGGTTAAGAGCAAACCTGAACATTTACTATGGTAAACTACTATGGTCACCTGCACCAGACAAAAAAGACCAGTAAAACTTACTTTGACTACTTCTTCCACTGCCCGCTAACGGTCCTTACAGTGGAGAAATAAATGAATGTCTATCTGATGAAAAAAAAAAAAGCTCCTACTGCTCAGTAACGTCTCCTCATATGCACCTATCTATATATCCTGTATAATTACTGTCCGTCACGAATATCACTCGGACATTAGCACAGTGGTGCTAACGTTAGGTGAGTACAATCGATGGCCGTCTGAAAACGCAATACGGTCGCTAATGTTAGCTTAATGGCACTCACCAGCTGTCGTAGGTTGTGGCAAGGACGTCCCGGCGTTATCCTGCTCTTACTTCGGCGGGAGCGCGGTACACAGCGGGGTCCAACTCCTGCAGTTGATGAGAGCCGCTGTCCGACTCGGTGTCACCAATATCCCAGTAGACCGCGGTAATGACGGCGGTCTTCTCGGCCTCAGCCTCGTCTCTCTGGTGTACAGCGCGGTATGCACGGTAAAGGGTCCAGCGTTCAACGAGAGGCGGTACCCGACTCCGCAAGTCCAAATTATCAGACCAACTGATAAACCACACGTCCCCACTTCTTACATTCTCGGTTTATCCACGGTGCAACAGCAGCAACTGACTATCGGCGTTGAAATGTGGCGGTCAAAAGGCGGTGTTTCTCTTTCCCATAATGCATTGTAAAAGGATAAATCAGTGAATTCAAGTAATCAGGGTTAAAACTTTATACATTAAAACAAGTATGATGTAAAATTAGTAAGTAATTGCATTACTGGCAAACTTAAGTATCATAAACTTAGATTTGATAGTAAGCAAGGATCATATACTCATATTTTAAAGTAATACAGTCAAACTTAAATTGTCTAAGTAAATTGTAATTCATTTTGTAAGTACATTCGAAATCCGGGCTAACAGTGTTCAGTGATTATCCTACTTTTTTTTGTTTTTGAATTGTTCTGCTTTTTACTGAAGAAGTATTTACAGATAAGGCAGTGATTAATAACATCTTTAATCATTTTTTAAAATATTTTAATGATAATTGATATTGCTCACAATGTTGTACTTTTTCCTACAGAGAAGTTCATCCTCCCAAACAGATGAGAAGGATGGCCGACCACAAGACGAGCTGGAGAGCGATGGTCTCCTGTGATTTAGTCAACAAATTAAATAAGTCCTTACTAAGACTACAAGACTAGCAAAGGTGACATAAAGTGGTTATAGCCTAAAGTTGAAATGTGCCTATACAGATCAAAGTTGATTTATTTAGAGATCACTGAGTATGCAGGAGAAATGTGGAAGAACATCGTGATGTATGTCAACCCAAAGGAGGAAGTGTAGTGATGAAAAAAATCACAACTTCTTTTTGATATCATAGGGCAGGACTCCTGTGTCTTTGGCATTCCTGGAGCATCTGAGAGTGGATGTGGACCAACCGATCATCGCAGGACACCCGAGCACCACAGTAGTTCACTGAACACACCAAACCACTCTCAGCAACCTGCTAGCGTCCAGACCTCGAACATTATCTGAAGAGCCAGTGAGTCTGCCTGTCTGCCTGTCTGTCTGTCCGTCTGTCCTCTGCCCCATCAATTCAATTCAGTCCAAAGGGGCCCAAAGTAACTGTTAACTAAAACATAAATCATAAAAGTTTGTGGATTTATCATGCAATACTTGGTCAGGGTTCCTTTAGCATGAATTATTGCATCAGTGAGGTGTGGCATGAAGGCGATCAGCCTGTGGCTCTGCTGAGGCCTTATTGAAGCCCAGGTTGCTTTGATAGCGGCCTTCAGCTCATCTGTATTGTGTATTGTATCTTCCTCTTGCAAATAGCCAATAGCAATAGTAAACCAGTTACAGTAGTACTAGTGTTAGCACTGTGGGCAGATGCTAAGTCCTGCTGGAACAGGAAATCAACATCTCCATAAAGCTGGTCAGCAGACGGAAGCACGAAGTGCTCTAAAATTTCCTGGTAGACGGCTGTGTTGACTTTGGACTTGATGAAACACAGTAGACCAACATCAGCAGATGACATGGCACCCTCTAACTCATCACCGACTGTGGAAACTTCACACTGGACTTCAAGCAACTTGGATTCTGTGCCTCCCCATTCTCCTTCCAGACTCTGGGACCTGGATTTCCAAACGAAATGCAAAATTTACTTAAATCTGAAAAGAAGACAAAGGAGTGGTCCAATTCTTCTTCTCCTTAGTCCAGGTATGAGGCTTCTGACATTCTGCCTGGTTCAGGAGCGGCTTGATACCACAGTGTTGAAATTTCAGAGTTAAACATTTCAGAGTTGAATTCAACTCTGAGAGTGTGATTTTAATACATTATGAGTTAAGTAGTGCACAGTGTTGGAATTATTTGAGAGAGTTGATCACATTACTTTAACTCTGTAGAGAGGTAATTTCAAAATGAAGCCCCACATTAGTTCAGTTGGAGACATTGAGGATGTTGCCGGTTTTTCCTTTTGTCATGTCTTAGTTTTTACATTTCCATCTTCATGTCTCAATAAAAATGCTGGTCCAGGTTAAGTACAACCAACTACAGAAATATGTGAAGTTGGATGAGATTGGAGGACAGAAATTAAATGCAAAGCATTACTGAAAATGTTAAAGCTCAAGTCCATTGCACTGCACTGCTGAAAAACATTTGAAGTGGCAAAGTACAACTGGCAGAGTTGGAAGCTTAGCTGCAATATCTAAAAAAGCTAGGAGCTGAAATACATTGCTAGAAGAGCTATAAGCTAAACTGTAATACATGCTCCTCTAAGTCTACCAGCCAGTTGCAAACTGCATCTGCAGATTAGCACTGGACAGGTAGTGTAGGGTTTTAGAGCTTGCTGTGGCAAAAAACTGCTCTTAAGAATGGTGACAGTGGACCAAAATAGTAAAGTTGCAAGCTGGAAAAGTAAACTAATGAGCTGAAAGATTTTAAAATGCTGTGCAGAGCTGAGAGGAACTATTTTCACCAATTACAGTCGTTTAATCCATTATCAATATAAAGAATACGGATTAGAGCAGATTTACGTTTGTGATATGATGTCTTCATCTGTAAAAGATGCTGGTTTGTGATGGCATGTCCCGTTCACTGTCACTAAGCAGTTTAAAAATATATATACCGGTAAACTATCCAAAATGATATGATGACACAAAACATGTGCATTCAATGCTGAGTGCAATCAAACTGTAACACATGCATTTGGTAGTTTCACTGAATGTATAAATGTCAATAAAGAACTGTAATAGTCCGCATGTAAAAATACAAGCAGAGAGTCTCTTCAGTCGGAGCAGCATCAATTATTCATGGCTGCTCCTATCGGCCGTGGTGCTCCTGGGATCGATACCTCTGTAATGTGGACTGATATGAGCCCCTGGTCGAGTCCTGGCAGCAGCAGGTTAATGGCCCGACTGGATTTCACCCACTGCAGGAGGCACTTCCTGGCTAAAGCTCTGCACCACACCCCACCATCTCACACACTTCATAAGGTCACAATGAGCTGGTGCAGCAGGCTTCATGTGTTTATACTGTAGACTATACATATAATATCTGTTAGGTCCAAGCTTGGAGCTTTGCTCTGCTCTACACCACCTGTATCTGTTACCATGGCATCCGATTTAGAAGTGCTGATCACTATCAATAAAAAATGAAAAACTCCTCTACAAAAAGTTAAAAAAAAGAGACATTTTTATGTGACTAAAATGTTATAAATAACTTTCATGAACTGAATACACACTGTGAAAGGGTTCTAAGACAAAATCATGGACAACTCCTAAACTGGACAATGCCTTGGTAACAACCTGTCAATCACAAGGTAGCCTCTAAGCCGCTAAATCACCCCCTGCTAAACTTCGATACAATCAGACTTCTTTTTACAACCAGAGGAGTCGCCCCCTACTGGTTGTTAGAAAGAATGCAAGTTTAAGGTGCATTAAAGATCCAGAGGTTTCCCACTGATTCAGACAGCATTGCATCTAGTATATATATATATATATATATATATATATATATATATATATATATATATATATATATATATATACAGAACAGAAGTACAGTATGTGTACAGTATGTTGTTGTTGTTGTATACTTAAAGTCCTCTCCATTCAAAAATGTTTCTATTGTTATTTCATGTGGATGTTTGAGCTTCACTGTGCAGAATAGTGTATGCACACAATGTGACACAAGAGGGCTGTTTTCACATTCATCAGCTGAAAGAAGAAAGAGTTCAGTGCTCCAAAGATGGGCTAAATTTTAGCGAGGAAAACAGTGATGGCCATTTTCAAAGGGGTCCTTTGAACTCTGACCTCAAGGTATGGGGATAAAAATGGGTTTATGAGTACCCCAGAGTCTCCCCTTTACAGACATGCCCAGTTTATGATAATCACGTTATAATAATATAATATTAATCACAGATTTGGGCAAAAATCATGCAGTCTTTTTCATGCAGTATACTGTAAATGTGTTATTTTCGCTTATTCTAAAATGGTGTATTTATATATTTCTACATATTGGGGTCCCTAAAACAGTCTTAAATTGCAAAAATTGGTTATCACTGTAAAACTGAGAGTCTAACAAATCGTATCAACTCAAAAATTGCTGCAACAACTTATGAGACATAATAGAGCATGGGGATGGAACCCATATACTTCTATCATAAAGTTTTAAACACTTTTACAATTCATTTTAATTCATTCATTTGTGTTTATTTCTGACTCATGACTAGAACAACTTGACACACAGTGCTGAGCTGCATCTCAGATTAATCTCCAGGTTCCCAGCTTTCAAGTGATGTACACCACTTCTATGTGACATCTGCTGTTGACCTGCTATCTCCCCCTATAAACCCCATATACTTCCCTAAAAAAAGACAAAAAAGGGTCTATTGTGGGTCTCAGAGGGTGAAAAACAGACACACTTTGCATCAAAATACCACTGGCACAATACTTATTAGTTAACTTGGCTGAACATATGAATGGGTCTCTAATTAAGATTAAACTATAATAGTAAAGTAGAATTTATTGCACTTCATCCACAAGTAAAGTGCAATAGATCAGAGGAGATTTGCTTTGCAACCATGGTGATATTGTCAGCTATGTTCCTTTTTGGAAAAACAATTATTTAAATTAAATCAACTCAACTGTACTTAGTGAGTGGTTTGTTGTACTGTTGCTTACTTTGGATTGGTGTAATTAAGGCATGACATACATCAGATTAGACCTGAAGAAAACACAAAGTGGGTATGTATTTCTTTTTCTGTTTTAAAAATCATTTGTTTAACTTCTGTTTCATTTGCAAAGTTAAGGCTACCACTTAAGATCACATCTCTCGCTGCAGTTCACCTGACTGTGTGTGTGTGTGTGTGTGTGTGTGTGTGTGTGTGTGTGTGTGTGTGTGTGTGTGTGCACTGTACATCCATTATTCTGCCTAATCAATTTATGCTGTCGTTCAATGAAGAGACTGAATGTTTCATGGCGAGTGCAGTAAATGGAGAGTTTCTGAGAATCTATGAAGGACATGAGAAAAGTATTGTCTAGTAACAGTAATCCTCCATTGATGTAATCAGATTACATTAAAAGACTGCAGCTGATGATGCAGCAGATGGCTCTTGTAAGACATGACAATAAAAACCTCTGCTTTTCACTTTTCAGAGCTTTGTTTTTTAATTCATTTTTGTGGTATTTAAAATAATGAAAGATCTTTCAAGTAAGGGTTAACCTATAGCTAGCGGTTCATTGTTGTGAAAGAATCCCTAACAAGGTGATGCCGCCCTGTCTTGTCGCCCTGACATGGTTTCTTTCACAACAATGACCCGCTAGATGCACATTATTACACAGCTGCTTACTTAAGAGTCCAACATCAGAACTGACCCGATATCAACGGTCTGTTACACATAGCAACGGTCTGTTACAAAGAAATAACGTGTGATTGACCAATCAGAATTTCACAGCCGCATAATACTCTAGGTAGTCCAATCTTTTTTTTATTTTTATATTTACAACAGTATTTCCTGTTATTTATTGGTGTTGTAGTTAATGTTTTTTTTACTTTATTTATTTATTTTACTAAAAGTTATTGTTTATTTATTTAGGCTGCAACTTTGCATAAAAGGTGCTTTACAAATTACATTTTTTATTATTATCATTAGTATTTCTATCTGCTAAACATCAGCATGTAAGCGTCACTGTGAGTATGTTAGTATGCTGACGCTGTTAGCATTTAGCACAAACAAACATTTTTAGACACTGAGGACCAGTCATTTTAGTTTATTTATATAAACTTAAAAAAATACAATTCACTTGAAAGGAATGTAAAATATGTGTGAGGGTGTAGTAGAGACCCATAATGGCTTATATAAACCACACCCAAATTACATGTAAAAAGGTAAAACATATTAGCATAAAAATCACCAGTACATTTTAAAATATTAGTGTTCAAAAAGTTCAAATATAAAGATAAGTGTATGAATAGATAAATAAGTAAAACACTGTTATTTTAATCATGAGAGATTAAAATGACAGAAAGGAGTCAGATTTATAAGCCAAACCACTACTGAAGGAGCCAAAGTGTGGAGAGAGTTAATATATGAGACAGTAGCTTTAATTTGCATTCATTAACCTCCATCCATCCATCCATCGTCAACCGCTTATCCCGTTAGGGGTCGCGGCGGGGGCTGGAGCCGATCCCAGCTGTCATTGGGCGAAGGCGGGGTTCACCCTGGACAGGTCGCCAGTCCATCGCAGGGCACATAGAGACAGACAACATATAGACAGACAACCATTCACGCTCACATCCACACCTACGGGCAATTTAGAGTCATCAATTAACCTAAACAGCATGTCTTTGGACTGTGGGAGGAAGCCGGAGTACCCGGAGAAAACCCACGCTTACACGGGGAGAACATGCAAACTCCACACAGAAGAGCCGCAAGCTGGAATCGAACCTGCGACCCTCTTGCTGTGAGGCGACAGCGCTAACCACTACACCACCGTGCAGCCCCATTCATTAACCTGTCTGACCTAATTGTTTTGTTTTTCCTGATGCTGAATAATTTCAGCCAAAGTTCAGTCAGTTTAGTGTCTGTTTCTTCACTACTTCTCTTGGAGTTCGATAAATTGATCTTGTTTTTTTGCCAGAACAGAACACGTGGAGTTATCATCCTGCTGGCTGTGTGATAATGTGAAGAGCATTAAATATTCAGTTGAGAGGAAGTTGAGTGTCACTACATTATCTGAGATGTCAGGCATTTATTGATGAACATCCTTTATCTGTTAGAGCTGAGAAGTCACACACACACACACACACACACACACAAAACCACTGGGAGTAATATTATTTGTCTGACAGATGTAGTCTATTTGTTTCATGAATTATAGATCTCCCAAAATGTCATCCATGCTGTGTGTATGACATCAACTTGACGGATGTGTCCTCTCAGCACTCGCTGGAAGTTTTAACTGGGAAACTCAAAGGTTTTTCAATCAATAAGTGAAGCTTTTTAAAATGCTTGGTTGTTTCCTACTAATTAGACAGAGACTATATGCAGCTGAAGAGGTATAGTGTGTACAGGCTGCTCGTAAACCTGTCTGGGGACAGGCTTAAACTGATGTAAAGCTTCCCATGAAATGTGCTGTGATGCTTTAATTTAAGCTACGGGCCTCTGATGAAATTAACCCAAATCAGCATGCAGCAATAGAATTACAGGCACAAATAATTCACTTTGTGAATGAAAAAGCACTCTGCTCTGCTTCTCTTTGCTCTTTCTTTTTTGGAGCTCTGTCAATGAATGTGTAAAGGAGTTGTAAGAGCGAGAGGAGGATGTCTCACTGCCAGTAACCGAAAACAAACCTCCCTTTGCACCACTCCCTCCCCAACTCCACCTCCCTCCTTTCTTCCCTTCATTCATTCATTCATTCAGACTCAGAGAGAAGGAAGAGAGGAAGCTGCTGACCCCTCGGGGATTTGGCATCATAATTATATAGGATGCATTACAGCCTGCCATCTGTTAGAGCCGGAGCTGGCTGCAGGCGGGTCGCACATGTCCGCTAATGTGCATTGAACTGGTCATAACATGGATGTGGATGTTTGAAAATTTTTGGAAGGTAAGCTTATCTCCTGCATTCATTTTCAAAGGGTTAATAACAGCAGGGAGCGACATTAAACCTCCTATTGATGACATGATGTTTGATTAGATGTGTTGTCAGAGATCATCTCTGCAAACTGCTGCCATGTACAAATAGAACAGACCGAAATGTTATTACTGTAGCTTTGTAGACAGTTTAACAACTCCTGAGCCGTGTCTGAATGAAGCATGAAATATACTGTATGCTGCATGGTCACATGTCAAATCATTTTTTTAAGGGAACTGATTGCTTTTCATCTGCAAGCTGTTTCTGAACTCTGCAATCTTAAATAATTGTTGCCACTGGAGATGATCAGAAAAAAACTCCACATTAGTTTTAGTTTTGCACTAAATCATAAGATAGCAGTCCTGTGCACACGGATTAAAGAAAGTTCTTGAAGGGTTCTTTTTTGGTCAGGGGTGTAACCAAAATGGATCCCATAAATATGTTGAAAAAACTGCCAAACATAAGAGCGAAGAAGTCATATCAAACTTTATTTATATAGCATTATCTTGAAAAAACAACCACATTTGTCCAAAGTGCTCAACATGTACATAATATAAAGTGGGAAGGTGAGCAGCTGCATTTTGTACTAACTGCAGCTGGCGACAACTGTTCTAAACCCACATACAAAGAATTACAGTAATCTAACAAGAGGTAATAAAAGCATAGGAAACTCTTTTTGTAGATCCCTGGGAGACAGATAGGCCTTTACCTTGGCAAAGAGTCTTAACTAGAAAAAGCTGGCTTTGACAACTGAGCTAATTTGTTTATTAAATTTGAATTATGCCAACATTTCTAATAAAAGGTCCATTTTGAGAAGCTTAAGATGTCCTTGGTCCCAACTCAAATGTTTCTAAAGAGAACTGTTCCAAAATGGATCCTTCTGGCACAAGAAGGACTTTGCAATGATGCAAATGATATTTTCTGGTACTGTAGAGGACTAAAACGTAAAACGTCCTTCTATCAGTGGAGCTTTACATGAGTGAGACAGTGGGACAATGCTGTCTCTTACCTCAGGAGATCAGGGCTGCAAACTCTATCACGACTTTTACTCACTTTTTTAGAATTGCTTGCGATTTTATTTATGTTTCATGACATTTTAGTTGTTTTACTCTCTGGGTTTTTATGTGTTCAGTTAGCAGCTTTTAGTTTCATTATCTTTGTGTTTTAAACATGTTCTGTTTTTATTGTAAATCACTTTGTAAATGTGTTTTGAAAGGTGATATATAAATAAAGAGTATTATTATTATTATTATAACAGGTTTTTTGTGGTTTTCATCACTTGTTCGTACTTTACCTTATCGCAACATTACAATAATGATAATTTTAAACGTTTTTCTTCATTAATTTCATTATGATATAAGATATTAAGATAAGATATTCCTTTATTAATCCCACAGTGGAGAAATTTACAATGATATTACAATATACAATATACAATATTTGAAGACATTTAAATTATTTTTAATCAAGCTTTGTGCATCAGTGTAAATATTGATAGGAAAACATTTTTTAAATATGCAAGATTTGATGATTTTCTCTACACCCTGACAAATTAATACAGTAGTCATAGATGTAAGTCATCATGCACAAAAAATATAAAATATGTTATGTTTTATATCATATATTGCGATTCTAGTGTCTAATGGACTTAAAGAAATGTTTCAGAAGGTCTGCTCCATTAGCTTTGACTCTAAGCATCTAATATGAATTCAACAGTAATATTAAACTATTTTTTAAATGTAGTTCAAAACACACAATTATAAGCTGTATGGTTAAGAAACGATAAATATATCATGAGAGGTGATCTTCACTTTGTTTTTCTTGATTGGGAGGGTCACCTATGTGGGCGGCCCAACATATGTGTAATAACACTGTGTATATATTTATTAGGGATGCACCAATAACACTTTTTTTTCAGACCAAGTACAAGTACTTACATTTGGGTACTCACCAATACTGAGTACCGATATGAGTACTTAATAACTGCCACATCAGCTACACTTCTCTGTGCCAAAAGACCTCCGTTAACGTTCCCTGAGCATGAGAACAACTCTCTGCAAAGTAAAATCTGTATCAGTCTACTGTACAGTTAAACTGATGAGAGACAGTGGGTTGACACAAAGACACACAAAGTCATGCAGCTTTGGTAATGTAGTTTTCATGATGTGCTGGGAATCTCATACTCCGGGTCTAGTACACTAACAAGATGGCAAAATCCCATATTATCAACAACTGACAGCAGCTGGTCATGAAGAGTAATGTACTGGGTAAGAGCTTCTGTTTTTTTTTACCAGCAGTGGGTTATCTCCGGACATTTTGACTCACTTCTTCAGGGTTTGCTGCAGAGTTTGTTCTTGCTGTTTCCCGCTGCTAGCATTAGCAAATTCCTTTAATGTTGCGTTGTGTTTGTTCTGAAGAGAGTTTATCAAATTGTGTCACTCCTTATCTTGACAATTTAGCAGAGCATAGTTTGCAGACTGCTCTGCTTTTTTTCTTTGTTGCTTACTGTAAAATAACTCCACACTGCTGACATGGCTGCTCCCTCACCTAACAGTACGTGCTCAACTGACGAGAGGTTAATGTCACGCTGTCGTAAAGTGGTATCGGTGCCGTTGTATCAGAGCTGTTTTGCAAGTACGAGTATGAAAACATGAGCACAGTATCGGACCCGATACCCAATACTGGTATCGGTATCGGTGCAGCCCTAATATTCATCAAGCATCACACTGCAAACATGAACATGAATCCAAAATGTCATTGCTGGGATTTAGAAAATGCCTGTAGGTGCAGAAACACATACACAGCTTATAGATAATAGACTACATTTTAAATATGATGTGAGTCATGGTTCTATAATCCTGTTATAAGTCAGACTGTCTGTATTTGAATGTGCCACAGGGTAAGAAGAGGGAGCTGCCATGTCAGAGAAGAAGCCACGAGGCTCGGACACACGCCCCAAATGTGGTCTCCGCAGCTGGAGTGCAGACAGTTATGTCTGGCGGGGGAAGAAACGCTCCCGGAGCTCCCGCAATGGGTCGAGTCCCGGAGGGCTGGAGGCAGAGGGGACAGAGGAGCTGGCCGTGAGGTCGACATCCTGTCCGAGATGGCGCAGAGAGAGAAAGTATAGCTGCAGCACTCTCGGAGAAGCACTGACGTCTGCAGACATTGATGTTGTGTGTCGGAAGGCCTTGTCTCGCCGCTCTCTGCGTCAGAAGTTTCAGGACGCTGTGGGCCAGTGTTTTCCTCTGCGCTCTCACCATCACCATCATCATCATCACCTCCCATCAGGCTCCTCGCGACACTTCTCTGTGCTCTTCTGGTCCAAACGCAAGATCCATGTCTCAGAGCTCATGCAGGACAAGTGTCCCTTCTCACCCAAATCTGAGCTGGCCCGATGTTGGCATCTCATAAAAAATAATGCTACCCACCAAAGTGCCCTGAAGGACATGGATGCTCCCCTCAAACCCAATGTCTCATCCTCCTCTACCTCCCCACCACAGACACCTCTCTCCTGGGAGGATATCTGCTGCTCTCCTGGGCCTGGGGGCACCACTAGTCTAGAGGACTGGGACCCATCTTGTCCTCATGGGGGAGCGGAGGGCAGCTGTGGCCACACTGATTACATCCTGGTCCCGGATCTCCTCCAGATCAACAACAGCTCCTGTTACTGGGGTGTGTTGAATCGCTTCGAGGCAGAGGAGCTGCTGGAGGGTAAACCAGAGGGGACATTTCTGCTCCGAGACTCTGCCCAGGATGAGTTCCTCTTTTCAGTCAGCTTCCGTCGCTACAGTCGATCCCTGCATGCCCGCATTGAGCAGAATGACAAGCGTTTCAGCTTCGATGTACGCGACCCATGCATGTACCGGGATCCTAGTGTGACAGGACTGCTGAGGCACTATAGTGACCCGGCCACCTGCCTCTTCTTTGAGCCCCTGCTTTCCCGGCCGCTACCAAGGACCTTCCCTTTCACCCTCCAGCACCTGTGCAGGGCTGTGATCTGTAGCCGCACCACCTACCAGGGCATAGACAGCCTGCTGCTGCCTCCTCAGCTCAGGGACTACCTCCGACAGTACCACATTAAATGTGATGGGGCCTGTGCTGTGTGACAATCCAAAGCAGGCCTCACGCCATGGAGGGCAAAGATGGGACAAGCAAAGACAGGCTATTTTGACAAAGAAGCAAGCTTTGCAGAGTTGCAGATCTTTGTGGTCTAAAAGGTGCAGACCTGGAGAGTTCTTCAGGATGTTTGTTGATTTTGATGTATCAAGAGATAGACAACCAAACCTACAAAGCCTTCTCTACAGGTCTGAATCCATATACTTCAGGAAAACATGAACATAATATGTCTTCCTTCTGCACTAAAGGATGGTTTGAAACCTTGTATTTAGGATTTCTGCTTCTGGTCATCTTTATAGCTACTGGAGCCAACGTTAAGATACGCTGAGACACCTGTAATTAAGCAAACATCCCCCAAAACACTTGCCTTAATATCCTTGATGGAGGAAGGATTCTTGCCAAGATGTATTAAACTTTAACCCTCACTTTTTGTGGAATATTGACTCATGAAGTTGGAGCATTTTCCTCTTTGACATCAATTCAATCAGGGTGCTTTCACAAGCTAACATTTCCTCCGTTGTTATCAAACTCTGGAGCAGATCGTTTGGGCGGTTGTGAATGCAGTAATCATACGCTGGTGCAAACAAATTAAATGGTCCAAGACAGCTTGTGAGAAGTGGTCTTGGTCCATTTCCAAGCAAACCAAAACACAGGCTGCCTGTGTGGGCATTTGTTGAGATAGATACAGGTAGATGACAGATGAACATGAGTGGGAGAGGACTGACCTGGACTTCTGCAGAATGTTTGCTTGACATCTTTGCCAAATAGAACACACAGAATAAAGTCCACAAGCATAGTGATGTTTGTAAAGTCATTTGAGATCAACTGGAGAGGGGATTCATGTACACAGCAGATCAGTGCCGAGTCAAAGTGAAAAAACGCCAATAGCAATATGTCAAAGTCAGCGATTCCCTGCATAGAAGCCGCAGCTCTTCAGACGAAAAAGATAAATTTGCTCCTTCATACGCATCCCCCAGCAACTTGATTTCTTTATTTGGTCTGCTTTAATTTGTGCACTGACCAGACTAAATCAAAAACACACCAAAGGTATCAATATCACTCTGATTTGGACTAGCTTCTGAAAGCACCCTTAGAGTTGTCTTATGTGGGTGTTTAGTATCTCTAGTGCCCACTAGAGGAAAGGCACCTTTCATGGCTGATACCAAACCTCCCATAATGTACCTTAATATCATAAAAACGTGACGTCTTGTCCAGTACACAACCACTGATACCAAAGACTCAAGGTACAGACTCAAACTGCATCTAGTAACATCCAAACATCATTGATTCTTCATTAACTTTCAGACTAAACAACATTTTCTAGACCTTTTCCCTTGTTAGGGAGGAGTGATCCTCTCCAGTATCACAATATAAACACTGTTGAAGTCTAACTAATCACAAAATTCAAACCACATCTCCCTCCAAAGACTTTGTGAGGTTGTGAACCACATTTACCTCCTTGTGGGCATGTTGAGCCAAGCAAACTGAGAGCAAGAGAGCTGTTTTAAAGCTTTGAAGCTCTCTGTTGGCAATCAGTATGTGATGTGAAAGAGATGCATGGATATGACAGAAAAATAACAAATTTCACCTCTATATGCCTTTCAACAGCTCTGCTTAAACAATTTTGAGCTAATATAGCATTGTATTCTTCACTGCAGCCACAAGATGGCAGCACTACTGCACTGATGAAGACTATCTGCTTCACTTGTGTCTGTCTCTTCACGACTCAGTTGCCTCTGTATCATTCAGTCTCAGCTGAAAGCTCCTCTGTAAATTAACATTTTAACATCAGTTGTGCCTTGGCAGCTTTAACAGTGTTATTATTGGAAAAACTGTTGACATGTTGGAGTTACTGTGGCGCTGAGAGCTCAACACACTGCAACTTAAAGGGGACATGACATGCTAATTTTAAGGTTCATACTTGTATTTTGGGTTTCTACAAGAACACATTTATATGTTTTAATGTCCGAAAAACACATTATTTTTTCTCATACTGTCTGTCTGAATAAACCTGTATTCTCCCTCTGTCTGAAAAGCTCAGTTTTAGCGCCTCTCTCTTTATGACCCCCTCCTGAAAAAGCCCAGTTTGCTCTAATTGGCTTGTAAGGAAAATATGGTGCACATTTGCAAAGGTAGTTCTAAAGCTGTGCATGATATGTGGTACCTTCAAATGGGCTATAGAAGTACATTTTTCAATGCATAATAGGTTAATGTATTACATTTTCCTATATTATTTTTCTTTATAATTTTCTAATATGTTTGAGGAAAATGTTGATTTTCCCAACAGCCTCACCTTTCTCCTCTGTCATTACTGTATGTCTTCGCATTTCTGGCATTATGTTACCCACTTGCTAGCTTGCTAAATTGTTAATGTCTGTGGCCTCTAGACTCTGACAGTAACATTAATATTGCCATTGCTTAGCAGTGGTGTTCTCACGACTGAACCACTTGAACGCCTAACATATTGTGTACGTGACCTCCTATGTTGTTAACAAGAGCTCACACACATATATGTATATATTCATTCATCGTCAACCGCTTATCCCGTTGGGGGTCGCGGGGGGCTGGAGCCGATCCCAGCTGGCATTGGGCGAAGGCGGGGTTCAACCTGGACAGGTCGCCAGTCCATCGCAGGGCACATAGAGACAGACAACATATAGACAGACAACCATTCACGCTCACATCCACACCTACGGGCAATTTAGAGTGATCAATTAAGCTAAATTGCATGTTTTTTGGACAGTGGGAGGAAGCCGGAGTACCCGGAGAAAACCCACGCTTACACGGGGAGAACATGCAAACTCCACACAGAAGAGTCCCAAGTCCTTTATATCAATAAATAAGTTTGTTGTGAATGTGACTGTGATTGTGGTTTACTGGGAGCAGTGCTGGTTGTGGAGTCTAACAGCTGCAGGCAGGAAGGACCTTCTGTAACGCTCCTTCGTACACTTAGGGTGTAGCAGCCTGTCACTGAAGGAGCTCTCCAGAGCTCTGATGGTGTCTCTCATGGGGTGGGAGTCCTTCTCCATCATGGATGACAGCTTAGCCATCGTCCTCCTCTCTCCCACCACCTGCACTGAGTCCAGAGAGCATCCCAGGACAGAGCTGGCCCTTTTGATAATCTTATCCAGCCTCTTCCTGTCTGCAGCTGTGATGCTGCTGCCCCAGCAAACCACTCCATAAAATATGGCTGATGCCACCACGGTGTCATAAAAAGTTTTCAGGAGTGTCCCCTGCACTCCAAAAGACCTCAGTCTCCTGAGCAGATACAGTCTGCTCTGGCCTTTTTTATGGAGTTCAGAGGAATTTGTTGTCCACTCCAGTTTATTGTTCAGGTGAACACCCAGGTATTTATAAGATGTCACCATCTCAATGTCTGATCCCTGGATGCTCACCGGTGTTGGAGGGGGATGAGTTTGCCTGCGGAAATCCACCACCAGCTCTTTAGTTTTCCCCGCGTCGATCTGGAGGTGGTTCCGCAGGCACCAGTCCACGAAGTCCTGGGAAAGTTCTCTGTACTCCCCATCGTCCCCATCAGTGATGAGGCCGACGATAGCAGAGTCGTCAGAGAACTTCTGCAGGTGACAGGTTGGTGAGTTGTAAGTGAAGTCTGCAGTGTAGAGCGTGAAGAGGAACGGAGCCAGAACCGTTCCCTGCGGGGCCCCCACACTGCAGACCACCGTGTCTGAGGTGAAGTCCTGTGTCCTCACATACTGTGGTCGGTTTGTGAGGTAGTCTAGTATCCAGGATGTAAGATGTTGATCTACCCCTGCAGTCTCCAGTTTGTCCCCCAGTTAACTCCCATATACTGAAAACACACTGTGAAAGGGTTAAAGTTCCAAGACGAAAACACAGACAACATGCCCTAAAGCATCCCCTGCTTTGTGGTCTATTTGATTCTAAAGGAGACCATAATTTACTT
The DNA here is from genome assembly GCA_947000775.1 of Pterois miles. NCBI lineage: Eukaryota > Metazoa > Chordata > Actinopteri > Perciformes > Scorpaenidae > Pterois > Pterois miles. Next base: position 5,338,240 of record CAMQGK010000479.1, on the reverse strand, counting down.
GAGACTTAAGACTTGAAACTACTGATTGAGACCAGAAACTCGTGCTTATAATGTTTACTGAGGTGATTAATCAAGTGAGAAGTAGACTCATTGTCTCATAGTCTTCTATACAATCAGACTTCTTTCAGCAGCAATTGGAGTCGCCCCCACGGGTACCTTCCCCAGGCTGAGGCTCAGGTTGTAGATGTGCAGCAGCACATCACAGAGCTGGTCCGCACAGTCCCGGAGCAGTTTGGGGCTGATCCCATCAGGGCCGGCTGCCTTTCTGGCTTTGATCTTCCTAAGCTGCCTCCTCACCTGGTCAGTAGTGATGTGAATGGTGGGGGTGTAGGAGGATGAAGGGGGAGAGATGATGTTGGGTGCATCTGGTGTTCTCATACAGGAGGAGGTGTGAAGCAGATCTGTGTTGTTGGAGGAGGAGGGGCAGGTTCAGAATCAAATCTGTTGAAGAAAAGATTCAGTTTGTTTGCCCACTCCCTGTCCCCAGCCACTGGGCGGCTTCCACTGTCTTTACTATGGCCGGAGATTGTCTTCAGGCCTCTCCACACCTCTATGGTGTTACTCTGTTGGAGACGTACCTCCAGCTTCCTCCTGTAGCTGTCCTTGCCTTTCCTAATCTCAACCTTTAAGTCCTTCTGGACTCTCTTCAGCTGCTCCTTGTCCCCTGCTTTAAAAGCCTGCTTCTTCTCTTTCAGCAGTGCTTTCAGTGCAGGGGTCACCCATGATTGTTGTTAGAGAAACACCGTACCCTCCTGGTTGGCACAGAAGTTGATATAATCTGTGAATGTGTAAAATAGTACATTGTCCAAGTTTCTGTGTTTATTATGATGTGACGACCGGTTTAGGCACAGAGTTGGATTCAAACGCAAGACTCATCGTAGTTCACAAGAAATGCTTTAATAAGCAAAGGTCGATACACAGGAAATCAGTCCAAACAGCAAACAACTCCGATGAGGGCTAGGCAAGAGGCAGGGTCTAGTAACAGGCAGTGGGTCAAAGATCATAAGAAGCAGGACACGAGGAAAAACGCGAGGACTATTCTCTCCGAAGATCAAATACGAACTGGCGACATGAGGAAGGGAGCAGACACATTATATACAAGAGGAGTGATTGAACGCTACACAGGTGGACACAATCAGGGGCGGGACACAGACAACTCGAAACACCCGTGCAGAGTATGAAGTAGGTCAAGGGGGCGTGGAACACATGAGGGCAGGAAGTGCGGTGATCTGAAACGAGAGGGAGGTTAGTAACTTCAAAATAAAACAGGAAATGGAAATAGATGAAACTGAGGAAAAGAGGAAAACCAAATACAAACGTAACTTAGGAAACAGATGGCGTTACAGGACCCCCCCTCTAGGGACGGCACCTGACGTCCCCGGGAGGTTAGGATGACGTCGGTGGAAGTCCTTGATGAGGTCCCGGTCCACAATGTTCTTAGAGGACTCCCAGGACCTCTCTTCTGGGCCATACCCCTCCCAGTCCACCAGATACTGGAAGCCACGGCCCCAACGGCAAACAGCGAGGAGACGCTTGACCGTGAAGACCGGTCCTCCATCCACGATTCGGGGGGGTGGTGGGGGTCTGGAGGCTGGGACCAGAGGACTGGACTTGGCAGGTTTGAGACGTCCAACATGGAAGGTAGGATGGACTCTCAGTGATCTGGGGAGTTGTAACCTCATAGCAACAGGATTAATCACTTTTGACACAGGGAATGGACCAACAAAGCGAGGAGCTAATTTCCTGGATTCTACTCTTAACGGTAAGTCTTTAGTGGAAAGCCATACCCTTTGACCAGGACTGTAGGTAGGTGCTGGGGTTCGGTGACGGTCTGCCGCGGTCTTGCGGCTTGCTCCGCTCCTGAGCAGCATGAGCCGGGCTCCCCTCCACACCCGACGACACCGGCGAATGAGGGCGTGAGCAGATGGAACACTGACCTCCTTTTCGGACTCAGGGAAGAGCGGGGGTTGATAGCCGTAGGCGCACTGGAACGGTGACAGGCCCGAGGAGGAATAGGGGAGTGTGTTGTGCGCATATTCCACCCAGATCAGGTTCCTGCTCCAGGTGGACGGGTTCTGGGATACCAAACAACGTAAGCCTGTCTCCAATTCCTGATTAAGGCGTTCCGTCTGTCCATTGGATTGGGGGTGGTAGCCGGAGGAGAGGCTTACAGTGGCCCCTATCAGAGTGCAGAACTCCTTCCAGAACCTCGAGATGAACTGGGGCCCCCGGTCCGACACGACGTCTCTAGGAAAACCATGTAGCCGAAAAACATGGGACAGCATAACCTCTGCCGTTTTCTTGGCGGAAGGTAACTTAGCCAAAGGTATGAAATGAACCATTTTAGAGAATCTATCTACCACTGTCAGGACGGTGGTGTTACCTTGTGAGACGGGAAGACCAGTCACAAAGTCCAGGGAGATGTCGGACCAGGGGCGTAGAGGGACTGGAAGGGGCTGCAGGAGACCAGCAGGAGGGCGATGAGAGGGCTTATTCTGTGCACAAACCGGGCAAGCGGACACATACTCTCCCACCTCTCTCTCCATGGAAGGCCACCAGAAACGCTGTTTGATTACAAACATAGTTCTCCTCGTTCCTGGGTGGCAAGAGAGGCGGGAGGTATGGGCCCAGTGGATCACCTGAGCGCGAAGAGGAACTGGTACAAACAGTCTATTAGGTGGGCAGCCCTCAGGAACAGCCACCCCCCTTAAAGCCTCCCTCACTTTACCCTCGATACCCCAGGTAACAGGTCCCACTATGCAGGAGGGAGGCACAATGTGTTCAGGAGCCTTAGGGGCCGGGTCAGGGTCAAAAAGGCGAGACAGAGCATCAGTCTTAACGTTCTTTGAACCGGGGCGATAAGACAGTGTAAAGTTGAAACGCGTGAAAAATAACGCCCATCTGGCTTGGCGGGAGTTCAGTCTCTTAGCAGTGCGAATATATTCGAGGTTTTTATGATCAGTCCATACCAAGAAAGGCTGCTCTGCTCCCTCTAGCCAGTGTCTCCACTCCTCTAATGCCGACTTAACTGCTAGCAGCTCGCGATTACCCACATCATAACTACGCTCAGCCGGGCTTAGTTTGCGGGAGAGGTAGGCGCAGGGATGGAGCTTGTTATCCCCCTCAGAACGTTGAGATAACACGGCTCCGATCCCGGTGTCTGAAGCATCCACCTCCACCACAAACTGACGTCTCAGATCTGGAAGAGTGAGAATGGGAGCAGAGGTGAAACAAGATTTAAGCCGGCGGAAAGCCTGATCAGCCAGAGGGGTCCAAACAAACTTGACCTGGGGAGAAGTGAGTGCATGTAAAGGGGCAGCGACGGAACTAAAGTTCCTGATAAATCTTCGGTAGAAGTTAGCGAAACCAAGGAAGCGCTGAACTAGTTTTCTGTTAGTTGGAGTAGGCCAATTAGCTACCGCGCTTACCTTCTCCGGGTCCATCTGAAGATGGTTCGGGGAGACCACAAAGCCCAAGAAGGTAACGGTATCGACATGAAATTCACATTTTTCGGCCTTAACGAACAGTTGGTGGTCGAGGAGGCGCTGTAGTACACAACGGACGTGTTGAATGTGAGTTTGCGGGTCAGCGGAGAAAATCAGAATGTCATCTAAATACACGAAGACAGAATGGTTCAACATGTCGCGGAGAACGTCGTTAACCAAGGACTGAAATACAGCTGGGGCGTTAGCGAGACCAAACGGCATTACCAGGTACTCATAGTGGCCGCTGGGTGTGTTAAATGCGGTCTTCCACTCATCTCCCTCTTTAATCCTTACCAAGTGGTATGCGTTTCTTAAATCGAGCTTAGTAAAAAGCTTTGCCCCTTTCAGTTGCTCAAACGCAGAGGAGATGAGTGGAAGTGGATATCTGTTCTTAATCGTAATGTCATTCAAGCCCCTATAATCAATACAGGGGCGGAGTGTCTTATCTTTCTTCTCGACAAAGAAAAACCCTGCTCCTGCCGGGGAGGAAGACGGCCTGATTATCCCCGCAGCGAGGGAAGTTTCAATATAATCCCTCATGGCCTCCTCCTCCGGAGTGGACAGGGAATAGAGTCTTCCTTTGGGTAGGGTAGAGCCAGGGAGAATATCAATAGTGCAATCAAAATCCTGGTGAGGGGGGAGGGCAGTAGCCCGACTCTTACTGAATACCTCCTTGAGACCATGGTAGCAGGCGGGCACACGGGAAAGGTCTGGAGGTAAACTGGTGGCAGGTGGGATTGCAGCCTCAGCAGCTCCAATCAGTATCCCCGGCTTAGCTCTAGCAGAAACCTCCGTGGAAACAGACAGTTTAGACAGGCAGGAATTAACACACTTTTCTCCCCACTCCACTACCTGCCCAGTGTTCCAGTTAATGCGGGGGTTGTGGAGCATCAGCCAGGGCAAGCCCAATATAATGGGGTGGAGAGGAGAATCAAAGATATGAAACTGTAATGTCTCAGGGTGGTTACCGTTAATGGATATTTTGACCGGTTGAGTGCGTTGAGTAATTGTACACAGGAGACGGCCATCTAGAGCGTTAGCCTCCAAAGGTTCTGGAAGCGGAAACCTCCGAAGCCCCAGTGTAACAACCAGCCTGCTGTCCATAAAGTTGGCATCAGCGCCAGAGTCCACCAAAGCCGGATGGTTCAAAGACTGGGAAGGAGACTGGATGGAGACAATAGTTAGTGGACGAGTGGGTGAGAGGGAAGAAGAGGTTTGACTCACCAGTACCCTCTTCTTTACTGGTGAGTCCTGTCTTTTACTGGACAGCGGGCGAGGAAATGTCCCAGCTGGCCACAGTAAATGCATCTCCCTTCCATCTGTCTGCGCTGCCGCTCCTCTGGAGAAAGCTTAGTGCGGCCAAGCTGCATTGGCTCTTCAGACCCAACAGATGGCGGCAGAGGAGTCTCAGGGGTGGAAGGGGGAGTTGGTTGCCAGGCTGGACGGAGTCGGACGGTCTGCCCCCTCTGGGTGAGCGGTTGAACTGCAGATCCGCGTCGATCCCGTTCACGTTCCCACAGTCTGTTATCCACTCGAATAGCTAGTGAAATGACAGAATCCAAGTCAGGGGGGAGATCAAGAGGGGTTAAATGATCTTTTACCGGGTCGGAGAGTCCGTGTAAGGAAGCAGTCGAGCAGTGACGCGTCGTTCCATCCACTGTCCGCCGCCAGCGTCCGGAAATCCACCACGTAGTCCGAAGCGCGTCTCTTTCCCTGGCGGAGCCCCACCAGTGCTCGTGCTGCTTCTCTACCTGGAGCGGTATGTTCAAATATCTTTCTCAAAGTCTCAGTGAATGCAAACAAGGAGTTACATACCGGGGAGTCTCTGGCCCATTCTGCCGTTGCCCATGCCTCCGCTCGTCCAGTGAGGTGAGTAATGATGAAAGCAATCTTCGTTCTTTCAGTCGGGAAGTGGGCGGCTTGCAGTTCAAAGTGTAAGCCACACTGCACTAAAAATGAGCGACAGTTAGGAGTATCGCCGGAGAAACGCTCAGGCTTCGCCAGGTGGGGAGAGAAGGGCGAAGCAGGAAGCGGCGGTGCTGGAGCGGCAGCCGCGAGTGGTTGGCGGGGCTGGCGCCGAGGCGGACAAAAAGGCGTCGAAGCGTCCCATTAAGCCCTGGAGCTGTGCACCCAGCTGACCCACCTGATCTCCTACCGAAGAGCGGAAACTGTCTTGGTTAGCGATGAGTTGTTGGATGCCAGAACGGACGGTAGATAGTTGTTCCTCCTGAGCCCGGAGGCGATTACCTTGGGCACGGATGGCGTCACGTACTGGGTTTAAGTCTGCTGAATCCATTCTGGCCAGTTCGTACTGTGATGACCGGTTTAGGCACAGAGTTGGATTCAAACGCAAGACTCAACGTAGTTCACAAGAAATGCTTTAATAAGCAAAGGTCGATACACGGGAAATCAGTCCAAACAGCAAACAACTCCGATGAGGGCTAGGCAAGAGGCAGGGTCTAGTAGCAGGCAGTGGGTCAAAGATCATAAGAAGCAGGACACGAGGAAAAACGCGAGGACTATTCTCTCCGAAGATCAAATACGAACTGGCGACATGAGGAAGGGAGCAGACACATTATATACAAGAGGAGTGATTGAACGCTACACAGGTGGACACAATCAGGGGCGGGACCCAGACAACTCGAAACACCCGTGCAGAGTAGGAAGTAGGTCAAGGGGGCGTGGAACACATGAGGGCAGGAAGTGCGGTGATCTGAAACGAGAGGGAGGTTAGTAACTTCAAAATAAAACAGGAAATGGAAATAGATGAAACTGAGGAAAAGAGGAAAACCAAATACAAACGTAACTTAGGAAACAGATGGCGTTACATATGATTTATTCCTCCCCAAACAAGCTAACAAATGAAACAGCAAATAAATCATGTCAATGCGTCTTTTGCTCTGGTGAAAACCATAGGCTCACCCAGGTACATGCTGGTCCTATCAAAAATCTAATCCAAATAAAGCAAATCAACAATAATCAATCAAAGAATACTAATTATTATTAGTAAAACAACAACTAAATAATAGCAACAAAAAAATAGCTGCTACAACCATTGTTATTTTAAATAAGTAATAAAAACCTTGTATAAAAATTTGACTCTTAATCTGCTTGTATTGAATTTGATTTATATGGGGATTTATTCATTATCTCTCCCAATGTTGGAAAGATTCAGCATCACATTTTGTATCTCAGACCACTTTTTCACACTGCAAAAGCACCAAAATGAGACAGGAAACAAGTATAGACTCACTTGTACCTTGAATTATTTATCATGTGACGTAAATGTTAATATACAGTATATGTATGTCTTGGCTGCCAAGGACAACCAGCTAGTGGCTGAGTCTCCACCTGCCTGTTTGAGCGGCAACCCAGAGGAGAATTTGATTAATGCAACAGGAAGTGCTCTGATGGCAGACATCTGGTGTCACTGTTATATAACAGTATGTAAGAAGCAGAGAGTGAACATGTCCAAACTCTAACCCCAAAGCCTGAAACATGTGTTTTACTAAACACGACTGTAAAAGACAGTCTTGATGAAATTGAAACATAAAAACAGTATTTCATTACTCAGATTTGGATAACAAATGTATAGTGAATCAAATGTAACCATGGATGTTGGTTTTGGAGCTGTTGAAAAATGGTGCTGGCTAACTGGATCATACAAGACAACATTAATATTTCATGCATGTGGTTCAGGAAAATCAGTAAATGTGGCTCCTGAACTCTGTCCATTGACTGAGCGTTGACATGTAGACGTATCGTCAAAGGGATGTAACACAAAGCAAGACTTTGTCTATGGCTAAAATCTGACAAAAGGTCATTCATTATAACTTTTAATGACCAATTTTTGTCCCTAGACAGCATTGATTTTATTATTTATATGTACTTGTCCTACTGTGACATGTAAAAATGTCATCTATGAAAAAGGCTTACTGAGCATTTAGGTGTTAGCAGATGCTATTAATTGTTGCCATGAAAGCACAACTCTTCATTGTGAGACTGAAAAATGAATTAAAAAATTATCTTAAATCACTTTTGTGCAACTGTATAATGTTTACAACCTATTCATATATCACTATATAATTTATGTATTAGGGTATTCACGATTTCAGATTTTCACTACACAATTATCATGGCCAAAGAATTCACAATAACAATATTAATAATAATAATAATAATAATATAATATATATAGAAAATTGAAAAGTATTAAGTATAAAAGTATTATTATTATTATTGATAATAATAACATATAATATATAATAATAATATATCAATTTTTAACAGCAATCCCACTACATTGTAACATTACTGTATACCTGTCTACCACAGCACTATATTTTAAAATATTTTATTCCTTTATTTTAACTGCTGCATGTCTTTATGTCTTAGATTCTAATTCACTTTTAACTGATATTCTTTTTTATACATATTGGTATCATGAACATGAATGATCATTGAGGGAACAACTTGAACTTAATTCCCTATATCTAAACTGAAACAGTAATGAAATAGAAAACTTTGATGAAAAGGAAAGCACAAAAAGGAAAAACAACAGACCAGCAAATTTACTCGAGCACGTAGAGGTAAAATCTGTATGACAAGTACTGACAAAAAAATAAACTTTTCATCCCTGAAATCGTAATGGCTGTATGATGAATATTTCATTCCATGTTTTGTATTCAAACAAGACTTCTTCACACTGCAAGTTGGGGAGAGGCTGAATGGCATGAATCTGCTGAAAGAAATCTGAATTTCACTTACGAGGAGGAAATAGTCTTTTTCATCTCCTTATCTCTCCATGTGCTCTGCTGAAGTGCTGGCATTTAGAGGTGTCCTTTGCAGTGAGCGGGATGAGTTGTTTTCAGAGTGATACTTCAAAAGCAGCATTTTCCGTCCCATTAGCCTGTCTGACTGTGACACAAGACCACAGCTGCAGCATGACCATGTATGGATGGATAAGCATGACATGAGCTGCACCATTAAATCGGTCAAGAGATGACAAAAAACTGAGACAGTCATATGACAGAGGCATTGTAAAGGCCATTTATTGATGTGTGTGTATCAGTGTGCTGAATACAATATGTGCCTCGAGGGGGTAAACAGTGATTTAAGTATTGTACTGTACTGTAGTGAACTGTACTCCACTCTGGAGGAGGTGGCCCTGAGAGTTCAGCGCACTGCGGATTAAAGGGACAGTGTGTAGGATTTGGCGGCATCTAGCGGTGTGGTTGCAGATTGTGACCACTGAGTACCCCTCCTCTCACTGCTCCCTTTCCAAGATTGAGGTAACGTGAGCCTCCAAGTGCAAATCCATGTTAATGCCATTTGCCATCCTCACATAAATAACACTGCGTTAGGAGCAACCTGTGGGCAACTCCAGGGTATGGACAGTGAAGCGAATGCTGAAGTGCCTTAAAACCTGCAATCTGTCTAATTGCCAGCATCCAGTTCCCAAGGCTTCACACCCAAGGGAGCCAAACCACTTCAGGCCGGTTGCCCTGACCTCCCACCTGATGAAGACCATGGAGAGCATTGTGCTGAACCACCTCAGGATGATGACCGACGGTGAACTGGACCCCCTGCAGTTCGCGTACCGTCAGAGTATCGGGGTGGATGACGCTTTGATCTACCTGCTGCATAGATCCCTCTCCCACCTGGACACCCCTGGGAGCACTGTGAGGGTCATGTTCTTCGACTTCTCCAGTGCGTTCAACACCATTCAGCCATCTCTGCTGAGGGGGAAGCTGGAAGGAGCTGGTGTGGACTGTCAGCTGGCTGCATGGACCATCAACTACCTAACCGACAGACCAGAAGAAGAAGAAGAAGATATTCCTTTATTAGTCCCACAGTGGGGAAATTCGATTTTACACTCTGTTGTTCACACAGTACATATACATGTCAATGGAGAGATGTCAGAGTGAGGGGGCTGCTCCTGACAAGCACCCAGAGCAGTTGGGGGTTTGGTGCCTTGCTCAGGGGCACCGCGGCAGTGCCCAAGGGGTAAACTGGCACCTCTCCAGCAACCAGTTGGTCTTGGTCCATGGGGGACTTGAACCGGCGTCCTCCGCGTCCTAACCCAAGTCCTTACGGACTGAGCTACTGCCGCCCCCACAGTATGTGAGGCTTCATGATTGTGTGTCTGATGTGTTGGTCTGCAGCACGGGGGCCCCTCAGGGTACAGTTCTCCCCCCTTTCCTTTTCTCCCTCTACACCTCAGACTTCAAACACAATTCGGACTACTGCCACATTCAGAAGTTCTCTGACAATACACCCATTGTAGGCTATGTATCTGACGGGAACGACCTGAATTACAGAGAGGTCATCAACCACTTTGTCACCTGGTGTGAAACCAACAAGCTTCACATCAACACCACCAAGACAAAGGAGATGGTGATTGACTTCCGCAGGAAGCCCACACAGACATCACCAGTGAACATCCAGGGCTTGGACATTGAGATTGTAGAGGAGTATAAGTACCAGGGTGTTCACCTCAACAATAAACTGGACTGGTCCACAAACACAAATGCCCTGTATAAGAAGGGCCAAAGTCGCCTCCATCTGTTGAGGAGACTGAGGTCTTTCAGAGTGCGCAGGACACTGTTAAAAACCTTTTATGACACTGTAGTGGCATCTGCAGTGTTTTATGCGGTGGTCTGCTGGGGATGTGGTAACATCGAGCGGGACAGGAAGAGACTCAACAAGCTGGTTAGGAGAGCCAGCTCTGTCCTGGACCAGCCTCTGGACCTCACTGAGGACGTGGGGGAGAGGAGGATGTTGGTGAAACTGACATCCATCATGGACAACATCTCTCACCCCCTCCCTGACACTGTGCAAGCTCTGAGCAGCTCTTTTAGCAGCAGGCTGCAGCTCCCACAGTGTAAGACTGAGCGCTTCCGGAGGTCTTTCATCCCCTCAGCCATCAAACTCTTCTATACCCATGTGCAATAAACCACATGTGCCCCTCAGTCACCACAAAAAAAAAAAAAAAAAAAAAAAAACTGCCCACGATGCAATAGGGGTTGTGCAATTCCGCTAACTCTTCGCACCACTAAGTAATACCTGTGCAATAGCTATATCTGTACCTTTATATATAATATATACACATAAAAGAATATACTCCATCCAGTGAATTTACAGTTTCCAAGATTTTCAGATCAATCTACTTACTTTATTCTTCTTTTGGGGGCGGCAGTAGCTCAGTCTGTAGGGAGTTGGCTTGGGAACCGGAGGGTCACCGGTTCAAGTCCCGCCATGGACCAAGAACTGAGTGTGAACTGGTAGCTGGAGAGGTGCCAGTTTACCTCTTGGGCACTGCCGAGGTGCCCCTGAGCAAGGCACCAAACCCCCAAATGCTCGGGGCGCTTGTCAGGAGCAGCCCCATCACTCTGGCATCTCTCCATTGTTGCATGTTTGTACATGTGTGTGTTCGGCTCTGCATGTACCGTGTATAAGTTAACAACAGAGTGAAAAAATTGAATTTCCCCTCGTGGGACTAATAAAGGACTATCTTCTTCTTCTTCCTTTTCTATAGGTAATCTTACGTGATAATTGACGATAAAATTAACTGGAAGTCACAGATAAAACATATCCAAAGCAAACTGTCAAGAAGCATTTCAGTTCTGAGTAAAGCAAAACACATTCTGGACCACAGATCACTCCACTTTCTTTACTGTTCACTCATCTTACCTTATTTACATTACTGTACAGAGGTCTGGGGTAACACTTACAAATGTACATCACAATCACTATCCATACTGCAAAAAAGAGCCATAAGGATAATTCATAATGCCGGTTATAGAGATCACACTAATACACTATTCTTAAAATCTGAAACATTAAAATTCACTGACTTGGTTAATTTTCAAACAGCACAAATCATGTTCAGAGCAATACATAATCTACTTCCTGGAAACATTCAAATACTATTTTTTAACAGAGAGGGGGGTTATAATCTGAGGGGGGGGGATTACATTTTAAAGCAAAAGAAGACACATACAACATTAAAAACGTTTTGTATTTCTGTTTGTGGAGTGAAGTTGTGGAACAGGTTGGATGTGGGGCTTAAGCAATGTCCAAGTATGACCCAGTTTAAAAAGAGGTATAAGCACATGGTTTTCACCAGGTACAGGGAGGAAGCAGGGATATAACAATCGGGTGTTTTTCATACATTATTTAAGTATTTGTTAGTTACTTTATTTATCTATTCTTTATTTTTTTTATAATTATGTGTGTGTATGTGTATATGTGTATGTGTGTATATATATATGCATATATACATGTATATGGGTATGTATGTGTGTGTATGTATGTATGTGCATGTGTATATGTATATATACATATACTTTACTCATTTCCGTTATCTGTAAATATGTATTATGTAAATTTATTAGTGCGAGACTGATTGATGATTGATTATTGAGAAACGGAGAAGGGATAGGTCAAAATAAGCTTATGCTTCATCCTACTCCTTTTCGGACATGTTTTGTTAATATATAATTATATTATTTTGACTATTGTTATCTTTGCTTTGACTATTCTCATTGGTTTTGTTTGTTCTTTTTCTTTATTTTTATTTTTTTGTTTTTATTTATTTATTTATTTTTCTCTGTTCAATCTACTTTTAGTATTACTCAATCATGTTCGAAATAAATCATTCAAATCAAATCAAATCAATCTTCCTGTATATTTGTCTATATTCCTGTTTATTTGTATATACTGCTGTATATCTGTTTATATTTGTATATCCTTTGTATATTTGTCTGTATTCTTTCCATATATTTTTATGTACACTTGGGTGTTTTTAAATGTGCTGCTGTAACAACCAAATTTCCCCACTGTGGGATTAATAAAGGTCTATTCTATTCTATTCTATATGGTGTACCACTGGTCATTTGATTTAAGTTTGATTTTTCTGACACATGGCCAATACAATGATAAAAACTGTATAAGCACAATTACTATTTCTTCTTAATAATAATAATAAACTCACTAGAAAGATGCAGCTCAGTCACACAGCAGTTTGTGAAATAGTCATGAAATTTAATGCACTGGTTTGTGTACATATAAACAAATTTCTTTTTTTTTTTTTTTGGTGTCAACATGAAATCAATTTGTATGTAATCCAAGTAATTGTGAGCTGGGAAATACACTGAAATGGTGCTCAGTTGGTTCTGAGGGGCCCAAAGTGTGTCAAGAAAATATCCCCCACACCAGCAGCCTGAATCGTTGATAAAAGGCAGGATTGATCCATGCTCTCAGGTTGATTACACCAAATTCTGACCCTGCCATCTGAATTTCGCAGCTGAAATCGAGACTTATCAGACCAGGCAACGTTTTTCCAATCTTCTGTTGTCCAATTATGATGAGTCTGTGTGAACTGTAGTCTCCGTTTCCTGTTCTTAACTGACAGGAGTGGCACCCGGTGTGGTCTTCTGCTGCTGTAGCCCATCTTTTTCAAGGTTGGACGTGTTGTGCGTTCAGAGATGGTATTCTGCATTCCTTGGTTGTAACAAGTTGTTATTTGAGTCACTGTTGCCTTTCCATCATCTCGAACCAGTCTTCCCATTCTCCTCTGAGCTCACTGGATATTTTCTCTTTTTCAGACCATTCTCTGTAAACCCTAGAGATGGTTGTGCGTGAAAAAAATAGTTGATCAGCAGTTTCTGAAATACTCAAACCAGCTAGTCTGGCACCAACAACTATGTTGAAAGTCACTTAAATCCCTTTTCTTCCCCATTCTGATGCTCGGTTTGAACTTCAGCAAGTTGTGCTGACCACATGTACAGTACATACCTAAATTGCACTGAGTTGCGGCCATGTGATTTGCTGATTAGCTATTTGTGTTATTTTGTGTTAGCAAATGAACAAGTGTACCTAATTATGTGGCTGGTGAGTCAACCATTGTGGTCAATTTTACATATAACATATATTATTTTGAAATGGGTCATTCTACAGAATAAATACTTTTACTTTTTTCTTAAGTGCAATTCTGAATGCAAGACTTTTAATGTAGCTGAATATTTTTTCAGTAGACAAAGGTCTCAGTACTTCTTTTTTGTTTCTTGTATGAGTACTTCTAACCACTGACGGATCCCCTAAACATGTAACATGCTCACGCTGCGTGCCTCAAACGTGGGAGGTGTTACGACTGTTGCGTCATGACGTTGGTGGCGGGAGTCGTGACGCTGCAGTTCCGTGTTTTTAACGCAGCGCGGGAGATTCTGGAGAACAGGGTCGAGTCTGTGGAGACAGACAGTTAGCTGGGGAAGCTGGAAGGTGCCATACTAACTCTTTCCTCGAGTCATAACTAGCTAGATAACCGCTCCGTTTAGTCCGAGTTAAACGTGTCATCCCGATGAACACTGTTTATCGATCTGACCGTTGAGTTTAACGTAACGTAAGTTAGCTAGCGTACGGTACATTGGCTGTATTGTTAGCATTAGCTGAACTCCTCAGCTAACTGAGAGAACCAGAGGCTCAGCAGCAGCCTGTTGTTTCCGTGTTTAAGTCCTACCTTCACGTCTTGGTTACTCTTGGTGGATTTGTGCTCGTCAGTCTAGTGGTTTGGTGAAAATGCCTTGTGAGAGGAAGCCGATGCGCTACGGCCACTCGGAGGGACACACTGAGGTCTGTTTCCACGACTCCGGGAGGTAAGTCCCATAGTATAAAGGCTTATTAGAAGTTGCTTCCCACTGTTTGTGACTGCTAATGTTGACATAGATATGATATGACAGTCTCTGTTTTACCTTTACAGTGTTACTGTACACAGTGGAACAAAATAAGATCCACTTCTCCCTTTATTCACATGTGCATCAGCTATCTCTTGCTACCTATTCATAAATGTTTATTTTTCCTGAAGCATGTTATACCGCATTTTTACACCGGAACTGTACTTCTGTTAATTTTGAAGAGGTGTACAGTGTATCATTTTTTAACGCTAAATATCACTTCATTAAATCTATATCCATGTATTTATTTCTTACACTTTGTTTTACAAGAGTAAAAAAAATTATATTTCATTCAAGCCTGATGTTGCTTCACACATAACAAAATGATCACAGAGGCATACAGCTTATTAATTAAACAATGGTATCGGATCGGTATAGAAAAAGTTGGGTAGGTGCATCCCTGTATAACAGTGGTCCTTGAGGGGGTTCCAGGGCGTCCCCAGCAAAAAAGGGAATAAATGTTTTTCACTATAATTTCATCCATTAGTAACACAATGACAGAATGTTGGACTATTTTAATCATGGGTTTCATACACCCCAGCCCTGTATACCAAACAACTACAGAGGGTGGCTGACTCTACTATAAGAGACGACTCCCACCCTTTTAATGGTGAATTTAAGCTGCTCCCATCAGGTCGAAGATTCATGGTACCTGACTGTAAGTGTCTAACTGTCTAAGTGCTACAAAAGCAGTTTTATACCAGCACCCATCAGTACTGTAAACAAGTAAGAAACTGCAACTTCACTTGTGTATTTATTTCTTGTGTTGTTGTTTTTTTTTATCTTGTTTCAATAAATGGCACCTTTTGGGTTAGTTTGACATATTTTTTAGCGCTTTTATGATGTTTATGGCTTTTATGGCTTTTTATCCACTGATGTTTTAGCTTATCTTGTTTTTTATCATGCGGCCGTTCTTTTTGCCCTTTTTAGTCTAAGCACTGTCGTCATTTAGTCACTTTGTCTTGTATTGTCTTGTTTTTGTGTTTACAATTACGAGATGACTCACTCACTATAAACCAAATTTACCTACGGGTACAAATAAATATTCTGATTCTGATACACTTTTTTTTTAAAGTGTTTTACATTTTTTATTGACACCAATAGTATTGAAAGGGGAGACAGAGGGGACAACATGTAGCAAAGGGCCCCGGGCCGGATTCAAACCTGGGGTCGCTGCAGCAAGGACTCAGCTTTGCTGCATGGGGCACCTGCTTTGCCAAGTGGACTACAACAGCGCCCCGGTTTCAAACACTTTCTGTAATAAAACATCTAAAAGCAAAAAAAAAAAAAAAAAGAGGTCAGACAGGGACCCTTGGACAATATGTTATTAAATGGTGGTTCGTGGTCTAATTTATATTCGTTTAGGGGTCCGTGATGTGAAAATGGTTGGGAAGCACTGCTCTATATAATGGGCCCATATATATATGGGCCTTGCAGAATCACTGACATCTTTTAAATCTGTAAAGTCTAACAAGAAATCCTGCAGCAGTGTTTTTGTGCTACAGCTCTCAGTCCTCGTGGTACACTTTCTGATAGATAAATGAATCGGTTCTGAAAAGAAGAAGAAGAAGAAGATCTACCTTTATTAGTCCCACAATGGGGAAATTCAATTTACACTCTGTTAAACTCATACATGGTACATGCAGACCTGAAACACACACATACATGCATTAATGGAGAGATGTCAGAGTGATGGGGCTGCTCCTGACAAGCGCCCCGAGCAGTTGGGGGTTTGGTGCCTTGCTCAGGGGCACCTCGGCAGTGCCCAAAAGGTAAACTGGCACCTCTCCAGCTACCAGTTCACACTCAGTTTTTGGTCCATGTCGGGACTTGAACCGGTGACCCTCCGGTTCCCAAGCCAACTCCCTACAGACTGAGCTACTGCCGCCCCCAATGAAAAGAAAAGAAATGAAAAGATAAATGAATCAGTTTGACCCCTTGTTAATTTTTTTTTTTTTTACATTCATATTTTACCTTGAAAAAATTGTCCCCAGGTTTATTGTAACCTGTGGGAATGATGGAGATGTTCGGATATGGGATGGTCTGGATGACGACGATCCAAAGTTCATCAGTGTCGGCGAAAAGGCGTTCTCTCTTGCACTGAAGGTCAGTCACCTATCTTCTGGTTGTTTTGGGATCTTTGAAGATGTGTGGTTGATTTTGCCCATCTGTAATGAAGCAGCTAGCAGAGCATTCAGTTGTGTTCTTCCCTCCACAGAACGGCAAGCTGGTGACGGCGAGCTCCAACAACACCGTGCAGATCCATACATTTCCTGATGGCGATCCAGATGGCATCCTGACCCGGTTCACTACCAACGCCACACATGTCACCTTCAACAGCAGTGGCTCCAGAGTCGCTGCTGGATCCAGGTACTTATGATCACTTTTAAAAGCATAACAAGAAGCAGAGGAAAAGTACAATGTGTCTATTAGCACATCTAAAGCTCACTCATTAACACATTATATTTCGTTTGTTTTATCCATACAGAACAGAAATTAGTGGTTTTATGTGGAGTTACGTGCTATAACTATTTCCTGGTGAGGTGTGATGATTGTCCGTTTCAGGAAGTCACTCACCCAAAGGAAAAATATGTGCAACATATTCTACTTTTGTTTCTGTTTTTGTATGGTGGTGGTATTTTTTTTTTTTTTTTTTTTTTTTTAAACTTTTGGATGGAAGCAGTCTACCTATTTCTAAGTCTGCCAACCTCCCTCTGAAGACCATCATAGTCTGGGCCTTGTCCTGACTAAATGCCTCAGATTCTTATTTTCAGGTGATTATACTCTAAAGAAAACAAACAAATTAAAATTATTTTCCATTTCTGCCAATAGATGCCCTCATGCTACACACTTGACCTTTGTGCCGTGAGCTATATATTTCTACGGTGAGGTTTTCCCTATGTCCTCATGTTAAAATCAACAGTAAATTATATCATAAATTATCATAATCCTAATAAATAATCATAAATTACATAATATTTAAAAGAATATCTTATGCCCCTGGGGTTCACATCGTTACTTTTTCATCCCCGATGAGTTTGTGACCCTGATTAATAGATGATCTGTGCTCAACATCTGTACCATCTGAGTCTCTCAACACCTCATTTACTGGTTTCTATTTTGAAATCAGATATAAATATGACCAATATATCAAAAAACTGAGTGCTGTCTGTCAGAAAAGTTTGAAGGGTAAAGTTATCACTGGCAAATGAAATGCTTCAGAATGTGTAATCACACAGCCTGGTTGGTTTTAACACAGAATCCACCCATGTCGACCATAATCCTTTTCAAGAAACATCAAAATTTAAAAATATTTAAAATATACACTACTCGAAAATGAAGTGAATACTTAATCACCACAGTATAACATCACGTCAGTTAAACTTCAGGGATATCAATCTGTTCATTTAGGAGGCACAAGTAACTGAATCACTTTCACCTGCTTCAGTGCAAATGAAAGTGACAGCAGTTCTGTTGATGTTCTGATGATGAAGTGTTCTCGTCATTTTTTGTGCAGTGTGCACTCAGTCATGACGTCCAGCTGATTCATCAGTTTATCCTGAGGATTCTCTCACCGGTGATCTCAGAAATGAATCAGAGCTGAAAGATGAGCGAATGTCACTTTTACTTTGTCAAGTGATGCACAATTGCTCTGCTCCAGCTTCTCCTGTGGCGGCTGGTGAAGCTATCATGCGTAACGTGTCTGTTGTGTTCGGTGCGCTATGACAAAACCAGATCTCTTTAGGTTCAGTGTTGTTGTTCCAGTACAGAATGACAGCAGTGTTGATGTTTCCGCCTCACACACAGAGCAGCCTCATGATTAGTCCAGATTGGAGATAAACATCTGTTTGCTACCAGCATTGATTTACCTTGAAAGGGTTTATCACTGCAATGACAGCACAGAGCATGGCGTCATATTGATGCTGCTATTTTCACAGTGGTAATTTCTGTTGTGGTATTGATTGTAAAAATTCAGCCATCAGAGGCAGTTAGGGCGAATTTGGTGTCTGCATTCTGGCAGATGTCAGAGGAAATCAGGATTATTTTGCATCTCGTTCATCGATTTGACAATTTGACAAACTCGTGCTGGTTCACAGCTGATGACCCTCCGGTCTGTCGCTGTCGGTCACGTGTGAACACAGATTACCTGCACCAAGTTGTTTGCTCAAATTTATTCTTGTTTCTGTCTTGTGTTTTCTTCCAGTGACTTCATGGTTAAGGTGGTGGAGGTGTCGGACAGCAGCCAGCAGAAAACACTGCGAGGCCACGAAGCGCCTGTCCTCAGTGTCGCCTTTGACCCCAAAGATGACTTCCTGGTGGGTTCCTCTGGATGTTAGAAATGCAGCACTCAGGTTGCTGGCTGTTTGTCTGCTGATGACTCCAAAAACTTTGACCTGAAATTAGCATCCACCCCCAAATCAAGTTAAAACATCAAACATAGATCCTGGAAGGTTTCCCTTTAGCAAAATAAGATAGATAGATTAGATAAAGCTCATCTGCCTTAACGTCACAGTTTACACGTTTTTATAGGCAAACTTCAAGTCAAATCAAACTTTATGTATTGAGCTCATCTAAAAACAACCACAGTTGACCAAAGTGCTGAACAGGCTCAAATAGAAATGAATACAAAGCAAACAACAATAAGAACAGAGAAAAACAATAAGCCTACTTTGTACATAATAGTAGTAAAAGAATTGCAGCACAAAAGAGGACAAAGTCAAGATTAACTCAGTCGCCAGTGAGAAAAGGTGAGTCTTAAGCTGTGACTTAAATGTTTCTGTAGTCTGAGCAGTTTTTATATGAAAGGTGGCTGTTCCAGAGATTAGTGATTACCACCGCAAAGGCTCAGTCACCTCAGTTTTTATGTCTTCACAGTGGCAACAGCTGTGGCCGGAGGCATTGTGTTGTGTCCGTATGTATGTTCTCACAAAACAAACTTTGGCCCTTTTGAGGTGATACTTTGCTTAAGTTTTAAATTAAAACGCTCGTACATGATTCTGCTCATGACACAATTCTGAAAAAGTTCAGCTCTGTTTTCTTAATTTCATTGAATCACTCTAATGATTCCTTCAGCGTCAAAACAAAAGTGTTGTTGAAGAAATCTCTCGTTTCATCTGATACGTTTCATGTTAGGGTGGATTAATATTTGGCTTGATTTACTTGGATCTCGAATTGTTTTAACTTAAAAACAACAAATACACAACATGCTGTCGTCTCGCTCTGTCAGGCATCTGCCAGCTGTGACGGCTCCGTCAAGGTGTGGAATATTGAAGACAAGGTACGTCAGAGTTCAGCACCTCACACCCAGAGATTTTTGTAATCACACAACCTTTTTTATTTTTCTATTTTTATGTGCGTCCGTGTGTCCAGTCTGTCAGATGCTGATCTGCTTTGTGTCTGTTCAGTCTCAGCTGATCAGCTGGCCTCTGCTGCAGAAGACCAATGACGTCAGTAATACAAAGTCTCTGTGTCGGCTGGCCTGGCAGCCCGGGATGGCAAAGGTCAGTGACACAACTCTCTGAAGCCTGGTGTCTACCGTTAACATCTGCACTTCTCCAGCATTTCCTCAGTGCAAACCTCATCAGTGATTAATAAATGATTAAGATCTGATCAACGCAACAGGCACAAATAACCCAAAAATTACAACAAAGCAAATGTCTGTGTGTGCATTCAGTTTTTAGCAGTTCCTGTAGAGGCAAAGGTTTACCTGTATGAGCGAGGGACCTGGGATCATGTGAGCACCTTGTCTGATGATCTGCTGACTCAGGTAAGTGAGGTCCATGTGGACATACACTGTTCATGTTCAGGGTCAAGTCATCTTCATCCAAAGCCACTCTACATTGGTGACACACACAGTTCAGAACTGTGAGAATAACGTGGTGAACTCTGGTCGTCAGTCCAAGATCACGCCGTGACATGCACTACAATGTGACTGATGCTTTGACCCACATGTACAAACCAGCTAATCAAATAAAGCATAAAATGGTTCAGAATACACTGGTGAGCTAGTATATTGCTACTGCTAAAAGCATACAGTATTCCCCTCAAACTGACTCAGGCAATTCAGGTCCTCCATCTTGTACCATCGCTGTGACCAAAGAGCTTTTGCTGTTTTTTGTGCCTTTTCTGCATCAATTAATGGGAGACAATGTCCTCTTCAAAATTAGTGTCCTCTTCTCTTTTCATGTTTTTATTCACATGTTCTAAATATTGCGGGGGACATGCTCTGCAGCCCTTCATCTGCTGAAACGTGACATCAATTTTCAGTCCAAGTATCTGATCTTTATAAAACCTGAAGGCACTGAAATAACAACTTTGTCAAAGACTGTAGTTGAAATCATTAGCAGGACTGAAAGTCTTTGTGTTCTCTGATTCCCGGTTCTCTTTGTGCCCCCCCCCCCCGTTCTGTTCTCTACAGTTCATCAACGTAGTGGCCTGGTCTCCATGTGGGCAGTTCCTAGCGGCAGGCAGTGTGGGGGGCTCACTGAGGGTGTGGGATGTGAACAGCAAGCTATGTGTGGAAAGGTATAACTGATGCATCTGTGGGGATGTTTGAATGAAAATGAGTTGTGCAAATCCTCCTGCTACTATCTGCGTTGGTGCAGTCATCAGGAGGAAAGGTAGACGTTCATGATCACTATCAGTTGATGGTTTCTTGTCTCTGCTGTAGGCAGAAGCACGAGAAGTGTTTTACGGTGTGCGGTCTGGCCTGGCATCCTTCAGGCAGCCAGATCGCCTACACAGACACAGAGGGCAGCCTGGGCCTGCTGGACGGACTCAGCACCTCCACGGCCACCAACACCACCAAGGTACAGCTCAGATAACACACCATGTAAATGTTTACTCCATCTCAATATATAACAGGCGCTGGTGGAATGTAACAAAGTAAACATACTCAAGTACTGTATGTAAGTATAAATTTGAGGTACTTGTACTTAAGTGTTTCCTTTTTTTCTACTTCTATTTCACTACATCTGGGGGGCAATATTTTACATTTTACTTTACTACAATTATTTGACAGTTTTAGTTACTTTACAAATTAAAATTTTAACATGTGGAAAATGTAGAGTAGAGCTGAAATGACTACTCAGTTGATAGAAAATTAATGTAAAGATGCTAAATATTTCATGATTCCAGTTTCTCAAATGTGAAGATTTGCTGATGTTTATATTGGGAATGATGAGCTTCCCCCTCTTCATTCACAAAGTATATTGTCAAATATATATTGTAATCCTATAATTGTAATTATCACTCCTTTAAATCTCACCATATCAGTCTGTTTATTTTTATGGCAAAACACACAACTTCTCAATTTCAGTGTTTATTTTTCACGTTCAGCAGGCACCAGCAGAAAAAACAGCTAAAGAGTATGATGACCTGTTTGATGATGATGATGACAGACTCATGGATGAAGAGCTGAGTGACACCAACTCGCCCGTTAAGAAACCCATCACCGGGGAAGACGATGACAACGATGATGATTTCCTCATGCCTGCAACCGGGCGGGTGAGGAACAGAGGGGTGATCCTGGATGATGAGAACTCACTTGGTGAGTGAAAGAAGGGTTCAGAGTGAGGGAGGATGCAGATATGTGACACATTAAAGTAAAACAACAACATGAAGTGTGTTATTAAGGTGTCAGGCCGTCACAAACTACTAGGACCATTTCAGTTCTCTCAGTTGAAGATTCTCCAAGTCGGACGAAGTCCACTGGAATGAACACTTTGAAAGACTCGTTACAGCTCAACTTTCAAAGTTACGGTAGCAAATTTGTTGACAATAAACTCAGAGGTGAATTCACAAAATGATTTTGCTGTCGCTTAAAGAAACTGCAATTCTCAAAGCACCTGTGAAGGGTGAAGTGCAGCCATAACTGTGCTTCCAAGCAAAGTGTCTCTGTGCTCCTGTGCTGTTTTCATGTATTTAAATTAACATTATAGTTAGGGGTGAGACAGTATATCATGTCATGATATATCGCAGTAAAAACTATATTGTGATATTTTGGAGATGTGATAAATGAATTTTAAATGCACTAATGTGGCTCTGATCAGCCTCCTCTCTCTGTCAGCGCTCTCCACTCAGTCTCTGTGTAGTCTGGCTCAATGTCCCACCAACAGCACTATCATCAGCAATGGCCAATCAACACTCAGGATTACTGTGATTCATATAGGCAGCACAAAACACAGACAGCCAGATGGATACAATACTGCCGAAGTTATAAACATCCCAGTCCTGTCTGCTGATGTTGCTAAAACACCACAATCAATTTATATGATGATAACATGCCCAGTTTCTCTGTTACACTGCTGAAAATGTCTGAATAACATGTGTTGTTGCAGTGACTTACAGTCAACTATAATGACATAATAGCAACGGAAACTTGTTTTAGCAGCTGATTTACGATTAGCAGATGAACGTAACATTATTTTCGCGTATGAGCTGGTCTTTTTACACGAACGTTTACATGAACAACACAAGATATTGAACGTCATAGAGCTATGATAACGAACATCAGTAAGTTCATTTGTTGATCCATAATTTATCCTGCTGACTAGCAAAACTATTGATCGGCTCTAACTAAGATGACTAAGTAACGTTACTGAGTCTGTCCTCTCAGTCTGAACCAGGGCTACCATACTAACGTTACTGATATTGTTGGTAGTGACTTTAGATATAATTCATTCACATAATTTTTATTTAAATCTGGGGGACTCATTGAGGACATGTCTTCATTGTCAATGTGAATAAATACACAATAAGATAATTCAGGAAGCAAACAATAGAACACAGTTAAATACAGTTATATTGACGAGTAGAATAGTGACGCATTCTATACCAAGATAATTAGGCTAAACCATGTTACTAGTTATAACACATTATAATTTCATGAGAAATGGAGCTATAGGGCTGCATTGTTTTACATTTTGTGTCTTTTGAATAGAAGGCTACCTTTTCAGTCATATTTTCATCTTTCATGTTTTGTGAAAATTATTATTATAATATCTTATCGAGATTATGAACCTAATATCGCACATCGTATTGTGAACTGAGTGAATCTTCACACCTCTAATAATAATAATATTTATTACTAATAATACACAATAAGTTGATTTAACATGTTTGTGTTTCCTATCTATTAATTTTTTAAAAATTCTTTCATCTCTTGGGTATCTTTTCTTCAGACACCGGATCATTGAAGCTCGGTCAGGACAAATTTGGGGAGGATGACGACGCGGGCAGCGCCATAGTTCCTGCAGCAGCCCCGCTGCCCCTGCTTCCCGTTTATGATGGACCCCTGCTGACGCCTCCCCAGAAGGCCTTTCAGCCGGGCTCCACCCCGGCACACCTCACACATCGCTTCATGGTATAAACTCAAATGCATGCTGCTGGGATCATTTTATAGACTTGAACTAAATCTGAAATACAGCAATTTCTAGTCTCACATATATTAAAATCAATTTGTGCTTCAGATGTGGAACTCGGTTGGAATAGTTCGAGGCTACAACGACGAGCAGGACAACGCAATTGACGTGGAGTTTCACGACACAGCCATGCACCATGCCATGCACCTCACCAACTCTCTGGGTCACACCATGGCTGATCTTTCCCAGGAGGCTGTGCTGCTGGCCTGCCCCAGCACGGACGAGCTGGCCAGGTAAACCTCCTTCTGTCCTGTTTTGTGTGAATTCTTTACAGTAAATCCTTCAACCTGCTCCTCCTCTCTTCTCAGTAAGCTTCAGTGCCTCCACTTCTCGTCGTGGGACACCAATAAGGAGTGGATGGTGGACCTGCCACAGGGCGAGGACGTGAGGGCACTGTGTCTGGGTCAGGGCTGGGCGGCAGTCGCAACCAGCACACTGATGCTCAGACTCTTCTCTATCAGTGGAGTCCAGAGAGAGATCTTCAGCCTGCCGGGGAATGTGGTCTGCATGGTCGCACACGGAGAGCAGCTGCTCATCGTCTACCATCGGGGTTAGACACACACACACACACACACACAAACACACACTTACATGTCTCTGTATGAAAAGTTGTGTTGAAATTCAAAATGAAACTTTAGGGCTGAAACAATTGGTGTATTACTGGATTAGCCCATTGACAGAAAAACACACAGCATAGATTAGATTTTTGGAGTAAAACAGTTCAGTTCCAACCTCTTGATTGTGAGATTTTGCTGCTTGTCTTGTCTCATTTTCCAAGTGGAGCTTTACTTTAAGGCTGTAACTCTTGATTATTTGTTGTTAATCTATTAAGTGTTAAAATGGGAATAGCTTCAACTTTTTTGAAGTAAAAGTTGCATGCACAATGTAATGGCAATAGAATAATGACACCATCAGTGCTTAGATTGGTTCATTATAAGTTTGTTTTTACTATCAGTTTTAGTTTCACTTCACCTGCTCTGCTCTGTGTGGACAGACTATTAAAGATTGTGAAATTTTAGCAACAGAATGAATGAGTATGAATATAGGGGAAACACTGGAACATCATGTCTGCTTTATATTGTCTATGTGGCGTTTAAGGTTGCTACTAACAATTGTTTTCATTATCGATTAATCAGCAGATTATTTCCTCGAATAATTGTTTGATCTATAAAATGTCAGAAAATAGTGAAAAATGTTTGTCCCACAGTCTCAAAGCCCAAGATGATGACCCCAAATGTCTTGTTTTGTCCACAACTCAAAGATATTCAGATTACTGTCATAGAGGAGTAATGACACCAGAAAATATTCACATTTAAGGAGCTGGAATCAGAGAATGTTTTTCTTAAAAAATGACTAAACCGATAAATCGATTATCAAAATAGTTGCCAATGAATGTAATAGTTGATAGGTAAGTGATTAATCTTTACACCTTTACACCAACAAGTAGCTGCCTTGAAGGCTAAACTGTTTTGAAAAATCACTACAGAATGCTTTGGGAACTGACTAGCAGATGTATAAATACATTATATTATGTTGACTTTATCTACCTGTTATACATACTGTATTTATATAGACATTACAGACTACATTGAAGCATCATTCACACTCCTCAGTTTCCGTTGTTATCTTCAAGCTTTGATGAGGCCCTATGTGTGTTGTTTTCCATCATCAGCTCCAGGTTTTGACGGCAACCAAGCTCTGGGTGTCCAGCTGCTGCAGTTTGGTCGAAGGCAGAAGCAGGTCATCAACGGTGAACCCCTCCCACTGTCTCACAAGTCCTACCTGTCCTGGCTTGGATTCACTGCTGAGGGTCAGTTTGTAGTGGAAATATTCCTTTTTATTCTCTTGGAAACACTTCTCTGACTTTGTTTATAGGTATTAAGTTAACAGATGACAATAATCACAACGAAGCAGCATTCCCCTCCAATTACACCCTCATCTTTCTAGATTTGTAAGATGACAACCTGGTTACGTTGTGGTTTTTCAGGTACCCCGTGCTATGTGGATTCCGATGGGGTGGTCCGGATGCTGAACCGCTCCCTGGGCAACACATGGACACCAGTGTGTAACACCAGAGAGACCTGCAAAAGCAAATCAGACCACTACTGGGTGGTCGGAGTACACGAAAACCCTCAGCAGCTCAGGTGAATATTTAGGTTGTGATGGACGCATGAAGAAGACGTAGACAAATGTTTAGAGTCTGACTGAATCATCTCAGAAAGATGACACAGGAAATAAATAAGTAAGAGTTTGTCACCACTTAAAACAGCTTTTGGCTTGTTGAAAATGAATGTTCCTTATGATAATAATTATTAGGGCTGTCAGTCAATTCAAATATTTAATCGTGATTAATCCCATAATTGGCCATAATCACAGTTAATCACACATTTTTTTAATCTGTTGGCTCGTTTCGGTACCTTTATGGTGCAGCAAGGAGGCCAGTTTCTAACTTCAATTTAAACATGCATTTCATTTATTTGGCAAAATAAGTCAACAACTGTTTTTGTTCATAACAGCAGACTAACATCAGGAACAAAACACTTCTACTGTGTTAAAAAAGTGCCACTGTTTTATTTAAAAAGAATAAATAAATAAAAACAAATCAGTAACAAAAAGGTCAACATCAGGTCAGCCAGCACTAGAGCTTTTTAAACAGTAACATATACTAGGCCAGCATCATATGAGGAAAATCTGCCATGTGCAGTAACACTGCTCAATATTGCAATCATAATATGACTTGTGATAAATAAAGAAATATTGAAGTGTGCATATTAGCTATACTCATGTCAGCCTGATTGTTTTTAAATTCAGAACCAGATTAGAATTGAATATTTAAATGCAACTAGGACACATGTTGTTTCTAGAGCAGCAACAGTAATGTTTACAACAGCAAAGTCACCATAGAAACTCATTAATATCTCACTTGAAACAATCTAACATATTAATGAAATAAATCATATTCCTGAGTGAAGTTTATAAAGACTAAAGAACACAAACAGTCAGTATTGGTCCTCTGTCCTCCTGTCCTCCCTCTGTTGATGTGAACCTCTACAGGTCCCACTGGTAGAGAGGAGGAGCTGCTTTGTCTCAGCCAGCTGATGAGTTTATTACTAAGATACATGACAAACTAATCTAAACAGTGAGTCTACAGTGCCTACTGCCAGCTTTAGTTTCAGCTTGTGTAGCCGAGGGTTACGCTGCTCCTAAACTTTATGAGGATAATATATTAACAACACAGAGGCTCTGTAGTTCAGGCCCTTGTCAATAACAGTGCTTCACTGCTTCACTGCTCCTGCTCCACCTTTTACAATAAACTCCCCGAACACTACCACTGAGCACTGCTGACTAGAAGGAACTAAAGTCATTTACTTACGCATTTACCATTCACTGTTAGCGGGTGAACTAATGTGTGGTGACGAGTTAATAACTGTGGTAGTGTGAACATAGTGGCAGTGGTTGAGAGACATGTGCAGTAAAATCTGGTCCACCCTTGCTGAAATTGAGCCAATCACAACGCACAACTGCAGCTTTAGTTACACTGTGCATGTGTTATACCCCATACCCCTGTCTGCCATGTCCCAGTCTCTTTCCATAGACCTTGATTTCTACTGTGACAATAAAAGGGATGAAAAAAAAATACACAATCGGTCTCATAACCTATGTCAAATGAACCGAACAAGCTAGTGAACTTAACGGCTCAGATTTTTACCCAAACCGTTCCCATCCCAAGTTCAAAATGCACCTTAAAGGGAGATTTATCAAGTATTTAATACACTTATCTACCTAGGGGTAGGTAAATATGCTGGTTTATGCAAATGTATATACCGTATATAGTCCATCATCCATCTGCAATCGCTTATCCGGGGTTGTTGGGGGGCTGGAGCCGATACCAGCTGGCATTGGGCCAAGGCGGGGTTCACCCTGGACAGGTTGCCAGTTCATCACAGGACTGACCCATAGAGACATACAAGCTAGTGTTGTAGTCAAGGCCGTACCAACCGAGATTACCGAGACCAGAGAATACCGAGACCGAGACAAGACCAAGACATTTGGAGGTCAAGACTGAGATAAGACCAAGACTTTTGGAGGTCGAGTCCGAGACAAGACCAAGACCGATCTTGAGTACTACAACACTAATACAGCCATTCACATTCACACCTACAGAACATTTAGAGTTCTCAATTAACCTGCATGTCTTTGGACTGTGGGAGGAAACTGGAGAACCTGGAGAAAACCCACACTGACACAGTGAGAACATGTAAACTCTAAACAGAGGGACCCCAAACTGGATTCGAACCAGCAACCCTCTTGCTGTGTGATAACAGTGCTAACCACTACACCATCGTGCAGCCCGTACTGTATATATTTATTATTGGAAATCAGTTACCACAAAACAATGATGATTATTGTCCAGAAACGCTCACAGGTACTGCATTTAGCCCACCATTTTCATTCACATATCTGGAGGTTGGAGATCAAGGGATCCCTTTGAAAATGGCCATGCCAGTTTTTACTCGCCAAAATTTTGCAGAACTTCATAGTGTTTTTAGCCTCCTTGGCAACAAGCTAGTATGACATGATGGCCAGTGGATTCCTTAGCTATATTCACTGTAGCTTTAAAACTGAGCCCGCTACAATCTCCAGAAGATCTGCTGTGTTAACGTATTAACGAAAGTAGTGGCATTAAAACGATTTTGCCATTTATGCACAGCCCTATTTCTAATTTGGTGTTTTATGTTAGCTTAAGTGTCATCAGAGTAAAACACGCAGGATGGTACTAAACATGACATTACTGTTCAGGAGAGTTACTGTAGCAGCCACAGTCCTGCGTTCACTGTCTCCAGTTCTCGGTAAGGAGAGTTACTATAGCAGCCACGGTGTCTTTCTCCTGCTTTATCATCAGTCAGTGTCACTGACATACTGTTGTGTTTATAATGCTGGTTCCAGCTTTGCTGCAGTCCAGCTAAAAGAGCAAGAGTGACCGGGAGTTGTGTAGAGAGTGTGAGAAAGGAGTTTGTACACTGGCACAGGTTTAGGTTATGTAAGGCATTAAACTGTATCCAGGGCTTCAAACTATCTTTTGACATTGGTTGCACTGGTGTGCCTAACTTTTTCATTTAGGTGCACCAATACATTTTTTAAGTGCACCCAGAATTTTTCACCATGCCTTTTGGCTTTGCAATAACGTTTTAAGCATTTTGTCAGTTCCATAGGCCGTCAATAGGGATGTCACAATACCAGAAATTTAGTAGTTTATACCATATCAATGAAATTGCATGATTCTCAGTACCAAGTCCGTAACACGGTAAAAACAAATCAAAAACAATAAATCAGGAAGTCAAACAGGTCATATTTCTCTCTCAATCTATTTTATATTGCTGTAAAAACATCTCATTTAAACTGGATTTATTCAAGTTTCTAGCCAGATACTACATTTTATGAGATTACATTTGAACACATCATGATAACTTTAGCTTTACCTTTCAGTACTCAGCTTTATTGAACAGAGCCCGAACACATCATAATGTAAATCAATGGCATCTCCCTCTAACATTTCAACACATTTGTCGTTCACAATGTAACATTATGGGGACCAGGGAGACAGGTGGGTTTGCAGTTACCTCCGCCGATGATGCTGGTCTGGGCGGGAATGTTCAGTCCGAGCAACACCTGTAATGGCACCGCTGCATTTTTCTTGCTGTAAAAGTAATAAAAAATTATCTTAATTTAATATTACTGGTATGTTGTATGGTAGTGATGTCGAGGAGGAATATAGGGTGCGGTTTCACACATACACACAGAGACAGACCTGTTTAATGTGAGATGCACCAGTGTGACCAGTAAGAATGTTAAGTCACACTTGAAAGATTATTTGACCAAAATGGTTGTGCTCTGGAGCCCTGAAAATATGTCAATATACAAAAAGTCATTAGACTACCCAGCCCTACCTGACCCTGATGTCTGATGTAATCCTGTTGTTCTTGCAGGCTAATAATTATGTTTCCCTAAATCCCCTCTGTTTCCCTCTTGTTCCTGTCAGGTGTATTCCATGTAAAGGCTCCAGGTATCCTCCCACCCTGCCCAGACCTGCTGTGGCCATCCTATCCTTTAAGCTTCCTCTGTGTCAAATATCCACTGAAAAAGGACAGCTGGAGGTAAACACACCAAACACACCTGATACTAACATTAAATCAAATCAAATCACATCAAATCTAAAATCAGAGGTTTCCTAAAGGGACTCACACGCTACCACTTTTGTCCAGAGGGACCACCAAAGTCACACAAAATGAAAGTATTGAAAGAGTGAAAGTCCTTGTTGTAACTTGCAAGTTTTAATGGTGAAATCTGATTTAGTAAATCATAGAACTTAGAACTTACTGTATACTGTAGTAACTAATTACTAGGGTTGTCAAAGTTAACGCGATAATATCATTAACACACATTTGTTTTAATGTCACTAATTTCTTTAACACATTAACATGTCGTGAAGGATGTTAAGTAATGCTCCAAACTTACACTAAATTTTGGTGAAGAAAAACTGGCCTGGCCATTATCAAAGAGGTCTTTTGACCTCTGACCTCCAGATATGTGAATGAATATGGGTTCTCTGGGTACCCCTTTACAGACATGCCCACTTTATAATAATCATATGCAGTTTGGGGCAAGTTTCCAATAATAAATATATACTGTACATAGATTTGCATAAGACAGCATATTTGTTCACTCTCATGCTAAGAGTATTAAAGGCTTGACAAATCTCCCTGTAAGGTACATTTGAACAGATAATTAAAATATTTAATCACAATTAATCGGAAATTTTCACATTATTTTTGATTGTCAGGCTTGCTAATTTAGTTATTAATATCACTGAGTCTTTTAGAAGGCATGAAGTAATCCAATCCTCTGTCAGACCAACATGATAAATGGGTGAATTCTTCTCTGTAATGTACAAAGTGCACAGTCTATGTCCTCCTCTTTCATCCTTCAGGAGCAGTTCTGGCGTTCAGTCCTCTTCCACAACCACTTTAGCTTCCTGTCGTCCAGTGGCTATGAGATAGACGAGGACAGACTGAGTCAGTCCCAGAAGGAACAGCAGGAGCTGCTCATGAAGATGTTTGCAGTGAGTGTGTAAACTTAGTTTATCTTATGGTCGCTGATTTATTTTCTATAGCTGCTGTTGTGTTCAGAATCAACGTTTTCTTCCAGCTGTCCTGTAAGCTGGAGAGAGAGTTTCGCTGTGTGGAGCTGGCAGAGCTCATGACCCAGAATGTGGTGACTCTGGCCATTCGGTACGCATCTCGATCCAGACGCATGGCCCTCGCCCAGCGGCTCAGTGAGATTGCCCTGGAGAAAGCCAACCAGTTCCAGGAGGAAGAGCCAGAAGAACAGAAAGAAGAGCCAGAATACTCCAGCGCCAGACAGCCCTCTGGGTAATGCAAAAATGCATCAGTCCCTTTGGATAACCGCATGAGTTTTACATAATCGCCTGTAGTTGCAAGGCTGGACCGTCGGATACATATTTTAAATAAATATTTTAAATATAAGAACTGGATTGGATTGGTATTGATATCTAATTGTAGATCACATGAAAGAAGAACCCCTTGTATTTTTGTTGAAGCTTGAAGTTTATTATTTGGACAGGTATGGCCAGAGTGACATCACAGGAGGGCGTTACCGCAACAGACGCAATCAGGAGGAGGAAGAGGAGCAAGGAGAAGAGTTTGGGGAGGAGGAGGTTGGAGAGGAGATGGAGATGGAGGAGGTAGCAGAAAGCAGAAAACGTCAGTTTCACCTCTTTAACTCTATATGCACGGATGTTCTCAGCACAAGATGTCAATGATATCAGTGTCTAATGCAGGACATGTC
The DNA here is from genome assembly GCA_947000775.1 of Pterois miles. Taxonomy (NCBI): domain Eukaryota; kingdom Metazoa; phylum Chordata; class Actinopteri; order Perciformes; family Scorpaenidae; genus Pterois; species Pterois miles. Next base: position 5,306,734 of record CAMQGK010000479.1, on the reverse strand, counting down.
TTGAACTACAGGTGTGAATCCATTTGCTACAGAAGCAGTTTCAAATGTGAAGCCGTCTCTGACACCAAGTGAGTGGACACTTCCAGCAATCTATATATTTAAATGTAAAAGGGACTCTTTAAGAATCAGAAATTACTTGTTAACAGTGACACCTGTGGCTGTTAAATCAATGACAGTCAGCATCCTGTTGCTTGCGGTTGTGCTTGTTCTCACACTACCGACACACAAGACTGAATGAGCTTGATTGCAAGACAGGTTTTTCTAGATATAACTTTGTTTTTTTTCATGCTTCCGTGGAGTTTGTGTTGGAGTCTGAGTTGTGTTGGGGGCTGGTTATTTATTGGCGTTAGCAGACTCCATTTCTAACCGATCCTTAGTTATGGCTAAGGCACTCGCGAGCATGCACATTACATCTGTTGAATTTTACCCATCAAAAAAATTTTTTTTTAAAGACCGTGATAAAACAGACAAACCCTAATCCTATGATCAGGGCTGAAGCTGGTTAAAATATTTATCATTCAAAGTGGAAAATAGTATTACTGTATAATATTTTTATGGCAGTTTTTTGATGTAGACATTTTTGTCATCTGAGGATACTGTGGCACAAGGGTTGAAATAAGTCATGACCCACCATATGGGCATGATTAAAATATTTTTTGTTTGAACTGGCATTTGATGACTTTTTTATTTTGCAGTTGGCAAAGTAGGACGTGCAAATCCCTTCAAGGTAAGAACTAGAAATATTTTGACAGCAGCATGTTCAATTATTTAGAAGTGAATTTGCAGGAAGATTTTGAAGATTGTGAGTTGAACCTGTCATGTTTAGTGGAAGAATGATGAAAGTTTTGATGGGATACATGCAGGTGCTCGGTTCAGGGAAGCCTTCATCTTCGTCAGGTCAGCCTCGAGTTACAAACATCCTGGACAACATGACATCCAGCAGGAAGCCGTCTCCACTCAGTGGATCTGCAGGGAAGGCAAACAAAGGCCCTGTCCTCAAACCGCTGGCTCCCCGGCCCAAAATGAAGGTAGCGTCATTATATACAACATTATATACGTCATTATATAGCGTCATTATATACAACATCATCAACATCATCATCTTTTTAATGTTATTGCTTTCTAGTTTTATATTACTTCTGGGTATTTTATGGGTAATTATTTTATTTTTATATTGCTGTAATTGTCTGATTTTATTTCATGCAGTTCTGAATGTTTTTGTTCCCATTTCAACCAAGTAAAGCACTTTGTAAGTTTGTTTTGAAAAGTGTATAAATAATGTGTATTATTTGTATTATTTATTTTTATAACTGCTCTGAAATCAGACATACAACATATCAACTAGCAGCAAGCATTTTCACAATATTAATACCTGCATTTAGATATTACAGATGTAATTTTTAGTGACTTGATATCAGAAGTAAGCTATACACTGAACAAAAATATAAACGCAACAATTGTTTTTGCTCCCATTTTTTATGTGCTGAAGTCAAATATCGAAGACTTTTTCCTATGTACACAAAAGTCCTATTTCTCACAAATATTGTTCACAAATTTATCTAAATCTGTTAGTGAGGACTTCTCCTTTGCCAAAATAATCCATCCACCTCACAGGTGTGGCATACCACGATGCTGATTAGACAGCATGATTATTGCACAGGTGTGCCTTAGGCTGGTCACCATAAAAGTCCACTCTAAAATGTGCAATTTTATCTGAGACATTTACAGTATTAGGCACTGAACGGGGGGGGGGGGGGGGTCAGAAAACTAGTCAGTATCTGGTGTGACCACCATTTGCCTCACATAGTGCAACACATCTTCACATAGAGTTGATCAGGTTGTTAACTGTGGCCTGTGGAATGTTGGTCCACTCCTCTTCAATGGCTGTGTGAAGTTGCTGGATATTGGCAGGAACTGGAACACGCTGTTGTATACACCGATCCAGAGCATCCCAAACATGCTCAATAGGTGACATGTCTGGTGATTATGCAGGCCATGCAAGAACTGGGATGTTTTCAGCTTCCAGGAACTTGCAGGACTTCTTGAACTTCCAGGATCCTTGCAACATGGGGTTGTGCATTATCATGCTGCAACATGAGGTGATGGCGGTGGATGAATGGCACAACAATGGATCCTCAGGATCTCATCATGGTATCTCTGTGCATTCAAAATGCCATCAATAAAAGTCATCTGTGTTTGCTGTCCATAACCTACACCTGCCCATACCATACCCCCACCACCACCACGGGCCACACGATTCACAACGTTGACATCAGCCTTGCTCACCCACATGACGCCATACACGTTGTCTGTCATCTGCCCTATAAAGTGAAAATCGGGATTCATCTGTGAAGAGAACACCTCTCCAAAGTGCCAGACGCCACTGAAGGTGAGCATTTGCCCACTCAAGTCGGTTATGATGACAAACTGCTGTCAGGTCAAGACCCCGGTGAAGACGACGAGCATTCAGCTGAGCTTCCCTGAGACGGTTTCTAAGAGTTTGTGCAGAAATTCTTTGGTTAAGCAAACCGATTGTTGCATCAGCTGTCCGGGTGGCTGGTCTCAGACGATCTTGCAGGTGAAGATGCCGGATGTGGAGGTCCTGGGCTGGTGTGGTTACATGTATTCTGCGGTTGTGAGGCCGGTTGGATGTACTGCCAAATTCTCAGAAACGCCTTTGGAGACGGCTTATGGTAGAGAAATGAACATTCAATTCAGGAGCAACAGCTTTGGTGGACATTCCTGCAGTCAGCATGCCAATTGTACGCAATTGCAACATCTGTGGCATCATGCTGTGTGATAAAACTGCACATTTTAGAGTGGTCTTTTATTGTGACCAGTCTAAGACACACCTGTACAATAATCATGCTGTCTTATCAGCATCTTGATATGCAACATCTGGATGGATTATTTTGGCAAAGGAAAAGTGCTCACTAACATATTTAGACAAAGTTGTGAACAGCATTTGAGAGAAATAGGCATTTTGTGTTCATAGAAAAAGTCTTACATCTTTGATTTCAGCACATAATAATGGAAGCAAAAACAAAAGTGAAAAAGTAAAACATTTATATTTTTGTTCAGTACATCACATCGACAGTATGTCATCCAGAGTAGGCCCCTATTGGGGGAAACAATCCTGTGAATGTCTGTTTTACTTCTACTTTAAACAAACCAGTAATAGTAATTACACTATGCTGTAGAGTTGGTGTGTAGTTGGTTGCAACAACAATAAATCTAAAAACACTTTGTTCCCCTGCTTTGTCCTAAAAAAAAAAAAAAAAAACTATAACTGACGGTCTTTATGGCTCCAAGTTATAGACCAGTCCAGCATTGCTTTATGGCTCCAAGCTATAGACCAGACCAACATGGCGTCATCTCTGAGGCTGTACTCCCTTTTGGGGGAAATAAACTTGGTGTCACAGGAGAGAAAATTGTGAAAAGCTGTTGCGTAGCAGGTTAACTGAGGCTTTCACAGAGATACTATACATGAATATTTACTGCCAGTGTGCTAAATGGTTAAATGATGTTGGTGACAGTGATTAGCATGGCTAGCTAATGTCAGCTTGATTGGGAGGCTGCTGCAGTAATAAAGTCATACATTAACATTATAGCAGCATCCGACTGTTGTCTCTAACTAAATCTCAGCCTATAGATCAAACAGTTGGCTGTTAACAGGTTGGTTATTTACAGACAATGCTTAGCCTAACAGGATTCAGTCAGATATGTAGAAATGTCTACAAACTTGTCAAAATTACAATCCAAACATATGTCAAAGTGCATTGAAGTCTATGGGATCTTTGGTCTTCTGTCCCCCTAAAGGGGCACGGTGCCATTCTGATGAATGGCAATGTGGTGACCTCGAGATGATAACGGATACGAAAATGCATCTGTATTTAAATTGAAAACAGCTGACCAATGTAGATGCCTATCATGCATCTTTGTTGCCAGACTATACTATAAAACTGGAAATATTTCTTCTCCTCTCCAGACTCAGTCCACGCTGCTGCAGCTGACGGGCACAAAAAAGAAGACTCAGGAGAACACACAGCCGGCTGCAGATCAACAGAGACAACCAGACGTCCCACCTCCAGCCCCACCTGCTGATAAGACAGAAAATACGAGGTAAAAGTCATGTAATCCTGAGAAATTACTTAACTGGAAGCCATAAAGTAGATTGACATGGTTGCGTTGTTGACTATATCTGTTCAGGCCGAGGACAGGCTTCCAGTTCTGGCTGGAGGAGAACAGGAAGAGTATCGGCGCTGACCACCCAGACCTGGAGGAGACTGACATCATCAAAGAGGCCATGGGTCGCTTCAAGACACTGTCAGCAGAGGAGCGACTGGTAAGAAAGAAAGATGGTTTAGGTAACATTGAGAGATTGTGACCTGGAAAAGTTGTAACCTAATGCAAAAACGTTCTAAAAAAAAGTAAATTTGAGCAAAATGATCTGGAATCAATATTGGAAAAGTTTTGCTGAAATCACAACTGGATCACTCTAAGATGTTGCTGGCATTTATTTTAGTAAGATTCAGGCTGTGGTCAGTGAACATAGGGAATCAAATTTTCAGCATCCATCTGATAACAGCCTTTAAGTAGGGTTGTATGAGACACTTATTGTCCATAGTCGGTGTATTACACGCACATTATTGCACGCCCCCTGTCGCCCCCTTTACCTAGGGGTATGGGCTGCATGGTGGTGCAGTGGTTAGCACTCTCGCCTCACAGCAAGAGAGTCGCAGGTTTGAATCTTCTGTGTGGAGTTTGCATGTTCTCCCCGTGTAAGCGTGGGTTTTCTCTGGGTACTCCGGCTTCCTCCCACAATCCAAAGACATGCAATTTAGGTTGCTGCCTGAAATTCATAAAAGTTATGAATGCTTCATGGGAGGAGGATCATCAGGAGATGATAATGTAATGAATACAGTCATAAATACGTTTTGGGAAATAAATAAGTGAGGGCTGCACAGTGGTGCAGTGGTTAGCACTGTTGTCTCACAGCAAGAGGGTCACAGGTTCGATTCCGGCTTGGGACTCTTCTGTGTGGAGTTTGCATGTTCTCCCCGTGTAAGCGTGGGTTTTCTCCAGGTACTCCGGCTTCCTCCCACAATCCAAAGACATGCAATTTAGGTTAATCGATGACTCTAAATTGCCCGCAGGTGTGGATGTGAGCGTGAATGGTTGTCTGTCTCTATGTTGTCTATGTGCTCTGCGATGGACTAGCGACCTGTCCAGGGTGTACCCCACCTTCGCCCAATGCCAGCTGGGATTGGCTCCAGCCCCCCCCCACGACCCCAACGGGATAAGCGGTTGACAATGAATGGATGAAATAAATAAGTGGTTAAGTGCAAAGGGAGAATCATGCAGAAATAAATGAAGGCATAAATACAGAAATAAATACACACATTTAAAATAAACATAAAATAATTCCAAAATTAATGAAAAATAAATAAAAGATGATTGCCAAAATAAATTAATATGTGAAAATTAATAGAAATAAACACAAAGAAATAAAAGGGAAAATTAAACTGAAGAAAGAAAGAATAAATAAATAAATAAATAAGGGAATTAATACAAAGTTAAATAAAGAAGCAAATTAAAACAGAAATATCACTATATCACATTTTATCAGTTACATAATGGCTACAGTTGTTTGACATATGACATACAGAATTTATTTATTGAGTTAGTTATTTATTCATTTATTTTTCATTTTGGCAGGTTCCATCCTATATAAAAATGGCTTTTTGCAGTAATCTAGTTTCTTAAATGCCATGTATATGAGAGAACCTGAAGCCATGTATTTGTATATGTACAGGTTTTTAATCTAGTTGTGACATGGTTGCTTGTGCCTGACAAAGACTTCAAACAGGAGAAATGGGGCGCAGCAGGAAGTAATAAGGTTACTACAGTATGTGTAAATGCAGTATCCACTTTCATGTGTAATCAGTGTGCGTGTTAACGTACTGAGTGACTTCTGTTCTTACCGTACTGTTACCTTATTTCTCATTAAACAGGTTATTCCTGAAAAGGACTAATGGACTACTACAACCGGTTAGTCGACAAACGGCCCACGTGCTTGCTCGTTGTACCATTTTATAGATGTCATTCCAGGAACATTCTGTAACACTCTTACAATGAGCCAAAGAATGTAAATCTCTAATCAGCCTGGTTTGGACCTTGCAGATTCTCCTGTAAAATCGTAATAATATATTTTGATATCACATTTTTCAGTACTTCACATCACTAAATGGCAATAGCTCCTATTGATATGAATCAGCGCTAAATTAAATTAACCTGGAGGCATAAAATGGATGGCTGGATTAACTAATTAATTAATTAGTTAATTCAACTTTTGCAAAGTTCTCTGACTCTGAGTGATGGTGATACCTTAATAAATTAAGGTTGATAGCTGCCATGTCTGTCATGTCCACCTCTGTCCAAGTGAATCAATGACCCAACACAGTGGCTGATATTGTTTATCCAGACATCTCTACGTATCTGGATCTGAATCCTGTGAGTGTTGTCTGTAAATAACCAACCTGTTAATAACCAGCTGTTTGATCTATAGGCTAGATTTATTTGGAGACAGTCTGATGCTGCTAGAATGTTAAATCTATGACTGTATTACTGCAGCAGCCTCCCACTCAAGCTAACATTAGCAAACCATGCTAGTCACTGTTACCAGCATTATTTAGCCATTTAGCACACTGACAGTGAATATTGATGTATCTTATGAGCCTCAAATCTCAGTGTGAAAGCCTGGATTATTAATATGGTTGTTTCTAATTATGTATTTGGCTTGGCTAGCAGTAGTGACTGTTTGCTTCAGGTCTGATGGAACTGACTGAAACCCAACAAAGATTAAGCAGCCATCCATTGTGCCTTTGGAAATATCTTTTCTGCCACAAACACTGATCCTCTACCGTTAAATATGCCTGCAAAAAAAAAAAAAAATCACTATAAAAATTCAAACTCAAGCTGTACAAAAGACTATTTTTACTCTGCCTGATTGGTAAGAGGTGCTGCAGCAGAGTCGTCTAGTGTCACATCAGTTGCTGAAAGATATCCATATTTTCAATTTCAGCTGTGGTCAGTTGATGGGTGAATAATGAGGGCGGGTGTCGCCACATCCTTTCATCCACGAGTGCTAATAGACGTCAGTCTGTGCGTTGGTATAGTAGCCTGATCCTGACCCTGCATACATCAAGACTCTCAGCACAGAGCTGGATGACACCCGACAGAATGAAGGAAAAGAGGAAGTGGATGTGAAGGGGGGGGCTGTTGCCTGGGAAACTTGTCGAAGGCACAAAGCATTGATCTTATGATAATACCCTGTGAGAGACAGTGATGCGGTCAATCTGCAGGAGAAACATGTGTGATGATACAGGTTTCAAATTACTTTAAAGGATGTGTGTTTAAAAAAAAAAAAAAAAAAAAAAAAAAAAGTCTGCAACATGAACAAAACTGAAGTATAGTTTGGTAGAAATTGACATTTTCTGAACATGGTTTTCCACAAACCCTAGAAATCTTTAAATCAGATTTCCAGTCACAAAGGTTTTAATGTTTAACAAAGTCGTGTTCAGGTTGGATGTGTATTTTGTTCAGTGGCTAGGCAACATCTGGCAGCTATAAGAACAGTTCTGCTCAGTGATGAGGAGAAGATAAAATCTGATAGCAGACTAAATCTAATTTTTACAGCCTTAATATAAACTTAACACAACCATATGAAACTAGAAAACCTGAAGAATCCATTGGTACCAACCATGTCATATTAGCTTGACATGAAGGAAGGTAAATAACACCCCAAACCTGGGTTACATTTTGGTGAAGAAAAACTGTCCTGGCCATTTTCAAAGGGGTCCCTTGACCTCTGACCTCCAGATATGTGAATGTAAATGGGTTCTATGGGTACCCACCAGTCTCCCCTTTACAGACATGCCCACTTAATGATAATCACAGTCAGTTTGGGGCAAGTCATAGTCAAGTCAGCACACTGACACACTGACAGCTGTTGTTGCCTGTTGGGCTGCAGTTTGCCATTTTATGATTTGGGCATATTTTTTATGCAAAATGCAGTACCTGTTAGGGGTTCTGGACAATATTTGTCATTGTTTTGTGTTGTCAGTAGATAATAATAATAATAAATATAGACATACATAATTTATTCATTTGATTTGATTAATTGTGATTAACTGTGGACAATCATGCAATTAACCGCAATTAAATATTTAAATCGATTGACAGCCCTACTTTTAATGAATTTTAATTCTTTGATTTTGTTTTTTTTCCCTTTTCCATCATTTAAAAATAATGATAATAATTATACAGATTTATATATATGATGGCCTGTTCTTGTTATGTTTTATTTATGTTGTATGACAAAATGGTTTGTATCATGGAAACCAAAGTGCATTGTAGAAATAGAATAAACAGAATAGTAAATAGGATGTAATTTTAAAAATGAAATTCAGTAACAGTTGAGACTTTGGCTTTTCAGTTTAGGTTTTTAAAAAAACTGGAAAATGATCCTGCAGCGGCCTGAAACCTTGTTAATCTCCAACCCTGGGGTGGTGTGTTTGTCCTAATTGCATTATTCTGTCCAAATACAATAAAATGACAATTGAATAGCGAGACGTCACAGCTTGTAGCATCTACCAGCTCTGTAATGGAGGTGTTTATGTGTGTGTGTTTGAATATCCATGGGGTTAATGGGCAGTGTTTCATCGGGCACTGGAAGTGAAGTGAAGTGTGTGTGTGTGTGTGTGTGTGTGTGTGTGTGTGTGCCGTGTGTGTGTGGCGTGTGTGTGTGGCGTGTGTGTGTGGCGTGTGTGTGTGTGGCCTGTGCTGCTGCCAGTCCACTCACCAGAGGCCTGATGATTCATCCCGGGTCTATTGCATCCAGGAAAGCGCTTCCTTTTGTCTCAGCTCGGAGAGAAAGAGGGAGGGAAAAAAAAAAAAATGATGAGGGAAAAGAGGCAGCAGCCTGTCAGTAGTCATTATACACGACAGGATGCAATTTCAAACTGCACGCCTGAGTGTGTGTTTAGTCATCGTCATGTAGGTGTTCACAGCCTGGATTGAAACAGAAGAACAATACGATTTTGTTTTGTCCTGTTCGGTAATTAACATGTTCATTTCATTTCCTCTTTTCTCATTTCGTTCAGTTGTGGACAGAAAGAGCAAAAGGTCAAACTGGAGACACAGCAGATCTGAAGAAGAGGAAAAGAGCCGGTGAAGGAGGAGGGGCAGAAAATGAAAATGGACAGGCAGAAGCAGATGAAAATAGTGCCAAGAAGAAGAAATCGTTGGATCCCTCCTCCAAGCTTTTAGCATTTGCTTTTAACAAAAACTAAACATCTTAATTTTCCATTTAGTTCAGTTTTCTGTGTGAAAACTGTTGAATCTGATGATGAGTATGTTCTCTGTTCTTTTAGGCATTTAATGTGAACACTCAATGCCTTTCAGAGTTCATGATGATCAGATGGACAGCCATCAATAATGGAGCATCCTCTGTTTTGTTTTTACAGTTAGAATATTTCTGTATTTTAACAATTGAATAAATGTAAATGTTTAATTCACATTTTTAGCCTTTGATTTCCTTTTTGTGGCATTGACTGTATTCACAAAAAGCAGTGAAAATGTCAAATCCTGTGAAAAGACCAAAACCAGCAGTTTTAGTCCATCTCTTAATACTTTGACTTCCTGTCTGTGGCTCTCAGCTCATTGGTTCCTCTTGAAGATGTAAAAAATATGACAAATCCTGTATATAAAACATCTGGTCACTGCATGTTTTTATGAAACAGAGGGAAGTATTGCATTTATTGGGGACTATTTTCACTGGTGGATTAATGTACATTTGGTACTCTAGTACACTGGTTCCCAACCTGGGGGTCCCAACCCCCACTAGGCGTTGTCAAAGGTTCACAAGGCCTTCTTGATTTTAAGGGGTGTAAGACAACTTCATATTTTTACAGTTGGCCTACACTATATCTCAGCATTTCATTCCTTTCTATGAAGAAAATGGTGGTGGTTAACGCTGTTGCCTCACAGCAAGAGGGTTGCAGGTTCGATTCCGGCTTGGGACTCTTCTGTGTGGAGTTTGCATTTTCTCCCTGTGTAAGCATGGAGAAGCTGTTTAGGTTAATGACTAATGATGACTTTAAATTGCCGTGAATGGTTGTGTGTCTCTATGTGCCCTGCGATGGACTGGCGACCTGTCCAGGTGTACCCCGCCTTCGACCAGTGCCAGCTGGGATTGGGATAATATCCTCAAGATGTTCGATATAAACAGGGTAAGGGCCCATTGAAGACCTTCCCTCTCTGTTAAACAGCCTCGTCCTGCATTCCTGCATTAGAAATGTTAAAACAACCAAAGATAGAATAATGGCCAAGAGTCCGGGAGAAGAAAATACTTTAACTTGGTATGATTGCTAAAAATGAAAAAAAAAAAAAAAAAATCTTACAATGAATTGTATTAAAACTTCCTGAAAATAACAAGAAAACACATCTCTGATGCAGTATTCACAGGAAATAATCTGCTCAAAATTCATCCCAAAATCACTTATTTTAGACAACCTTCTTACAGTTATTGTGTTCACTATTTGGGTTAATTGTACACTTGATCAGTGGGTCTTTTCTGTTGTTGTTATCCACTGAATATAAATATCCATAAAATGTCATCCATCCTACTCAGTGATAGAAAAGGGGTCCATTGAGGAAGTATGTTATGGCAGCAGGACGGTGTACGTGGGACTTAGTCCGAATAAACTAGTGTGTGTGTTCATGTTCCTTCTGTTCCTTCATCAGAAGGAACTATACTTGTTAGTAGATTCATTCACTGTTGGTTTTCATGGAGTTTACTCACTAATGCTATAAAAAAATATCATATTACAGCACAACTGTATAGTGGATAGTGTGAATTTGTGATTTTAATTTATTTCTTTAAATCATAGCAGCGAGGCTGAAAAGAGCCATTAAAAGAGCCAAGAGAATATAAAATCAAAACTAGCTACAATAGAATACGACACAAATAAAACATGAGAATTAAAGTAACAGTGTTGTGTAAGAAATGACTGATTTAATATGAGGCAGCAGTACACAGAAAAGTCTTCAGCCTTGATTTAAAAAAACAGAGTTCTGGAGTGTTTTCCTGATATATGGTGCTTAAATAAGAAAGAAAACAGAAATGAAGAAAAGTTTTTTGTTTTTTTTTTTTTTTGCTTGACATACTGCATATTTTGTTCCTCAGGCCTCTAAAGAAATCCTTCAAATTAAACAATTTGTGAATCAAAACTACTTTTCATAAGTAATGTCCTCACTGAGACTGTACACACAAGGAGACACTGATTCATTTTAAGGATTCACAAGCCAGAAAACATTAGAAATGGACCCTCTGTGACGCTGAAATACCCCAGTGTAAATACAAATTTGGTGTTTGTACTTTACTCAAGTGTTTCAATTTTGACACTTTCTACTTGTCTTTCATTGTAATTCAGCAGTAAAAAATGTACTTTACACCACTACATTTATCTGATGTTACATCACAAACAATATTTTACATACTAAACATAATGTCATTTAATTTGATGCATTGCTGTAGATAAAACTACCTAATAATCTATAAAGTGGTTAAAATTTATTCCACCAGCTACAAGATCAAATTTCTCTTCAAGTTCTTTTACTTTGCTGACTTAAGTACATTTTGCCACCAGTACTTCCATACTGAAGTAACATTTCACTCTTCACTCTTCTTGTAACCTTTTCATTTTACACTTTGTTTCCAATCTATGCCATGCTAAGTTGTTTCCCAAAACGAGAAAAAAAAATCCCCAAACTGTTAATGGTGATTTTATTTTGTGGTATTTTCTGTACTGTTCTGTTTCTATACTTTTCTGCCTGTGCAGTATTTCTAGAGACATTTACCTTTTATTTACAAGTTATGTTGTAATTGTCTTCTTTTCTTTCTACAGCTACAGAAGTATTCTGTCTGCATTAAAAACAGGACTGGAGTGAAAACTATGACTCTTCATCCTCAGCTCCTCATCCTCTGGGTGTGAGTGAAACACACTGGTGGAAAGTAACAAAGTTCTCAAGTGCTGTACTTAAGTACAATTTTGAGGTATGTGTACTTGGGGAAATATTTTATTTTTTACTCAACAACATTTATTTGACAGATCCAGTAAATAGTTACAAAATACAAACGTATGATCACTTTATAAATTCAATTTTTAAAAAATTAAACAAGTGCTATGTATTTATCGAATAGTTTGGCCCACAAATTTTTCTAATAGTTTCATTTATATAAATGTTTGATTCCCAAAATAGTTGTAAGTTCTAATAGAAATTTGTGTCACTGAACTGTTTTTTCTGTTCTAACCTATCAATCATCTCACGACCCCTCTGATTTATTTTGTGACACTGTGAAGTCTGACCCCAGGGTTGGGAACCACTGAACTGAACTACTGACATCTAAAAAATGTTTTATTTTTTTTTGTATGATAGCAAACATTTTATTGTGACTCATATTAATGCATATCCCAACACAAACAGGATGTTAAACCTTAGATTTTACAGGGAATCCTCCACCCATGCCATAATTCTAGGCTGTCATAACACATGAAATGCAAAGTGCAAATCAAATGCTATCTGATATTAGTATTTTTAGTAATAATATAGTCAGATGCACAGCTTTTAAAATATTATTAATAATTTAGCTTTATTGTGTCGATTCAGTCACTGAGGTTGAAAGATGTAAACAAAACAACAAAACAATCCACTCAACCGGACGAAGAGTAGCTTTGTCACAGTCGTCCCAACGTCCGTTTCGTGTGGCAGATTACAGTTATGTGGATAATATTGATGAGTAAATCCAGCTTTATACTTTGAATCAGCCCAACTCAAAGTGTTGGATAATATAGATTAATACTAATGGCAAAAATTGAATGTCTAAAAGTCAAGTTATGACCAAAATTAGATAAAGCTAACAATGCTGTTAAAGCTAAAACACTGACAAGTGCAAGAAATTGAAAAGGATCTGGAAGTTTGCATTAGAGTGACAATTCAACAAAACTTCTGATGCCAGATATGGAACAATGAACAAACCACACACAATGCCAGTGCTTCCAGTACAATGAGGCCACTGTGTGAAAAACACAGAATGAAAATATTATTGGAATTTTGACATTGCATAAATAGAAATAAAACTTTATTTGACTGATAATACCAATAATTTATCACAATCAACAGGGTGTTTTGCAACATTACAACATTTTTGGACAAAAGAGCCTTTCTGGAGTGGACCAGTCCTGTGCTTTCTTCCACAAATGAGGACTGTGTTCCGACACTTTTTCTGTCATGACCATGATAAATATTTCCCTCTCTACAGAGAGAGGATTCACAGGCCAAAAACACCACTGTGACTCATGAATGGACTGATCCAATTGTCAACTTAGCATGCATTAGCACCAATTTACAAACCTATAGAACCGCAATCTTTAAACTTAAACCAATTTTCCTGCTGAACAACTGCCTGTTAATAAATGCACCACTGGAGCCATGTATGACAAAGGCTGCATTCTTGATGTGACTTGACTACTGGGTTGTTTGACGACTACGAAGAAAAAGTATAACCTCTCCTGTCTCCCTCATCTTGTGTTTCCAAACAACATGTTACTAGGCTCTTTTACTTCATAAATTAAATCAACTGGACTTTTTGGGGGCAGCAGTAGCTCAGTCCATAAGGACTTGGGTTAGGAGGCGGAGGTCACCGGTTCAAGTCCCCCATGGACGAAGATCAACTGGTTGCTGGAGAGGTGCCAGTTTACCTCTTGGGCACTGCCGAGGTGCCCCTGAGCAAGGCACCAAACCCCCAACTGCTCCGGGCGCTTGTCAGGAGCAGCCCCCTCACTCTGACATCTCTCCATTGACGCATGTATATCTACTGTGTGAAATTAACAACAGAGTGTAACACTGAATTTCCCTACAGGGATTAATAAAGGTTCATCTTATCTTATCTTTACCAACACACCAAAAGCAGCTGTGGGTATACAAATATAGTACAAAACCCCCTCAAGCATTACAGGATGTACATCATTAAATACTGTAGGTGTAGCGTGGCATAAAAACATTAAGACTCCTCTCTACAGGGTTAGGTTTTCTTTACATAGGGAGAGGATCCTCTTCACAGAGTCAACCATGTTTCTACAGAGAAACCAAACACTGGCTCTACATTGGGCCACTCACATTTTCATGTTGGTTACCACAGTTGTCCTACATGTTTGGCACACAGGTGAGATTTCAGTTGGTTGCAATCTGCAACCTCACCACTAGAAGTCGCCAGCTCCTATACACCTTTAAATATGTGTAAAAGGTTTTAATAAAATAAATCGTAACACCCATCTTGCTATCATCATTCTAAAAGTAACTTCAAATATCAAATTAAAAAAAGAAAAAAGTAAAAGATATGGCATCTTTCAGATATGTCCTCTTTGGTACCACTCAGCTGGTGTAGGGTTTGACAGAAACCTCAGACTGACCTCCTGTGGTGCCGTTTAACGGTGATGGCTTGTTCCCAAAGTTCCTGTCCACAGGATTAAGCAGCTGCATGGTCTTCTTGTGCGACCAGATGGGGTTGATGATAATGTGAGCAGCACGAGACCAGTGAAGAAGATCAGGAAAGGGGGAAGGGGCGCTAGTGTGCTGAGCTCTCCCCAGTTGGTCAAGGTTACCCACCACATGTAGTAGGTGAGCACCATGCGACAGTGGAATGCATGGATCATCACCCACTGGTTGGCTCTCCAGAACAGGGTGCGTACAGGGTACTGACATCTAATCTAATCTAATATAATATAATATAATATAACAAAACATAATATAATATAGTTTTATGAACACAACATACAGTGTCATCGCCTTTTAAGTTGATACAGTGAATATGTTAGAAAATAGTTGCCTACTTACACATCCAGCAGTTATGGAACAACATTAGTATTCATTAGGAGTCCAATATTGTCTCACTTTTAGCTTTGTTTTTTTTTTTCCTTTGGTCTCCATCAACTCCCAAGAGAAATACAATTGCAAGAAGAATTATGTGAATCCTTTGGGATTTCTGCATAAATTGGTCATAAAATGTGTTCTGATCTTCATCTAAGTCACAACAATTGACAAACACAGTCTGCTTAAACTAAAACTACATTAAAAAAATATGTTTTCATGTTTTTATTGAACAGAACATCTAAATATTCACAGTGCAGGGTGGAAAAAGTATGTGAACCTTTGGATTTTATAACTGGTTGACCCTTTGATCCTTTGGCAGCAATAACCTTATTGCTTATATTAAGTTATATAGTGAGATTAATAAGTAGTAGATGTTTGTATTACTTGTAACAAAGTATTTCTACACTATTCGGTAGTTTTATAGTAGTTTCTAGTTTTCGGTAGTTAAATGGGTGTACTTCTGCCACTACTGGTGGACGAGATGTTTGCCCCGCCCCCTGGACCCGGTCAGCCAATAGGAGCGCTCCATGGATTACCCTCTGTAATAAAGGCTGAGCCAGCTAACAGCAGCACAGAGCCGCCAAAGAGGAGCAGAAAGTGACTCAACAAGTGTTCCCAGAGAGGACCCAGACGGTAGAGACAGCAGAAGTGATGGAGCACTCCGAACAGTCTCAGTACAGCTCAAACGAGAAGAAAGACGGCGGCTCCGTGCTGAACGGACACTTCGATGGGATGGTGAGGCGGCCATCCGGCGGCACCGGACGCCCCTCCGCCACTGCCCAGCCTCCGGGCGCAGAGTCCGGCTCGCACCGACCCGTGATGGAGAGCTGGAGGGAGGAGCGGACTAGGAGCGTGGAGGACAACGAAATGAGCCTGCCGTCCCTGGCCGCGGCTTACTCCACCATCCTGCGGGGGCTCGGGGAGGACCCGCAGCGGCAAGGGCTCCTCAAAACACCGTGGAGGGCCGCCACCGCCATGCAGTTCTTCACCAAGGGCTACCAGGAGAAAATCATCGGTGAGTTTCTAAATCCACAAAGCCGCTCACAGGCGGCTGGGATTTATTACCCTGCGGTCAACAGGTTGCAGGAAAAGGAGAGTCAACACCTCCCAAAACTCACTTTATCTCCCCTTATAGTCTGATGTGCAGAGAGAAATTATAGACTTGAGTACTGATCTGAGGCATGAGGTGGAATACAACTAGGAATATTTACTCAAATACTGCACTTTTTACTCTGATCTCAGTGGGAAATATTGTACTTTCCCTCCATTACATTCATTTGACTACTGTAGTTACTTTATTAAATATATGTTTATTAAACATAATGTATATTATAGGGCTGTCAGTTGATTTAAATATGTAATTGTGATTAATATGATGGATGAATTGCTAATTCATGGCTAAACAGTAACAAATATTGTCCAGAAACCCTCATTTAACATAAAAAATGTTTTTGTGGCCAGGGGGCAAAGTTTAAGTCAAGCCTGGTGTTTCCACTCAGTAAGATTTGCAGGATGCAGAATGCAGCATGTAGTAGAAGTCTAACATTTTAATATTGTTACTTTAACTTAATTTACAAAAATCTTTCATCACTGTCAGAGGAGTTCAAGGTTGACCTGCTGCTCATCAGTAATCATGACACACCTAATAAAACAGTGAATTAAAACCAGGCAGAGATGGTGTGAATTATTCCTCCTAATGCAGCCTAAGGTTGAAATATAATCCTTTACTATGAGTACCTAAAGATACTTTACTTAGAGTATCTCCCTTGTATTTCCATTGAGAGGCTGTCTTCTTCTCTACATTACAGCAGCTGTGGAGGAAGTATTAATACCACGGTGTAAAAATATTCCTTCAGCAGCAGAAGTATTGCATTCAACATTTTTATTGAGTAAAATGTATATAAAGTATCACAATTAAAAGTACTCATACAGTATGCAGACAGAATGGCTGATATAAAAGACATGAAAGCAGCATTTCATCCGGTTGTGGAGCTGATTTTAACTGTGTTGCATATGTTTGTAAACATGTAAAAATTCTAATCTTCAGAGTAATATCTGTCAAATAAATGTTGATTAAGGAGTACAATAATTCCCCCTGAAAGTAGTGAAGTAAATGTATAAATGTAGCATAAAATGGACTTAATTACAACAATTGCGCCTGTACTTTGTTACTTCCTACAACTGCATTATTGCATATTGTACTTTTTAGCCAGGCATGTTGCTCTGAAATATTTCCTGTCAAATTAATATCATGCACACTAAAATCAGTTAGTATCCATTAAACTCAAGAGTGTAAGAATACCAGAGCACATTTTACCCCTTAAACTTTGATTAAGGATCATTAAATCAAGTAAAGAAAACATTTTCGTATCACATATATTGTGTGGAACCTGGAGGATGCTTATAATGAAACTGTATTGGCAATTTCATTCATTTATGATTATGTCATACCGTTTAATATTAGGCCTGTCTGCTAAGGGCTTGTCTCTTTCAGCCTCCCGTTGAAACCAGCCTTCATCGTCACTGCCAAGCGAAGTTGTGGTGTTCAGCAGACACTCATGACATGATGTTATGAATGTACATATTCTTCTGGCCTGTGTTGAACAGTAAAATATTCTAAATATAATAAGCTTTTCCAGTCCAAGATGGTGGAAGCATATGTTGTCAAAAAACGGCAGAGTTTCGTCTCTTTGCTTCTAAACTTTTTGATGTAGATATAAATAAATGGTTCATTCTCAGCTAACGACAACATGAAGAGGTTAACATTTTATCCTGAGCAGCTAAGTCAGAAATATTTTCCTGCATGCCATCATGTGTCTTTGGGTGTTTGCGTGCTTTATAATGTAACCAGGTGGATCATTGCTATCAAATCAGATGAGACAAAGGAGCTTTATGATGAATGTCCATGAAATGAAAACTGATGTGTACAGTCAATGCCGCTGACATTATTTATTTATGACAGGAACAACTTGACAAACAGTGCTGAGCTGGACCTCAAACTTGTAAAACAGATGATGTACACTACCTCTATGTGACATCTAATGCTGACTTTTTACCGTTGCCTGAACATCCCCTGTCCCCCACCCCTACCCCTGTGTCCGGGCTGGTTGTTGCTGTCAGAATGAGTTGCGAACAAGGTTTTTTTTTTATGGTGAATTTCACTGAAATGAAGATTGACAAACACAAAAAACACAGAAAAAAAACTGCCCTTCAAATCCTCAAAACTATCTGTAAGATTTATCTGCCTCGCCGTCATTCCTCAGGCTCATGCTCCAGCCAGAAAGAGTTTTTGCTGACTCACGTGCAGGTGTGGAGGGCATTCATACACAGAGTCATAAAGTCCACATGGGACGGCTCCTCCACTCTAAGGCTTGTTGGAGTGGCTGAAGTCAGGGATCTGCCCCCCTCTTCCTTGTCTCAGCCTCCCTCAGATCTCCATCTGGAGATAGTTTGTTCTGTTGGGGGTTGTTTTCTGTGTTGTATTGGTAAAGGAAGGAATGCATCGAAAGGAGACAGAAATGTGAAGAGCACCCAGTGAAAAGAGGTGATGGTTATTTATGACCTGACGACCTCACTCCTTGTTCTTACCTTTGACCAGCAAAGGATGGACAATGGTGAAGATGTTGATGATATACATGTGTGTTGTTCTGCAGGCCATGGCAGTGCTCTGTCTGTCTGCTGATTGGCTGCTGCAGGAGACTCCCCTTTGACTTTTTGGAAAGCAGAGAACACAAAAAACACATGTAGATTTTAGAGCTGGGTGTTTGTAGAGAGTTACAGCATTTCCTAGTGAGCGTCACACTGTTTGATCTGTGTGTGTGTGTGTGTGTGTGTGTGTGTGTGTGTGTGCGTGCATACATACGTGTGTGCGTGCATGTGTGCACGTAGGTCATGAGTTCAACGTGAGCATAAAATCCTCATGCACATGACCAACACAACTGATGAGGAAAAGTTATGCAGAGATTAAACAGGAATTTTGAGCCTTATTACAAATTAAAATGTTTGGTTCACATTTTTGCTTTTAAAAAGTAATTATCTGAAATAGGGCTTCAGCAGAGCTAGACAATGTCCTGCTGTTGACGCAACATTAGTTTAGATTTGGAGGTCACACAATAACATAAACAAACTGTTGTTATAGCTGTTGAACGCCTTTTTTCTGTGAGGTAAAATTACTGTTTTTGTGACTGGAGCTTGGTCTAGTGCCTATGCCTGTTCCTGACTGACGACAGCCTCATGCACATTCATATCAAGCACATGGGGGCGGGACTGATACCAGCATGTTTCATGTCATGATGTTTGCATCATTTGAAGCAGTGGCTAGAGGTCATAAAATGTGCATGCATAGCAAATCGTGACTTATTAATCAAAACTGTTATATAAGAATGAATGAATATAATTAATATATTAATGTAACTGAAAGGACTTAAATGTGTACTCGGCTGTTTGGCTGGTAACCACTGCCTATGGAAAGCTCTGCTACTCATACATTTGTTTTGCTGGATGCTCCATCTTGACATTTAAATTCACAGACACACCTGTAATAATATATCTGGATTGAACCCTGACATGTATTCTGTTGTGACCTGATTAAGTATAGATGAGATAAAACCAGTTTCCAACAAGTGCCCTGGGTCGTTGATCCCAACATGGTCATAGTGGCCAATGGTGGTACTGCAACTTCTGTGTCCTTCATGTGATGACATTGAGCCCAAAAAGACTTTTTCTTATAGACTTACATTAGGAAAGAGATGTCTGTAACTCAGAGGATATTTTTTTTAGGTGAATCAACTTCCCAGTACAAACACTCTGCTAGTCCTCATTTAAATAATTAAGTCCTAAAAGTTGTAAAACACATTAATAGCCAAATCCAGAGATATTAAGTGACAAGCCATGACGTTGGGCCCCTGTGACTGAGTCATGTGACCGAGCAGACGATGCTGCACATATTGGACATGTGCACTAGGGCCCAGAAAGACCTAGAAGTCCCAGAAGATCCAGGTCCTTTTCAAGACCAATTCCCTGAAACTCAGCAGATCTGAAAACACTGTGAATATTATGGGATGTGAAACTGGGAAATAATGTTGATCAAACACAAGTTGTGTATGTTTCTATGTGTATTTAAAGGCAGGGATGTACAGTAGTGACTCATGAATACAGCCCAGGGGTAAGACTATGTAAAGGAAATGTGTGTGTGTATGTGACACCATGGTGATTGTGTACTGTCACACACACACACACACACACACACACACACACATACACACACTCTCACATCTGGCTCCCTGAACAATAAATGAAAAACCTTGTTTATTTAGTCATTTATTCTGTTTCCTGCTGCATTCAGATTGTGTCAACATGTGGTGTTTGTGTGTGTGGTATTCATTTGCACACACACACACACACACGCACACAGGAGGCAGAACTATTGAATGTAGAGCTGATGATGACTAACACTGTCATTACCTGATAATCGCCTCGTCATCCTGTCACCCAGGGCGTCCAAACCGGCAGTCTTCACCAGCTGCCCTTTATTTTGTTAAGGTTGACTTAATGTTATTTTCCCTATGTGTGTGTGTGTGTGTGTGTGTGTGTAGATAGAGATTAGAGCAGCAGCTAACGGTTATTTTCATTAAAGAGGCTGTGGTCAGTGTTTTAACGATAGAAGTAAAATAGGAGAACAGGGATCATTGAACCATTTGCTCTGGTAATTTGACTAGTACAGAAGCAAATGGTGATTGTTGTTAGTTGTTATGGTAACAACTGAACCACATCAGTGGGGCCGTAATGTAGGGCCCTGTGATTTCCATGAAGAGGAAAACACAGACAGAATCGCAGAATTTGATAATAAAAATAGAATAAGCTGTAAAATGTGGAATAGTGTGGAATTAGCCAAAATGCAGATGCAGTTTATAAAAATGTGGTGTTTCTTCTGCCGTTATAAGCGTTTTTTCACAGCACCTAAGCTGATTGAACAGATAAAAGTATGCCGCTATGTTTTGGTTCTATGGGCACGCTGCCTCTCTTCTGTGCTCCGTGTCTGTTTCACCGACAGCGAGCTCAGCTGCTGCTCACACACAGTCACGTGGAAGAGGCCCTCGAGGCAACTAGCGTGGTAAACTACACTCAACTTTACTCACCAACAGTTTTTAGAGCTTCCCCACAAAAAAGCCCCACATCAGACACAAATTGGCGTTGGCTCGGCTCGCTGCTTAAAGACGTAAGCCGAGAGTCTCACAGATGCATCTTATAGTGAATGTGTAAATGTGTGACCTGTCAGGAAGCTGCAGACAATGAGAGCACAGGACATGATTTGACTGGAAAGCTTTATAGTGAATTTAGCTCATTATTTTGGTTTCTCGGCATTCAGCTTACTGTTCTGATTCACTTTTACAGCTCTCATAGTGTGTTTTCAGAGAAAAAGCTGTAGAAACCTGCTGTACACTCCCTGCTGCAGCAGTAAACAGCTTACAGACACAGTTAATGCCAGCTGGTGAACATAATGGAGCGTTTAGCAGTTAAAGAGACATACAGTTGCAAGAAAAAGTATGTGAATTTAGAGCAGGGCAGCTTTAACCAACACCTCCAATCTCATCATAGTGATTTGACTCCAGGGCTGACTCCTGGCTCCAATTACCTCTTGGAGAAGTCATTAACTTAGGGGTTCACATACTTTTTCCACCCTGCACTGTGAATGTTTATATGTTGTGTTCAATAAAAAACAGGAAAACATATTTTTTATGCAGTATTACTTGAAGCAGACGGTGTTTGTCTGTTGCTGTGAGTTAGATAAAGATCAGAGATTCACAATGTATTAGTTAGGTGGACAACTGGACTTAGATTTTTGACAAATCTAAGTCCAGTTGCCTTCGATTCAATTGTTGCCAGAAAAAAAAAACTGCTGGATGTGTAAAGAAGCAGCTGCTAACAAATTCAGTTTACATAATTTACCACTCACTGGCAACATAATTAGGTACACCTTGCTAGTAAAAGGTTGGACCCCTTTTGCCTTCAGAACTGCCTTAATTCTTCGTGACATACTTTCAACAGAGATTTTGGTCCACATTGACATGGTAGCATCATCATTTGTCGGCTGCACATCTATGATGCAAATCTTCCATTCCACCACATCCCAGAGGTGCTCTATTGGATTGAGATCTGGTCACTGTGGAGGCCATTGGAGTACAGTGAACTCATTGTCATGTTCAAGAAACCATTTTGATTATATGAGCTTTGTGACATGGTGCATTATCCTGCTGGGAGTAGCCATCAGAAGATGGGAACACTGGTTATAAAGGGATGGACATGGTCAGCAACAGTACTCAGGTAGGCTGCAGCATTTAAACAATGCTCAGTTGGTACTAAGGGGCCCAAAATGTGCCAATAAAATATCCCCCACACCATTACACCACCACCAACAGCCTGAACTGTTGATACAAGGCAGGATGGATCCATGCTTTCATGTTGTTTATGCCAAATTCTGACCCTGCCATCTGAATGTTACAGCTGAAATCGAGCCTCTCAGACCAGGCAACGTTTTTCCAATCTTCTGTTGTCCAATTTGGTAAGCCTGTGCGAATTGTAGTCTCCGTTTCATGTTCTTAGCTGACAGGAGTGGCACCCGGTGTGGTCTTCTGCTGCTGTAGCCCATCTTCTTCAAGGTCCGACGTGTTGTGCGTTCAGAGATGGTGTTCTGCATTCCATGGTTATAACGAGTGGTTATTTGAGTTACTGTTGCCTTTCTATCATCTCAAACCAGTTTGCCCATTCTCCTCTGACCTTTCACATCAACAAGGCATTTTTGTCCACACAACTGCCGCTCACTGGATATTTTATCTTTTTCAGACCGTTCTCTGTAAACCCTAGAGATGGTTGTGCATGAAAATCCCAGTAGGTCAGCAGTTTCTGAAATACTCAGACCAGCCCGTCTGGCACCAACAACCATGCCACTTTCCAAGTCACTTAAAATCCCCTTTCTTCCCCATTCTGATGCTCGGTGTGAACTTCAGCAAGTTGTCTTGACCACATCTACATGCCTAAATGCACTGAATTACAGCCATGTGATTTGCTGATTAGCTATTTGTGTTAACAAGAAATTGAACAGGTGTACCTAATTATGTGGCCAGCGAGTGTAAATGTTACCAACAGTCCAAAACCCAAATAAATTCAGTTTATTATCCCATAAGGTGAAGAAAAGCAGCAAATCTTCACAGCTGAGAAACTGGAGTTCGAGAGTGTTTGGCATTTTTACTTGGAAAATAACTTTATAGATTTTCTGTTGGTCATCTAATCAATTAATAACTAATGACAACGAATTGTGTCAGCTGTGGTAGAGATCTGGGAACGCAGAGACAACTTTACAACAGTCCTGCAGGACAACAAACAAAGTTTTAAACAAAGTTCCTTGTTACTGAGAAGCCAAAGGGGTAAAAATGACAGATAATTATTAACATTTCAGGTGTCTGATTGTCTGACTGCTTTTGTGTTGTTGCTCTGTCTGAGTTTGTCACAGTGTGTGTTCTTTGTTTCACTTTAACTTTGTTCTTGTTCCTGAAAACTTTCCAAACAGGATTACACTTTATTACAGTGTCATCCTGAAGGCAAACATCCACAATCAGTTCTTGTTGGTGGGTCAATAAGGTTTAAAAAGTGTCAAAGAGTTAAACACCTAACAAATCCAACAATGTCAGTTGATTGAAAATCAGATAGATGCAGTTCTGTCTCCAATAACAGTATCAAAAAACACACTGTGGCAGACAGTAATACTTCCCTTTAGCTCTAAGGCTGCATTCACATCAAATCCGATGATGCAGCAAAAACGCCAGTCCTCCCATTCATTTGAATGTGAGTGGTGAGTTTAGAGAATGCCAATAAAAACGCAGCCGCCTGCAGTGAAAAGGTGAAACAGATTCAGCTTTTGGAGGTCATGTGATTAGCCACTGCTTATCACGTAAACAGCAATCAGACACCTATAGGTAGACGAGCGGCATGAATGACCAAAACACAGTGTAACATCATGTTCCATGTGTGGTTACTCAATTTGGCAACATGCACCAGTTTAATACCCACAGTTTTGATAGGCGTTACATCCTGGTTAGTTATTGAGAGTAAATGTTTTTTTTTTTTTTTTTAAATCTGTCAATGTGGACAGTCCATCACTCATAGGACCCAGCATACTAGCAGCATGGCGTCACACAAATGGGCCATTAAAGTGACACTCCAACACTGCTGCAGATCCGTTAGTCGCTGCAACGCCTGATTTTGTGTGCCTTTGTAAATAGGAGACTTATGGGTACCCATAGAACCCATTTTCATTCACATATCTTAAGGAAAAAAAAGACTCTAAAGTTGGTCGGGATTGCCCGCCACCCCGCAGGTCTCAAGGAGTTAATTCTTACAGAAGGCAGCATGAGTGACTTGTCATCCATTATCTCTGGTTGGAGCACACTGACATTTTCATTGTGGCTGTTGTTGTATCAGTGCACTTGTTGATGTAGCTGGTTACAGTAGGTTAGAGGTTGCTGCCACTTTGAAGATAATTCCATCTTTGTCTTAAAACTGCCTTGTAATGCTGAGGTTCTACTCTGGCCTGTTTCCTTTCTGGTTTGGCCACATTCACTTTATGACTGTGCCATACTGCTGAAGGTGTTGAATCTAACAACCTTTCCTCATGTAAGAGAAAAGAAGAACAGCAGCAACAAGCAAAAGGAGAGTAAGTGCCAGGGAGGAGGGGGCCTCACAGAGATAAGGGAGATAAGATAAGATATACCTTTAATGTCTGTATAGGGAGATTTGTTTTAGCTTCATAACAACACTTAACTTCAACCAACACAATTCATACAACACATACCCTCATAACAACACATAACACATATCTTCATAACAACATGAAACAACACATAGTTTCATAACAACACATTACACATAGTTTCATAACAACACATAACTAGGGATGGGTCATGATTTTAGATTATTCTTTTTATTAATAGTCGTTAAGTTATGAAAAATCAAATAGTTTATGTGACTATTCATCCCATCTTAAAGTGGTCATGCTGTAATTTTTGAAAACTAATCAAATAATTTACAGTGATTTCAATAATATTTTTGCCTGAAATCCACATCCCTAATAACAACACATGGTGTCATAACAACATGTAACAACACATAGTTTCATAACAACACATACAGTACGTAGTTCCGTAACAACACATAACAGCACATAGTTTCGTAATATAACATGTATCTTTATAACAACACATAGCAGTACATAGCCTCTTAACAGCACATAACATACAGCTTCTTAACAATACATAACAGTACATAGCTTCATAAAACACAGCTTCAAACAGCAGAGTTCATACAACTATATATAGCGTGTACACCCTCTGACAGTGTCGTCCTATTGTACAACCCACATGGCCAACAAACCTACATTACCTGTTGTTATTAAGAATCTTAATGGACATAGGCAGGAATGAATATTTATAATGGTGGAGTCTGCTCCACAGGACCTTAAGTCTTCTGTCAGAAGGTAACAGCTCGATCTCTAGTTTGAGAATATCAATGAAAAAAGTACAATGAAAAAATGCATCTATTCACATGCCTTTTACTTTAGCGGCATCATCAGGTCGAGATTTAATTGTCCAATGCTTTGTTTTATGACCAAATTCCTGCAAAACTGACATTCCTGTCAGCCTACAGCTGTACTTTGTGTTTTGTGGTAATTAACACGCTAACATTGACGTTTTTAGATCAAAGTACCACTGTGCCTGCAGCTTCACAGTACAGTTAGTATGGTTGTAGACTCTATTTAACATATTATTACATTGAAAGAACAAGACTGAATGTGCACTAATTACAGGTTTATATCGTAATTCAAAGCATGTAATTCAGATGTGCTGCAGCTCAGATGTGCAAGATAACACATAATGTCATAACACAATAATGTGAGTACTGAGCTGAACCACGGCCAGGAGCAGCTACTATCAGAACAATCAGTAGAAAGATTTATTACATTAAATGGACCAAGAAAAAATACTGATAAACCTGAGCTAAACAACGTCTGAGGTTGAACCTGAGCTGTCAGTGAAAAGCCACAAGACTTCTGCTTTCTTGTTCCAGAGAAGAAGCTAGTTATCACAAAACAGAACACCTCATCTGTAGAGAAGAAGCTCTCAAAAGTCCCAAATAAAATCAAGAGACACCATAAGACAAAAAAACAAAAACAAAACAAAAAAAAAAAAACTGTGTGGTGGGCAAGATCTTCATAATAAAGGGTGCCGTGGCATTGTGACTCAGACTGTCATAATCAGACAAAAAAAATGCTTTAAAATGAGACTTAAAAGAGTGACTGTGTTAAACAACCTGCTGCACTGTTTACATGGTATCATACAATAAGCAGCAGAGACTGAAGCAACAAATCCGCTCTCTGTTGTCTCTGTGACCTCACCCTCTTCTATGATTCCCTCCAACAGATAGCCAGTCAGGAAATTAAAAAATGCTACGGTGAGAGCGAGAGGCATCAGCGTCATCACAAACAGATAAAGCGGTTTATTGAACCCCTGGCAACTAAAAAATGCAATAAAGCAACAACAGGAAGGAGTGTATGGAAGAACAGCTATAATTAGAAGGCGATGTTTGCAAAAGAGAAACACCAAAGTCTGCGATAAAAGGCAGTGGATCGGCGGGGGAGGTGAACCAGGCGTTGCCTGGTGGTCTCCATCTATCTGTCCTCAAGGGGACGGACAGTGAAGCAGGGCAATTTTTATACACATTTAAAAACTCCTGAGATAAATACTTGCAAAAGACATAAAATAAGGCACAAATATAGGACATAAACTAGTAATGAAATAGCTTTATTGTAAATAAACAACCTCCTTATTAATATATTAAAAAAATCCACATGCATAAGTAGATTTTAAATTGATAATCAATAAGTTAAATGGTCAATATACTGTATTGATAAAAAATAAATTCAAAATGTATTCATTCATCCATCTGCAACCACTTATCTCATTAGGGGTCGCGGAGGGCTGGAGCCAATCCCACCTGGCATTGAGTGAAGGCCGGGTTCACCCTGGACAGGTTGCCAGTCCATCGCAGGGTTGACACATAGAGACAGACAACCATTCACACTCACATTCACACCTGCGGACAATTTATAGTCAACAGTTAACCTGCATGTCTTTGGACTGTTGGAGGAAGCTGGATAATATGGAGAACACCCACGCTAACATGGGGAGAACATGCAAATTCCACACAGAAGAGCCCCAAGCCTGATTCGAACCTGCGACCCTCTTGCTGTGAGGGAACAGTACGAACCTCTGCAATTAGAGCTGCAACAATTAATCGATTAGTTGTAAACTATTAAATTTTTCGCCAACTATTCTGATAATTGATTTGAGTATGGTTTTTTTTAAGAAAAAAACCATTCTGTGTTCAGCCTCTTAAGTGTGAATATTTCTGGTTTCTTTACTCCTCTATGACAATAAACTGTATATCTTGAGTTGTGGACAGAACTATCTGAGGACACCGACATGGGCTTTGGGAAACACTGATCAAAATTTTTCACCATTTTCTGGCATTTTGTAGATCAAACAACTGATCGATTAATGGAGAAAATAAGCAACAGATTAATCGCCAATGAAAATAATGATTAGATGCAGCCTTAGATCAAATGACTGAATAATAAATACAGAAAATACAGAAAATAGACTAATGGTGAAGTTGATGACTGAAAGATAAAAAATAAGAATAAGAAATAACAGATAACTCCTAGCTTAGGAGTCTGGGAGTTATGGGAGATTCTTCTTGCGTTTAATCTCTCCATCTTTTTACTCCGCAGACGTGCTGAATGACGCCATCTTCGACGAGGACCATGACGAGATGGTGATCGTCAAAGACATCGACATGTTCTCCATGTGTGAACATCACATGGTGCCTATCTTCGGCAGGGTGAGCGCAGACAGGTCTTCCTCCTCTGTTTTAAGAAGCTGCTAGTTCTTCATTAGAATTTATAGATTGTATAACATTAGTCTGAGGAGGCTCACACTGTATGAGTCAGTCTAACCGATTTGTTTGACAACTACATGTCCGATTGTTCTGACTTTTGATGTGGTCTCTGTGGTCCCCAGAGGATGAATTGTTGGTGACCCTCTGATATTCACCATCATTCCAAAACTTTGATACAAGATGTAAAGGTAACGAAATCCACCTGTAAAGCACATGTTCTTCATGGAGGGGAGAACTACAGTATATCTCCCTTTAAATCTAAAGTAATGATTAAAAGTTGGTGTGTTAGCTAGAAGCTAGGTCCCGTCTTCCTTGAATGAATAGAAGATCATGGCTGGAAAAAGGTGTGAGAATTGCCTCTGTGCCAGCAATAGACGTGGCAAGAGGCATTATGTTTTCAGGGTGTGAACAAATAACTTATTGTTGGCACAAACGTCTACTTGGACTCAAGATGAGCTGATTATATATTGGTGGTCAAAGGTCAAGGTCATTGTGTCTTAATTACTGTACAAATATTGCTATTAAAACAAAAAGTTTAACTATTAGTATAAAAAGTATAAAGAAAAAACCCTCAAACACGTCACTTGCATGTTTTAGGTTGTAGCTGGCTCAGTTTTAAAACTAAAGTGAAGATACATCATTTGAAACTAGAAACCTAAGGAATGCATCAGTACCAACCATGTTATACTGTGAACATAGCTAAATATTGGTGAGGAAAAACTGCCACGGCCATATTCAAAAGGGTCCCTTGACATGTAGTTTGGGGCAAGTCATAGTCAAGTCAGCACACTGACACACAACTGTTGTTGCCTGTTGGGCATGTATGCAGTACCTATGAGGATTTCTTGACAATATTTGTCATTGTTTTGTGTTGTTAATTGATTTCCAATCATAAATATATACATATATTTGCATAAAGCAGTATATTTGTCCACTCCCATGTTAAGAGTATTAAATAATTGACAAATCTCCCTTTAAGGTACATTTTGAACAGATAAAAACAAAAAAATGTGGAATTAATTTGCGATTAATCACTATTAACTATTTTTGATTGATTGACAGCCCTAATTACAATACATGTATTGTAATAAAAAAAAAGAAAAATTAAAACTATTAGAACAAATATTCACAAAAACACAAACTGCATACAGACCCCCATACCAATATACCCACTAACGTATAATAAGACAAGAAAACAAAACCAAAAAAGTTGCTAGAGATATAACTGTCCATACCGGTCTTGATACTGTATGCTGTATCTGTATTTGCAGTGTTCACAGCCGCTGTGGCAGAAATGTCCAACTGAACACCAAGCTACACTCAAGAGTGATGCATAAATTACTACTAAAAACAACTTCGCTGCAGCTGTGTTACTTTGCTTTCTGAAAGAATCAATAAAGTGGACATTTTTGTTCCTTAGAGGAAGCTAAAACTGTTCCTAATCTAATCCAAAAAAAATGTCACAAACATGGTCAGAGATGAATATCTTAAAAACATCTTATCTGGAGGCCACTGGTCTGAACAACAGAGAACATGAGAAGCAATTAGATTATCTCACATCTGTTTATCCTGTTTGTTTTGTTTGTTTTAGCCTCCTCCTCCTCCCTGCCGTTGCTTTCACATCATCAGTCCCCATTAAGAAACCTGATTGTCCCCTTCCCTCTTTCTGATTCTGTGTCCTTCATCCTTCCACCTTCACCTGCAGGTGCATGTCATTTAAGACAATAGGGGCTGTCAGCTCATTCTTTTCCACCGGTGTAATGGGCTGTGATGACAGCAGTGAATCACACGAACACTTACCACACCTTCCTTGTTATGGCGGGGGTGTGTGTGTGTGTGTGTGTGTGTGTGTGTGTGTGTGTGTGTGTGTGTGTGTGTGTGTGTGTGTGTGTGTGTGTGTGTGGATGGCCATCAGGTGGCTGTTCATGTCCCTAACCTCCTCCCTCCCCTCGTCATCGTCAGCAGCATTGCCTCTTATCCAGCCTCTCTCATCTTTCGGTCTGTCTGTCAGTTGTGTTTCTCAGTGGCTCTCCACACAGAGAGATTGTCTCCTCCTCCTCCTCTATTGTTGGCCAGACGGCATGCAGGTAGCCACTGGCTGCTGATAAACTGTTTCAATGTCTGCAGTACAAGAGTAGTTTATTACAGGCTGTCATTAACTTTATGATCAGCAGAGCTGCTCTGAAAAGTACATGCACTGAGAAAAAAAATCATTTGGTTTCATATTCAGTCTTTAAAAGTCCCATAAAATGTTACCAGTAGCTCTTCAATGTATATTGTATGTATTGAAGGGTAATTTTTAAGTGTAAACTGAAGAGCTACTAGTTATGGAGAGAACAGCAGTTGGAGAGGTTTGGCATACTTGTCACTAGTTTGGGGCTGTCCATCAGTCTTTGTTTCTTGTTATCTCTTTTTGGTAATTTCCTGCTCCAAATAATATACAAAAAATCAGGTATGTATAAAAAGAAAGAAAAGGAATACACTTTTCTAGGAAGTTAAAATGCCTGTTGTTTCTTTGTGGAGATTTTGTGAGATGAAACTTAAAGGTCCAGTGTGTAAGACCTCGCTGCAATATATAGCGGTGAGGTGCAGGGATTGCAACCAACTGAAGCGTTTTGGACAGCTACGGTGGCCGACATGAAAATGAGAATGACCCTCTCTAGAGCCGTCTGGAGCAGAGCCAGTGCTCAGTGTGTGTATGTAGGAAGTGAGCGGTGAAGCAAGAGTGAGAGAGCGATGGTGACAGGAGAGAGTAACGTTATCAGCTCTGGCCCAAGCAGGAAAAGGTAACAGTGTTTGGTATGTCCATTCTGGGTTACCGTAGAAACATGAAAGACTCCGTGGAGAAGGGCCCCGCTTCCTATGTAGACATAAACGTCTCATTTTAAGGTAACAAAAACACAATGTTTCTTATTTTGCAGTGATTATACAGTAAAGAAAACATACTTATTAATATTATATTCAATTTCTGCCAATAGATCCCCCTAATTGTTACACACTGATCGTTTAGACCCAGATAAGTGTTTAAAGCTAGAGTTGGTAATTTAAATAAAAATTACTCACACACAGAACAGAACAGACACATAGCCCAGACATATTATCACTTTATGAAGTTATTTTGATTAACGTGTTAGCAAACAGTTGTCCTAAAGACAGGGGTAATATTAGCATTCATTTGGAGTCATATTCACTCTCCTTTTAGCTTCGTTTTGGCCTCCAGCAACTTGTATCTGTCTACCATTTGGTGCTAGACAGATAATGTTCTGGGTCCCTCTGAGCTTAGCTAGCTGGAAACCAACTGTAAATGTGACGTAAAACCAAAACTATGAACTGAAAGCGACTGAACTTGAATAAACACATTTTACCCAGCATGTGCCAGTAAACATGAATATTGTGAGCAGATAAGTGAAGAAGCATCCGTCACAGTCGCTCTGTTTGATGTCGATATGTCAGTCCGCTCCAGCAGACAGGGAGGAAACTGGAAGAAAAAGAGATCTTTGCACGCTTGTTGCTGCTGCCCTTTCTCCCGTCTCGTCAACAAATTGTGTCTGACATTTGAGTGGAGCGTGTGTGTGTGTGTGTGTGTGTGTGTGTGTGTGTGTGTGTGTGAAGAGAATAAGAGACATCCACAGCAGTGATTCTCCAGCTGATGACTCCAGCTGATGACAGCTTGTTCATTCACCTGCTCAGCTCTCGTCTTTGTCTTTTGTTTCTGTCTTTTTCCATCTGTTTCTGTCATTGGTCATATCAAAACTAATGTGTGTGGTAAACTCTCATTTCCTCTACCTCAGTGATTATTTTACATCACTGGAGCTATTACTTAAAGTATGCATGAGAGAAAACCTCGTATTTTGTCGTACTTCAGTGGAATTGCCCTTAAAGTAAAAAGTAGGTGGGGATGTTAGTGTACTGTGTAACAGTTAAAACATTTTGACTCAGACTAACTCAAAATTTGGGTCAGAAGAGGAAAACATGATGGAGCTGTCATGTTGATGTTAAGATGTAAATTGGACATAAATTAAAGCTAAGGCAGTCTGCATTCTGCATATCTTGTTTTCAGTTTACAAAGCTTCACTGTGAGTTTCAGCTGATTGTTTATCTGTTTGGCCCACAACTATTATATATATATATATATATATATATATATATATATATATATATATATATATATATATATATATATATATATATATATATATATCAGGGCTGCACGGCGGTGTAGTGGTTAGCACTCTCGCCTCACAGCAAGAGGGTCGCAGGTTCGAATCCAGCTTGACTCTTCTGTGTGGAGTTTGCATGTTCTCCCCGTGTAAGCGTGGGTTTTCTCCGGGTACTCCGGCTTCCTCCCACAGTCCAAAGACATGCTGTTTAGGTTAATGGATGACTCTAAATTGCCCGTAGGTGTGAATGTCTCTTCCTATCTGCTGGAATCTGCTGGAGCCATTCTCGGGGGGTTACTGCCCCCAAGTTGGAGAGCCAAAAACCTCCAGAGAGTAAGGCAAGTCCTGAGAAGTCAGCTGAATGGTAAGAACAAGGTCTGAGCCATCAACATGTACGCACTACCAGTCATCAGATACCCTGCTGGGATCATAAGCTGGCCAAAGGAGGAGATAGAAGCCACAGATATCAGGACAAGAAAGCTCCTCACCATGCACGGAGGGTTTCACCCCAAGTCCAGCACCCTGAGGCTGTACACTAAGCGGAAAGAGGGAGGCCGAGGACTAGTGAGCATCAGAGCCACTGTCCAGGATGAAACATCGAAAAGAGTACATCAGGAAGATGCCCCCCAAAAACGAACTGCTCAGTGAATGCCTCAGACAGCAAAAATCTGAAGAGAGTGAGGAAGACTCACCGGACATAAGTGCAATAAGGACTTTATGTACAATTATATCATTGATATGATGGACACATTTTTTCTGTCTTTACTTTTTTCTATTTTCTATTATGTATATACTAATTTATTTTTATTTGTATTGCTGCTGTAACGTGTAAATTTCCCCACTGTGGGACTAATAAAGGAATATCTTATCTTATCTTATCTTAAGATGAGGAGACCACATGAAGGGACATGCCCCTATACGACATGAACTACCACCAGATAGAGGAAGTGGCTGATATCACAAAGACCTACCAATGGCTGGACAAAGCTGGACTGACAGACAGCACAGAGGCACTGATTGTGGCAGCATAAGAATAACCCCAGAATAAGTACCAGGGCCATAGAGACCAGAATCTACCAGAATAGATCTGACCCAAGGTGCAGGCTGTGTAAAGATGCCCCGAAGACAGTGCAGCACATTGTAGCAGGGTGTAAGATGCTAGCAGGATCAGCATACATGGAAAGGCACAACTAAGTGACTGAGAAAGTGTACAGGAACACCCAGTATGGACTAGAAGTACCCAAATCCCAATGGGATATACCACCGAAGGTGGTGGAGAACAACAGGGCTAAGATCCTGTGGGACTTCAGCTTCCAGACTGACAAACAGCTGCTGACTAACCAACCGGACATAGTAGTGGTGGACAAAGAACAGAAGAGGGCAGTGGTGACAGATATGGCGATACCAGCTCACAGCAACATCAGGAAGAAGGGGCAAGAAAAGGTTGAGAAATATCAAGAGTTGAAGGAACAGCTGGAACAGATGTGAAAGATCAAGGCTAATGTGGTCCCCGTGGTAGTAGGAGCTCTCGCGGCGGTGACCCACAAACTGGGAGAGTTGCTCCAGCAGATTCCGGGGACAACATCTAAAGCCTCAGTCCAGAAGAGCACAGTCCTAGGAACAGCTAAGATACTGCGCAGAACCCTCAAATTCCCATATATATATTATAATATATTAACGAGATAAATGGTTGAAGATGGATGGATGGATGGATGGATGGATGGATGATCATCTGAAAACTAAGAATTATTGTGTTTTCATTACCTAGGAATGAGACATTTATATCTACATATGGAGCAGATCCTCTTCACTTGACTCAGGATTTGCCTGTCTTGACTTAGGTGTTGACTTGGGACTTGAGTGCAAAGACTTAGGACTTGCAAAACAAAGACTTGTGACCACCTAGGAATGTTAATAATTAACCGTTAACTGACATTAAGAACTTTAACCAATTAACGCTATTGGTTAAACAGTTAAGGAAATAGTAATAATATTATTAAAAGGCTGACCAAAACTCAGAGGAGTGGCTTGTCGCTTAAAGGCAAAAAGCTGGTCCATCTTAACAGTCCACCTTAAGAGACTCTGAGGTGGTGAACTGGAGACTCAGTTGTCTGTTGTGCTCATAAACTGCAGCTGGCACATCACTGCATGAAACGCACTAATCTTGTCGGTTAACAGTTAATAATCAGTTAATGAGGGTTGGTTATCAGTTAAAATTTTTGCACTGTGTATAATTTCAGTTTTAATTTTACTCTGGACGTCATTGAAACTAGAGGCAAGTCCTTGATGATTCCTTGAGATTTAAATAAAAGTTAAGTGAATGAATTATGTCTAAAGTCACTAACAACAATATCAGGTTAGTTAGTAGTCCTGGTTCAGACTAAGAGGAACGACTCAGTATCGTGTTAGTGGTCCTGGTTCAGACTGAGAGGACAGACTCAGTAATGTTAGTTACTAGTCCTGGTTCAGACTGAGAGGACAGACTCAGTAATGTTAGTTAGTGGTCGTGGTTCAGACTAAGAGGACAGACTCTAACGTTAATAAGTGGTCCT
Organism: Pterois miles; assembly: GCA_947000775.1. Taxonomy (NCBI): domain Eukaryota; kingdom Metazoa; phylum Chordata; class Actinopteri; order Perciformes; family Scorpaenidae; genus Pterois; species Pterois miles. Next base: position 5,272,020 of record CAMQGK010000479.1, on the reverse strand, counting down.
GGTTCAGACTGAGAGGACAGACTCAGTAACATTAGTTAGTAGTCCTGGTTCAGATTGAGAGGACAGACTCAGTAATGTTAGAAATAATTAGATCTGATCAGCTGTTTTACTCGTCTTCTGCTATATTATGGATCAACAAATGAACTTACCGATATTTGTTATGGTATTCAAGTTAGCTCTACATCACTATTATTACATTAGCTTACATTGTTCATGTAAACACACTCTGTTTTCTGCTGCCTGTCTGAAGCACTGTACTCCTCAGTGTTGATTGGCTATTGCTGATGATGTGTAACCAATCAGTTTTGTGGATGGGATATTGAGGCAGACTATTCAGAGACTGAATGGAGAGCACTGACAGAGAGAGGAGGCTGAGCAGAGCCACAGTAGCACACTTTTAAATGAACTCATCACATCCCCAAAATACAGCGATATTGTCACATTTTTATATCGCATAATATATCATCACATCCCTAGATAGAACAATCTGATCTTGAATTTTCTCATTGTGTGTAGGTTGGACTTAAACATCAATGACTCATGACTTCTCATGGACTTGAGCCTTATGACTTGAATCTACTTGATACTTTCCCCACTGCCTGTCTTGACTTGGGACTTAACTCTGGACTTGCTTTTCTTGATCAGGGTCTTGAATGCAAAGACTTGAGACTTACAGTACTTGTGACTTGCAAAACTATGACTTAGTCCAACCTCTGTTGTGTTCAAAACTTGTTTCCGCTGCCCCCCAAGTCTGTAATGCTGCCACTCATGGAAAGGTCATGAGGTCACCAAATCAGCGGGAGTCATCCCTGAGGCCATGTCTGTCACAGATAAGATAAGATAAGATAAGATGAACCTTTATCAATCCCCGGAGGGAAATTCGGGTAATAGTAGTAAAAAAGTAGATAATTTTATGGAAATCTACCCAGCAGTTATTGAGACACACACAAGAGGAAAACTTGCACCTAAAAAATGTCTGATTAGCCAAAAGCAATAGGAATCCTCTGGGGACTATGAATGTCAGGATATTTTACTGCTGATTGAGTTTCACTTAAAATGATGTTACTGTAGCTACAAAGTCAGTCATCAGTCATCAGTTTCATTGCTTTCACTTTCATTATGAATTAGTGAAAACAGGATTAACTAGTTTCTGTCTGCTGTTAATACAGGATTTGATGGTGATGAATTTTCTGACTGTGTGCAGGTTCACATCGGTTACCTCCCTAACAAGAGAGTCCTGGGCCTCAGCAAGCTGGCCAGGTGAGTGAATTTACTCTAATTATGTGTGTGTGAGAGAGTGAGAGCTAGTGTGTATTTAAGCTGATTATTAAAAGGTGTGTGTGTGTGTGTGTGTGTGTGTGTGTGTGTGTGTGTGTGTGTGTGTGTGTGTGTGTGTGTGTGTACCAGCGTAGAATCTGATCCCACTGACCCCAATACCTTCAGGCTTAACGCACTAACACCCCTTACTAACCTAGTACTGGACGCATACATTAATGATTCATTATAAACATGATAATGATCATTAGATTTAAGGAATAATGTGTAGCATTTAGGGGGATCTATTGCCAGAAATGTAATATAATATAATATAAATTAGTATGTTTTCTTTTAACAGCCAGCAGGGGGTGACTGTTCTGGTTGCAGAAAGTAGTCTGATTGTATAGAAGTCTATGAGAAAATGAGTCTACTTGTCACTTGATTTATTATCTATGGTCTCAATCACTAGTTTCAAGTTGTAACATTTTGGTTACCCAAAAATGTCTTTTTCACTGTTCGGTTGTACTTATCTCCACCCTCTTGTCTCACATCGTGTTGCAAAAAACCAAGATGGTGATGGCCAAAATGCCAAACCCAATACTTTCAAAATGCAGTCCACAAACCAATGGATGTCATCATGGTGACTACATCCACTTCTTATACACGACATATGTGTATACAAACCCGAAACTGAAAATCACTGTGTTTTTGTTTCCTTAGAATGATTTGTTTATATCTACACAAGGAGTGGGTCCTCTTTGTGGAGCCGGCCGCCATGTTTCTACAGTAGCCGACGAATCAAACACTGTCTCTAAAGAAGGCCACTCGTATTTTCATGCTTTTTGTATCGACCATCATAGTTCTCCTATACCAGGGGTGTCAAACTCATCAACAAATTTCATCCCAGGTCACATCAGCATTATGGTTGCCCTGAAAGGGTTGGTTGTAATTGTAAGAAAATATAAATATATTTACTCTTGGTCATATTACAAAATTGTTTCTGCATTTGATTATTCGTAGTTTTAGGAATATTATAATTTATTTAATAACTAGCTCTGAACGCGATGTCTAGGAAAAATAATGCAAGCTGAAATATTATGCAATTGATTTTTTTTTTCAGTAACAAAAACACATCATGCATCAATATATATATATAGATGCATGTAGACACAAAAATACTGTATGTGGGCACAGACACACATTTCTATGTATTATTATAACATAAATCCCATGAATTTATGAGATTAAGAAACCCTCATCATCCAATCAAAGATCAAAATAATTCTCAAGTGAATAATATTTGTTTGTATTTTACCATCACAAATGTTATCAAACACAATTTATTACATTAACTTTGTTTAACTTTACAGAACTATAGTGGTCATTATATTATCTAGTTCAAGGATCTTGCCACACAGCGCCTCTTGGTGGATAATGCAATGATAAGGGGTGTGTGGCAGTTACTTTTTGCATTTTCTCTTTTACCAGTCCAACCAAACCAGTTTTCTTGCCACACATTGCAGGTGCGTCATCGGTAGTAAGCCCCACCAACTTTTCCCAGGGTAATTTCATTTTACTTATGGACTTCTGCACTGCATTGAAAATGTCCCTTCCCATCATTGTCCTGTGCATGGCAACCACGTCCAGGAGCTCCTCACTGAGAGACAAAACTGCCTTCACACCTCTTGAAAAATGGCTAGCTCCGCTGTATCAATATTGTCAGTGTTTTCGTCAACATCTAATGAAAACGCCAGATAACTGCAGGCTTCTTCAACCAGCTGTGTTGTCAGATTTCCCGCTGTAACGACTGGGTCAAAACAGGTCTGGACTCAAATGCACGACACAGAGAGCAGGCAGATGTAAAACAATGCAAGGTCTTTACTGGATCAAAAAAAGGGTTCGGCACAAGAGTGGTCAAAAACAGGGAAGCAAACAAATCTAAATCAGTTGGCAGAGCAAAGTCAAAAAATAGACAGAGATTCAAAAAGGCACAAGGAATCAAACACGAGGAAATAGTGCTGGTACGCTTCTCACAGAGGAACAAAGATGAACTGGCATAGAAGGAAGGGGAGACACACATTATATACTATAAGCACTAATAATCAGGAGCGGGGCTAACAATCAGACACAGGTGAATGGTGATGGAAAGTAGGTCAGTGGCTGCCAATCATGCAGGGAGTAAGAAACACAAGGGCACGAAGTGAAGTGCTCTGAAATAAAAGGTAAAGTTAGTATAACAAAATAAAACAGGAAGTGCAAACGTGAATGAAATGACAAAATAAACATGATCTAAGATGGTTGTCACATGAACAGAGGGGGACACTGACCTCCTTCTCAAGCTCAGGAAACAGAGGAAGCTGGTAGCCATACGCGCACTGAAAAGGGGAGAGACCAGAGGCGGAGCAGGGCAACGTGTTATGGGCATATTCAATCCAAATCAGATGCTTACACCATGACACTGGGTTCTGTGACACGAGACAGCGTAAGCCAGTCTCCAACTCTTGATTTAGCCTCTCTGATTGACCGTTCAACTGAGGGTGATAACCAGAGGAGAGCCTTATGGAGGCACCAAGCAGGGAACAAAACTCTTTCCAGAAACAGGACACAAACTGAGGTCCCTGTTCCAACACTACATCCCTGGGGAAACCATGGAGACGGGACACGTAATGCAACATCACCTCCATCATTTTCCTGGCGGAGGGCAACTGGGGCAGGGGAATGAAATAAACCATCTTGGAAAATCTATCCACTATGGAAAGGATGGTCGTGTTACCTTCAGAAGGTGGAAGTCTGGTAACAAAGTCTAGGGAGATGTCGGACCAGGGGCGGTGAGGCACGGGGAGCAGCTGAAGGAGAACCTAGGGGGCCCGGTGCAAAGACTTATTCCTGGCACATACAAGGCAAGCAGTTACATATTCCCCCCACCTCCTTCTCCATAGCACCACCTGACTCGGATCGAGGAAGAGGACGCCTGGACGGGAGGTGGTAACGCAGCCCTGCGCTTCTCTCTCTCTCTTTCCCACAGCTGATTGTCAAAGTAGACAGCGAGAGCAATGACTGAGTCCGGGTCAGCTGGAAGTTCTAGGAGAGCCAATTGATCCTTCACTGGGTCTGAGAGACCATGGATGAAATTGTCAAGGAGAGAGGCGGCCTTCCAGACGCTGTCAGCTGCCAGGGTACAGAACTCGATGGCGTAATTCGAAACCCTTCTTCTTCCCAGATGGAGCCCCACCAGCGCACATGCAGCCTCTCGTCCTGGAGTGGTGTGATCAAAGATTTTTTGTAATGTCTCTGTGAACAGTTTCAGGGAAAAACACATTAGGGAGCTGCACGCCCACTTTGCTGTGGCCCAAGCCTTTGCGCTGCTGGACAGGTGCGTAATGATGAATGCTACCTTGGATTGCTCTTTGAGGAACTGCGATGCCTGGACCTCAAAGTGAAGACCACACTGTACGGTTAGCAGAGTCCCCTAAGAACCGCTCAGGCTTGGCCAGATTGGGGGGGGGGGGGGGTGACTGACGAGAGACAGGTGGACATAATAAGGGGGACGGGGCTGACAATCAGACACATGTAAATGGTGATGGAAAGTAGGTCAATGACTGCCAATCATGCAGGGAGCGGGAAAGGGCAGGAAGTGAAGGAAGTGAAGTGCTCTGAAAACAAGAGGGAAAGTTACCCAAGACTTGACAGTTGTGACACCCGCTAGCTCTCTGATTCGGTCTGCGATAGCGTTTCTTGACAAGCTGACATTGTTAAAAGCCTGTTTCTGGTCAGGGCACACCTGGTCACATACCTTCAGCATACACTGCTTTAAAAATGTACCTTCTGAAAAACACTTTGAAGATCGGGCAGTTTCTTCAGCCATAATAAAGCTGGCTTTCATCATCATTTTGTACTGTAACTTTTGCAAACATATTCTGTTGAGAATGCAGACTGTCTTCTAATTCTTTGACTTTTGTTCCTTTTCTTGGTGGCTAAGGTTAGCATACTTAGTTCCATGTTTGCTGTCGAAGTGCCACCGTAAATTGTATTCCTTTGGCACTGGCACTGCCAGCGTGTCGTACCGATGTACCGGCTTGTCTCCATAAAGCACAAACATGTATTCTCTTTCCCCTCTCTCATTAAATTGCCTTCCTTCTGCATCAACTTCTTTTCGTGGACATTTTGGTACTACTCATGTTTGTTTTTACGATCCCGTCACTTGGCAAGAGCACGGTTGCTGAAAACCAGTGATATTGAGACTCCTCAGTGCACATGTAACAAACTCGACATGCATTGTGGGACATGTACATGCACTTCTATGAAACAGCATAGAATTATAAGATAAGCATAATATATTCTTTGCAAGCCCTTGCAGGCCACATAAAATGAGGTGTCAGGCTGGATTTTGCATATACAGTTCCCTTTGTTAACACCTTATTTTAAAAACTGGACATAGTGAAATGTGTATACTTCCTCTAACTTGTCCTAGCTCTCCCATCAGCTCCATTCTCTTTATCCATCCATGGTCAGCTCCATTTAAATGTATTTAACATAAATGTCAGTAAATGGGCACTCTACAGTTGTAACGTCGGCCCATGAGAGCGACGGCCAGCTTGACTGCAATACTACCACAATATGATAACGTTTCCTGTCTGTGACAGAGTTAGCATGCAGCTTTAGCTGTAATGTCTAGCTCTGCTTTTTCTGCAATGTGTGAAACCAAAAGTGTTTCCATCTTTTACTGTATGTGTAGTGTTTACCACGCTGGATTTTTTGGCTCGCTGCCGTTTGTTTTATCAACAGATACAGAGCAATTATGTTACTCAGATTACAACAATAAAAGCGGTAACTTCCTTCTACCTCCACATAGACTCAAATGAAGCAACGAAATTGATTCTGGGATTTCAAAATTTATTTCAAAATTTTAGAAAAAAAAAATCATGATACATAAGTGAATCATTTAGTCCCCCACCCCATTTAGTTACAGTATATATTTAAGTATAATAGCAATAATGACATATATAGCATATTACTGATAATAAACCTAACCTATGATGAAAATAATCATTAGATAAAACAAAAAAAGGAAATTTAATCAATGAGCCATGAGAGGCTGTGATTTACAGTGAGTCAATGTCACACCTTCACATCGAAGCCCACATGACTGAATGACTGGAGGAAGGACATCTTCTAGTTATCTCTGAAGCAGCATTTCTTCTTGCTGCAGCACCTCATCTTTATATGTACAGTATGTGCTGCATCTCCTCATGCTGCCCATTTGATCTTGTGACATTTTCTTGGAGGTGGATGAGGTCAAATTTGTCCAAAATGTTTTTACTCAAAGAGAAGAGCAACAGGTTGAAGGTGAAGACCAGGTCCTTTCTGTGGATCTGCTTATATTCCTTCTGTTTCCATGTCAAACCAGGAAAGAGCTTTTAAATTACTAGGCTTTTCTGTTTAATGTTTTGTTTTGGTGCCTTTAAATAGGGTTGGGTTTACCTTGTTCATGAGAAGTGTCCACGTGAATGATTTCAGTTTATCAGCTGTAACGTAAGCTGACATTTAAAAAGATGGTAGAGAGGGCTTCCGATTACAACGTCTACCTGAACAGCAACACAAGTCTGAGCTCCGACCAACTGGGTTTAAATTTGCATTTCCATTTCATTTAAAGGTCACTTAGTTAACCTCTAATGCCTCAGAATTGTTACTTAAACACTTTGTGAGGTAAAAAATGATTCTAGACGTGCTAGTGAGTATTGAGCAGCAGGATGATGTATGTGATTCAAAATGAACTGCAGTGTGTAGTTATGGTGATGAATGAACATGTCATCCAGTGACACAGTAAGGTTCACTGATGTGTTTTTAATGGAGCTCACAGAGGAAGAAGATATGGATGAGGTGTGTTTTCTCTCTTTTCTCCTCAGGATTGTTGAAATCTACAGCCGTCGCCTACAAGGTACCAAGTTAAAATCAAACAGATTAATTTCACAGTCAGCCCTAATGTTGTTTGTTCTGTCTAACCTAGTTCATGTTTGTCCATCTATCCATCCATCTGTATGTCCACAGTTCAGGAGAGGTTGACCAAACAAATTGCCGTGGCCATCACCGAGGCACTGCAGCCCACCGGGGTCGGCGTGGTCATCGAGGCAACGTACGTATGTCCACTGAAGGCACAAACCTGTGTGAAATATCTCTGTCATTTCTTTTCATCTTTTCTTTCCTTTGGTTTACGTTTAATTTCTCCTCTTTCCTCTTTTCTCCTGTCCTCTCCTCACCTTGTTTCCTTTACTTTCATTTAATCCACCACTTTGTTTCCTTTGATTTACTCACTCTTTTCTGTTACTTCTTCTCTTTTCTGTCACCTCATCTTTGTTTCCTTCGCCTCTGCTTTTGATACTTTAAAGTCTTGTGCTTCTGTTTAATTAGTTTAATATCATCACTTCATTTACTTTCATTTACTTTCATCTGCTCTTTTTCTTCACCTCCTCTGTCTTTATTTTTTATTTTCTCATGTAGTTTTTTAACTTTGTTACACTACTTTCATTTTTTCCTGTTACACTTCTTCCCTTCCTTCACTTCTTCTATCTTTTCATACCCTATTATTTTTTTACCTTGATTCCATTACTTTTCTATCACTTCATTTCTTTTCCTTCTCTTCCTTTTTCTTTGTCTATCTTAGTCCTTCTTTTTTGTTACATTTCTGCTTTTTTTTCTTTCTTTTTTATTTCATTTTCACCATCTTTTTTTCCGTTCACCTCTTGTTGCTCTTTTATACTGAATTTATTTTACCTTATTACCATTGCTTTCATTTACATCACTTCATTTGCTTTTTACTGCATCTCTTTCTTTCCTTTGCCGCTATTTAATTTAATTTGCTCTTCACTATTTTATACTTTAATTTCTTGTTTCCATTAACTTTATCTCCATCACGTGATTGGCTTTCATGTCCGCCCTCTTTTCTGTTAATCTCTTCCTTTCCTTCACCTCTTCTTGCTTTATTATTATAAAATTTCTTTGATCTCATTTCCATTACTTTCAGTTTGATCTCTTGATTTACTTAGTGTTGTCAGTTACATCTCCTTCTTATTACCAGATCTTTCTTTCTGTTCCCTTTTTCGTTTTAGTCTTTAATTTTATGACTTGTAACTCTATTTCATTACTTTTCATCAGTACATTTCCCTTTATTTACCCTTTCTTTTATGTTACATCTCTTCCTTTCCTTTACCTCCTCATTCTTTCTTTCTTCTTCCCCCTCCTTTTCTTTTCTAAATCTAATCTGTTTTACATTTCTTTTATTTTTTCACTTCCTTGCCTTTCATTGTAACTCCCCTCTCTTTCTCTCTGCAGTCACATGTGTATGGTGATGCGAGGTGTTCAGAAGATGAACAGTAAAACCGTCACCAGCACCATGTTGGGAGTTTTCAGGGAAGATCCAAAAACCAGAGACGAGTTTCTGGCGCTAATCAGGAGCTGAGGACGAGGAAGCCCTACATCCTCCTCCTCATCCTCCTCCTCCTGTTGCCTGGGGTTACCTCCACCTGCATGGTGATGTGTGTGTGTGTGTGTGTGTGTGTGTGTGTGTGTGTGTGTGTGTGTGTGTGTGTGTGTGTGTGTGTGTGTGTGTGTGCGTGCGTGCATACGTGCATGCATGTGTGCATGCGTGTGTGTGTTTCCATCTCACCAAAGGCAATTGAGTATTTACTGCGTTTTCATTCCGACTCTTTGTATTTGTCAGATAAGGTGAAGCGTTACAATTTCTGTGTAAGAGGCCGCGGACTGACACGTTGTTTACTTTTCAGATGACAGGACAGACTTTAACCCTTTCTGTCCACGAGCTGTGTGTGCTCATTAATCAAATATCAGTCATTGGCCTCGAAATACAGAAGGACGGTTTCACAGAAATAATCTACTCTGACAAAAATTAATCAAAAATCAATCAGTCTCTTGAATTCCTAGATGATGTTAAAAGGTCCTTTACTGTGTATAGAGTTTGTCACAAATAAACACGACAGCAGGCAAAATAATAATAATATTTAGTTTTTTAGTTTTTTAGCTCATTGGTGTAAAATGTCTACAAAACCATATACTGTGTGTGTGTGTGTGTGTATATATATATATATATATATATATATATATATATATTCCCTTTGTTTGAAATCTTGAAATCTTTTCATGTGTTTGACACTTTAATGCTGTTGTCACACCTGAAAAACTTCCTTTTCTTTTATTCGGGACTTTTTGTTCAGCTGAGAATATTTTTTGATTTTTTGAAGAACAAACAATTCTGATGATTATATTATATATTATTAATGTACGTATTAATGTAAAACATTGTGGAAAAATCATTGTGGGGGGAAATATAAGCTGAACACTAGTATTCTCATATATACATTTGATTTTTAAACTTATTAATATTCTAATTATTTTATTATTATCACTGTTATGATGATGATCCTGTGTGTGGATGTGCCTGTATGTGCCAATTCGTCTCTCAGTTAAAACCAAAACATGATTTCATGGTGACGTGACAAGGCTGCTGGCAGGATACTGAGCTTCAGACTCACCGTCTGAAAGCAAACTGAAACTTTTAATTTCCATGAGAGGCAAATGGTGTGTGTGTGTATATGTGTGTGTGTGTGTGTGTGTGTGTGTGTGTGTGTGTGTGTGTGTGTGTGTGTGTGTGTGTGTGTGTGTGTGTGTGTGTGTTGAGAGATGAGATGAGCACTAACAGATGTCTCTGATGTTGTTTTGTGGCCTTGTTGAGATAGACGGCCTGTTCTGTGGCCTCTTCACCATCATTGTCACTTTATGTACTGTGTTTAATTGAGATACTTTTTAATCAAAAATAAATAAATAAATCTCTATGTGACAGTGGTCACTGCGTGCTTCGTTCTGCATCGTCATTTCATTTAAAACTGTGTGATTTATTCCAAGATGGCCGCCCCACTCTGCTATCCTCAAAGTTAGCACCATATAAATACTGTTAGCTGTTTTTTTTTGTAATACAAAGTTTATAGCTTTGTAACAGTTAATTAAAAGTAACCAGATACAAACATAAAGCTCATGTTCAATACTAAGTTGATTTAGTGTGAAGTTCTCTGCAGCTATTTTAGCTGTTTGTAGTTTCAGTAGTTTTCAATATCGCTGTGAGAACTTCCATATATCTGAGTAGTAATTACAACTACAAAGCTGATGTGAACACGGCTTGAACATGTTGGAGAGAGAAAAGAAAACAAAATGAGTTATGAATATAAACCAGATATTTACAATTCAAATATATAAAATATAGATTTTCTAAAATGAAGAGTTGTAGAAATTGAGGAAAAAAAATATGAGCTATCCAGGAGTGTATAAAGTAATTGCAAGTAGCTCCATCCTTACCAGCTGCAATGTTAAACACATTAATGCATCGATTATTATAATTAACAAATATGTATTATTCTGAAATGGGCCATTTTGCTCAATGAGGGTTTTTTTGGTACTGTAAGTATATTTTGATGCTAATACTTTTACTTCAGTGAGCTTTTACTTAAATATTTGAGTACTTTTACCTCTGGTGAGAGTTAATGAGTACTTTTCACTAAGTGAAGAGCTTCCTGTTTGTTTTTATGCTGGAATATATAGAATTTAGTGATGCTAATTTTGAATTTTTTTCTTAACCGATAACTGACCCTTGTTAACCGATTATTAACCGTGAACCAACAAGATTTGTGCCTCATATGCAGCGGTGCACCAGCTGCAGTGTATGAGCACAACAGACAACTGAGTCTCAAGTTCACCGTCAGGAGAGTTCCTGTAGCAGCCACAGTGCTGTGTTCGCCGTCCCCAATTCACCATCAGGAGAGTTCCTATAGCAGCCATGGTGCTGCGTTCATCGTCCCCAGTTCACCATCAGGAGAGTTACTGTAGCAGCCACAGTGCTGTGTTCGCTGTCCCCAATTCACCATCAGGAGAGTTCCTATAGCAGCCATGGTGCTGCGTTCATCGTCCCCAGTTCACCATCAGGAGAGTTACTGTAGCAGCCACAGTACTGTGTTCACCATCCCCAGTTCACCGTCAGGAGAGTTAACGTAGCAGCCACGGTGCTGTGTGTTGTGTTGTGGACATGCAGCTACTTTCCCAGTAAGTCTCCACAGTACATTTAGTTTAGTTTAGCAGGTTGTCAGCTGTGTGTCTGCCCGGCATAATGATAGCGAGTGTCCGACAAACTGTGTTTGTGCTACGTTAGCAGCTTGTGCTCATCATTGTCACGCACATACTCTCTCCCAGTGTGGCGTAACTTCATTAAGTGTCCGACAGACTGTATGGGTGTGGTGGCGGTGAGTGTGGGTTTTTTGCTGGCGGTATAGCTGTGAATGTAGCTGTAGCAGACAGTGTGTACAGTTTGTCAGTGAATAAATGCTATGAGGCTATGATTCCTCTGCTCCATGCTCTGCTCTAGACCAGAGACAACTTCCTCCATCTGTAACTCTCAGACTCTCATAAGGTGGACCAGCTTTTCTCCTTGAAGTGATGAGCCGCTTGTCAGAGTTTTTCTCATTTTTTTGATTACTCTTTTTGATTATTCAAGATTTCTTTTGACCGTTTAACCAATAGTATTAATCACTTAAAATGCTTAATGTTGGTTTAAGGTTAAACGATGCATTATTAACATCCCTAATAGGTTTTTAGCTCATATAAAATATACACAATGATATATTAGGGCCATTGTAGGTAACAAAAACAAAAAAAAAAAAAATATGGAGCTGGGTTAGGGAGGTAAATTTATGAAAAAAAAAATATTATAATATAATGTATTATTATATAATTATATTATGTCATTACTTTGCAAGAAAAAAAAAACTCAAATTTACCAAAAAAAAACCCCACATTTTCCAAGATTAAAGTAGTAAAATTACGAGAAAAAACCTGAAAGTTCTGTGAGATTATAAAGTCATAAATTTGCGAGAGAGGAAAAAATCTGAAATTTGAAAATTAAGGAGAAAAAGAACTTGGAAAATTTTAGTTTTTTTTCTCAAGTTTTGATAATTTTACTTAAGTAAAAGATCTGAGCACTGAGCTGCATGTACCTCTACAGAGTTAATGACCTTCCTGAGTGAGGAGCTTCCTGTGAAAACAGTGAACCAGTCCTTTAGTCCTGCTGACTGAAGGTCGACACTCGAACCCCCAGCAGCTGGATGCAATAAGCTCAGGGTTAGAATATTGTAAGTGGAAGAAGACCTAACTGGTTCAAAGAAAAAAATTTAAAAAGGGGCCCACAGCTTGTTTTTTTTTTTTTTTTTTTTTTTTTTTTTTTTTTTTTAGCCCTTGGGCCAATTAGGATTGATCTGGCCCTGGACCCTGTGTGAACAACAGAGAGGTGGAGCTGATTATGATCTGAACATCTGACAAGAGGCATGACTCAGCAGCTCCAGCTTTCCAGTTTTATAACATCACATCCATATGTTTGATTTACCATCATTTGGTTTTCAATCTGCTTCTTGCTGTAAGAGTGAGTCAATTCTACAAGCTGAAGAAGCCATTCAAACAAAAGCTTTAAAGTGTGTTTGTGTCTATATCATATGTCAAGTGGTCCATCTTAAACACAAATAAAACACTCTCATTACCTGGTGAGCTTATGACATCAACTGAGGTGAAAGAAACACTCAACATGCTGCAGTTTGAACCTGTAAAACACTGGGGGTACAGCATGAGTGCATAATGTCACACCAACAGTTACAAAAATTATTTTTCATCAAGTCAGTGTGTAAAATTGAAAACTTTACAACTTTGGCGTCCTCTAGTGGTATTTAAAACAGAAAATAGTGCACACCCATCCTCAACACTTTCCTTCTTTAGTCTTGATTTAAAGTTTAGGGATTTCAGCATCCTGATTCTGATTTCTGGTCAAATAAGGGTCAGAAAGATTTTCAGTTTGTGGAATGTCCAGAAATGAATTCAAAGCTTGTAGCTGTATATCACCTGTGGAAAACCTGTGTGAGAAATTCAAGTTTATGAAAAGTTTTTAATTTAAGAGGAAAATCAGAGAGAAAAGTCAAAATTGTGTAATATGAAACTAGATAATCTAAGAATCTATCAACCATATCATAGCTTGTGGTGAAGGAGGATAAATAATGCTTCAAACTTATGCTAAATAAATTGGGGGCGGCAGTAGCTCAGTCTGTAAGGACTTGGGTTAGGACGCGGAGGACGCCGGTTCAAGGCCCCCGTGGACCAAGACCAACTGGTTGCTGGAGAGGTGCCAGTTTACCTCTTGGGCACTGCCGAGGTGCCCCTGAGCAACGCACCGAACCCCCAACTGCTCTGGGCGCTTGTCAGGAGCAGCCCCCTCACTCTGACATCTCTCCATTGTACTGTGTGAACAACAGAGTGTAAAACTGAATTTCCCCACTGTGGGACTAATAAAGGAATATCTTCTTCTTCTTCTTCTAAATATGGCAAAGAAAAACTGTCATGGCCATTTTCAAAGGGGTGCCTTGACCTCCCACCTCCAGATATGTGAATGAAAATGGGTTCTATGGGTACCCACAAGTCTCTCTGGTGTCCCTATGACATATTTTACGACAGGGTAATGTGAGAAATTTTATAAAATGTTAAGAAAAAAATATCAAACCAAACTCAATACAGTTTCCCCCTGTTTATCATATTTTATGTGTTTATGTTTAGTTCAGTTTAAAGTGGGTGACGTCTGTGATGTAATATCATATGGCAGCCACACGGTGGAGCTAAGGGGCACTCATTTAGTTACCTTACCTTAAAGGGTCATCCCGCTCAAATTAACTCACTCATTATGGGCTAAATTTACTTGAAGTATGAAAAGTAAAAATACTTATCGTGCAGTAAATTGTCTGTATATTGTGTTCCGTGTCTTTATATGTATGTTGCTTTTTACACCTTTATATCCCGCTTGCTAGTTTAATCTACAGCAATGCATCATGGTCTATAAGATCATCGTGTGTTTGTAGCATCGCTGTCCTGTGAGAACCACACATCTCTAAAAAAGTCAGAAAAACAGCCTGTTTTCAGCTTTGCAATGATACATTTTCCAGATGATCCAAGAGGCATTTTATAGAGTTTATTTAGCTTAAGAAGGATTTTCTCAACACATAAAGGAACACCATCCTTCACTTTAATCACAATATTCACATCCAGCTAAGGATGTCAATCAATTAGAATATTTAATTGCATTTAATGACATGATTTTGTAGTTAATCATGATTAATCTGTTCAAAATGTACCTTAACGGGAGATTTACCAGGTATTTAAGTCTTATCAACAAGGGAGTGGGCACATATGCTGCTTTATGCAAATACATGTATACATTTATTGTTGGAAATCAACTAACACCACAAATCAATGACAGATATTGTCCAGAAACCCTCACAGGTACTGCATTTAGCCTAAAAAAATGCTCCCATCATAACATGGCAAACTGCAGCAAATACTCAAGTCAAGTGGCAACATTGTACTTAAGTACACTACTTACACTACTTACAATAAGTTAGGGACGTTGTGAGGTCCTCAGTGGATTTCATACATAAGGTGTTTGTTTCACTTCAGTGATTTTTGGGATAGGGATGTACCGGACTCAGGACACACCACAAAAGAACCCACCATGACACCACGGCCTTCTTTGGAACGCTCTGTTAATGCTGCAATGATATAACATGGAACAGGAAAAGCATCAATTCACAATCTTTCCTCAGACTGCTGTCTCTTCCAGTTCCAAACAGACTGGTGTGTCTGTTTGTAACTGGTGTGTGCAAAACATTTATGCAGAGAAACTTGGATCTATTCACAGAAAGGATCGTATAGTGGTTGTTTTCAACATTCATACCTGCAATGATACAACATGTGACAGGGACTGCATCAATTCACAATCTTTCCTCAGACTGCTGTGAGGAAAACATATGATAACAATGTAAAATAAATACAAAATAACTTAAATATGCTCTGCCTGACAAGTAATTTCAATAGCAAGATAAACAGTGACTTTCCTTAGACACACACATAACATTAGAATCATGTAAAATTAGTTTTGTGCAAATTCCATTAGGAAACTACATTTCCCATAATGCCGGGTCACAGGGTGCAAGCCAGCAGCAGTGCATCATAACAACACAGTGGAGAATGTTGTTACACTAACTCAGCAATAACTTTAAAACGCTTTGCAATACAGGCTCTTGTTTTATACATTACAACTGTCTCCAGAACGTAGTCGTGGCATTGTATATTAACACTGGCATAATATTTTGGAAAGAGAATTCTCCGTCACCCTACCTGTCTCCTCCAGTTCCAAACACAGACTGAAGAGACTTCTCTGCCCCTCTTACCTCAGTTCAATAACAAAAAAAACCTCAATATACTCACATGAAAACAAAAGACAGGTTGAATGTTGTCTGTTTTGTTCAGATTGAAAACAAACTCACAACACTATTGAGATTAATCTTATGTAATCATTTCATATTAAATAAAATTGTAAAAGTACTAGAAATCAGTCATTATTAGCAAATAAAGTGTCCCCTCTTTTAGACGATACCATTACATCCACAGTGCAAGGGTAGTTAAAGTTTGCTGGAAAACTAAACCACACCATTACAGGGAGGCAATTGTATTAGAGTGCTAGACACACCTCATTTTGTGGTTTCCACGTAATGGTCTCACTGTGTACAGTGCACCTTACATATTGGGGCCAATACCAAAAAATACAAAAGGACAACTCTTTTCAATGTGGCATTAATTTCAACATCTGGGGGTATAAAAAGCTGGTATTGTCAGTAAGTCATTCCCACACACAACGTCACTTAACGGACGAGCAGCGCCACCTGGCCATAGCGCACCTTCAGGTTGGTAGCAGGCAGTCAGATGTTGCTTGTGAACTTGGTCTGTCTTAAAGTGTCATCAGTTGACTTGCAGCAAGACACAGAACTACTGGCAGAGTTCATGACAGACAAAGGAGTGGAGACCCACGAGTGATGGACCGCAATGATGACCAGTACCTGAGGACCTATGCACTCAGACACCGTTATGCAGCTGCCACACAGCTGCAGGCCTGTTTACAAGTAGTGAAGGGGTACTAGGGTTTCCAGACAAACCATTTGCAACTGACTCCACCACTCTGGCTTGAATGTCAGACCACTGTTGCAGGTGACTCCACTGACACCAGGACACTGCCGTGACCGTTTGCAGTGGGCACAAGACCATGTGACCTGGACAATGCAGCAGTGGTCTACCGTCCTGTTCACTGATGAGTTTCAGGTCACCTTGCACAGAAATGATGGTCGTCAGCATTGCTTGAGAAGGCAAGATGAGCGATACGCCAAGGTCAACATGGTCTCCAGGGTTCGCTTTGGTGGAGGAGATGTCTGGGCAGGCCTCACCAGTCAGTGCAAAACAGATTTGATGATTGTAGATGGCTCAGTTACTGTATGTTCGTACCTCAGAGACATCATAGAACCCATCATCATCCCCCAATTCTGCCAGAACATCCCCAACGTTATGTTTATGGATGATAATGCTCCACCACATTGTGCCAGAATTGTCACAGCTCGACTTCAGGAAGTTGGAGTGCCTCATATGGTATGGCCAGCAATGTACCCTGACCTGAACCCTATAGAGCACGTCTGGGACCAGCTGAAGCAGTGACTGGATGCTCATACTTCATCCCCACGTGACCTGGCAGAACTGTGTGTAGCACTTGGGGGCTCAGTCTGTAGGGAGTTGGCTTGGGAACCGGAGGGTCATTGGTTCAAGTCCCGACATGGACCAAAAACTGAGTGTGAACTGGTAGCTGGAGAGGTGCCAGTTTACCTCTTGGGCACTGCCGAGGTGCCCCTGAGCAAGGCACCAAACCCCCAACTGCTCGGGGCGCTTGTCTGGAGCAGCCCCCTCACTCTGACATCTCTCCATTACTGCATGTGTGTGTGTGTTTGTGTGCATGTACCATGTATAGGTTAAAACAGAGTGTAAATTGAATTTCCCCACTGTGGGACGAATAAAGGTTGATCTTCTTCTTCTTCTTCTTCTTCTTCTTCTTCTTCTTCTTCTTCTTCTTCTTGTGGAGGAGTGGAACGCATTGCCGCAGAACAACATCATGAGGCTAGTGAGGAACATGAGACGTCACTGT
Organism: Pterois miles; assembly: GCA_947000775.1. Lineage (NCBI taxonomy): Eukaryota > Metazoa > Chordata > Actinopteri > Perciformes > Scorpaenidae > Pterois > Pterois miles. The sequence goes on along the minus strand of CAMQGK010000479.1, from coordinate 5,254,655 downwards.
CAAGCTGACATTGTGGTAAATGGTGGAAACACCTGACTTTGCCAGTTTTGGGGCTATCTTTGTTATTGTCTAAACTGTTGGGTAATAAATATTGAACTAATGAAAATGGTGTTTCTTCTCATTCATTAATAGTATTATCAAAGGGAACTATTACTTATTTCATTAAAATTCAGATCAAATAGGAAAAGCACTCATGTAAATAACAATATCCCTAACTTATTGTGAGTAGTGTATAATAAAATAAATGCAGCCTCTGTCAGTGGTTTTCAAAGTGGGGTCCAGACATTGACTTAGCGTGGAAAATCCCCTAGAATAGATATTTAGAAATGAGGAGTTACAGTACAAAAGAAACCAGCTAAAGTAGATGAAATATGACGCTGACAATTATGGTGATATTACTAGTATTATCACACTAAATAGAATGATTTATAATTGTGCTGAGGCAGATTTTTGGTAAACAAATAAATCTAATCACTGGATACATACACTTTAGAGGAGAAAACACAACCCACCCCTTGTTTCGTGTGTGCTTATAATACGTATTTATATGTGCGTGAGTGTGTGTATACATGTACACATGAGTACTGAACTTGGCATATGTATATGGATGTCAGTGGGTATGTGTGTGTGTGTATATACTCTATCTGAAGGTGTATGTAGATGTGAAAGTGTAGATGTATATATGATATATTGAATGTACCATTGGGTGTATAAAAAAGTTTTTGCCAACACACTAGTACAAATATTGAATATACTGCAGATGAATTCACAAGAAATTTGCAGTAAAAGTTGTTTTAGGGGTCCATGAAGGAGTTCCAGAGGTCCCCTACAAATAAGGAAATAATTTTAGAGCACACATTGACAGAATGTTTGACTCTTTTAGTCAGGGGTTTAATTAACTTTCTATAATAAAACAATTAAAAGCAAAAATCATATCAGATGACCTTGGAACAAAAGCTTATCAAATGAGGGCCCATGGTCTAGTTTGTGTCGGTTTAGGGGTCTATGAGGTGAAAAAGTTTGGCTGAGGCTACTGACCTGAACATATTCATCATATGTTTTTAAATGTTAAATAAGAATCCACAAAGAACCTAAGTAGGCCTAACTATAGCACTATAGCTGAGAAATAAATAATAAACCCCTCTCTCTCTCTCTCTCTCTCTCTCTCTCTCTCTCTCTCTCTCTCTCTCTCTCTCTCTCTCTCTCTATTTTGGTGCTTCCTCGCGCTGCCAAGCCCCTGACGTAATGCTCCGCTGTTAATGATTAGCATGTGGAAACGCGCAGCGCGAGCCTCCCTCCGTCAAGGTGGCAGAAAGGTAGCCGGAAATTGACATGGACCGCCCTTCAAAGTAATAACAACCATTGGTATCTGTCAAAAGTTACTATGAACATCAAACTAGTGAGATTAAGATTAAGTACAATGGTGGAAGAAGTACTTCCGTCTTTCGCAACAGTGTAGAATTAGTTTGTTAGAAATAAATGTCCAACATTCAAATTTGTACATAAAGCAGTAGTGGGTAGAAATTGAGCAAATATGCATATACAATACAAGATTTCATAGACTGGAGACCAATCAGAGTTGATCTGGAGTCTGCTGTCTCTGAACAGCTGTCCAATCAAGTCCAATCAACCAACTGCTGAAATGTGAAACAATATTCTGTTACTGTAATGCCTATTTCTCTCAAATGTTTTTCAGAAACATGTAGTTCCGTGCTGCACGGTGGTGCAGTGGTTAGCGCTGTTGCCTCACAGCAAGAGGGTCGAATGGTTCGAATCCGGGCTTGGGACTCTTCTGTGTGGAGTTTGCATGTTCTCCCCGTGTAAGCATGGGTTTTCTCCGGGTACTCCGGCTTCCTCCCACCGTCCAAAGACATGCTGTTTAGGTTAATTGATGACTCTAAATTGCCCGTAGGTGTGGATGTGAGCGTGAATGGTTGTCTGTCTCTATGTTGTCTGTCTCTATGTGCCCTGCGATGGACTGGCGACCTGTCCAGGGTGTACCCCGCCTTCGCCCAATGCCAGCTGGGATCGGCTCCAGCCCCCCCGCGACCCCTAACGGGATAAGCGGTTGACGATGGATGGATGGATGGATCTTGTAGTTCCTGTTTATCTGTAAAAGGAGAAAGTTTGTGACCTGGCAGCCATGTTGAGATCTGCTGTGGAAATACCAAGCCCCGCCCACCCATGCCAATAGGAACGCTGTCTCTGAAATGACCTGTGATTGGTCAAAGTCTCCTGTCACAGGCTAGATTTTTTTAAAGCCTGAAAACAGAGCCATGAGAAGGTGCAGAAGCACTTAAATTACAACATGCTGAAAGGTTATTATGATTTTTTTGCCCAGTGATGCAAAAAACTTTCTGCCTACTGAAGCTTCAAAGTGTGTAGCAGTTGGTTTCGCCGCACTGCAGTACTTTATTTTGAAAGCTTCCACCGGAAGTCATGCACAGCTTCCGTCCACCTTGACCGTGCTGCTTTAGTTTAGACCAGACCAGAGCAGCCAAGCAGCCCGTCTGCTGGGGAGAGACAGAGGAAAAGTTAGTCAAGATGGCAAATCCCACAGACCCGGAGTGAAGGGGCACCGCTCCCCGACTAAAGCTGAGCCTGCCGCCGGTCCTGAGACGAACCCAACGATGCAAACTGCTCCAGGAGGTAAGAACTACCGAGCTCGGTTAACCTTTCTCCCACAGTTCAACCTGAAGTTTCTTAAAAAAAAAATTTCGTTGTTTTGCTGACTTTCCTTTTCGGCGTCATTTATCCAAGAGAGAAAACAACCTTGGTATGTATCAGGACCAGACTTCAGGATAAAAATGCAGACTTTTACCAGTAACTAGCTTTTTTATTTTTGGCAACGATTAGAGGGAACCCATAGCCGTTACGTTAATGTTCTTGTGAACGGTGTTTGGATTTGTAACTTTGATAACTTACGTCAAAGTTACACGATTATTTAATGGGAAAGTTGTAGACAGAAAAGAGGATTCAGGGAAGTTTATTCTTTTTACAAACCGCTTACACACACACACACACGCACACACACACACACACACACACACACACACACACACACACACGTATCCGCCAACCGTTAGTAGCTGTGTGCTGATGAAGCAAAGTGACAGTTTTGGACAGCGGCTAACGCTCAGTCTGCTCCTAGCTTACTCTCCGCTGTATCTTTTCTTCTGGTTGAAACCTCACCACTGCAGCCAGTCATCTGTTTAAAATAAGACTAACCCGTTATTAGAATAACGGAGGGAAGTTGCTGCTAACGTCTCTACAGCAGTACGCAGCCCTGCCAGCGGCCGCCGTCGGTAACCCGGCGTCCTTCCTTTGGAAAATTCCGGGATGCAGCGCCAGTAGTACCGACAGCTGTATTTTTAGGAATGGGTGGATACCAGAAGCGAAAATTATTTATTTTTGTCTCCGCGGTGAATGCCACAAGCCTATACGCATAGGCGATGGTGAAGAGGCGACCTATAAAGCCATGTATGAGTCTTTGAAGGCTGTTTTCCCCCATTGCAGCAGCACAAAGTCTGCAGAGCTGAAGCAACAGGGACACTGTCGCATTTCTAGTGAGGATGCCTCCTCCGATGCACTATAAAAGTCACTGCATATGTATGAAAGAGAGGGAGAGGCGTGTACAAAGAGTCCACATTGTCAGTTATAAATATGTTTTTCATTCCTCTTCTAACTTTTAACATCCTCCTGCAGGCTTAAGAGGGATTCCCTGAAGAAAAAGGCCAGTGAGGCTGAAGCTGATGTGACACACCGTGTGCTTGAAGAAAGCTGACTCATCAAATATCAATCCTCTGGGAGCGACTAAGCAACAGAGAGCAGCTCATATCACGTAATGCCTAGCTAGAAGAGAACCTTGCACCCCCCCCACCCCCACCCCCCGACCCCCCCCCCCCCACACACACACACACACACACACACATACACACCAAAGGAGAGTATCAGACAGGAGAAGACATCGCAGAAGCCCCTTCAGCAGGAATATATCCAGCACCGGCTGCGGGTGAAATTTTGGCACCACAAGGCCTAACAGTGACTGCTACCCCCCCTCCCTATCAGCAAAGCTATGAATGGCATCCCAGTGCTTCAGCTGAACCCCACCAACTGACTGACAACAACAATAAGACCACCATCATCCTCCCATCAGTTTGACCCCAAACCATCAGTTTTGGAGAGGTTGCTCCTCTCAGCCCAGCTCGGCACCACCACAGTCACCCTGCCTTCACCCCGCCTCGCAGACCATGATGTTTCGTGATCAGGTGGGTGTGCTAGCCAGCTGGTTCAAAGGGTGGAATGAGTGTGAGCAAACGGTGGCTCTGTTGTCCCTGCTGAAGAGGGTGAGCCGGACCCAGGCCCGCTTCCTGCAGCTCTGTCTGGAGCACTCCCTCGCTGAGTGCACTGAACTGCAGGTCCTGGAGGGAGAGGCCAACAACCCAGGTAGGACAGCCAGCTGCTCACACTGTCAACTGCTACGTCATCCACTAAGACATAATGAAGATCCATTTACAGGCATTTTACAGACCAGAGACATTCATTTGTCACAGACTGCATTTTGTCCTCGCTTTTGTCTTATCATGAAGGCAAGGACCTATGAAGTAATGCATTTATTATTGGTAAATAAAACCTTAATATGTACCTTGTAAGATTCATTTTAACAAGGGCTGTCAAAGTTGATGTGATTAAATAATACGTTAACACAAATTCATTTTAATGCCACTAATTTCTTAAACGCATCAACGCAACTTCAGATTTTTTAATAAAACCCTTAAAAAGCTGAGGAGCCCCTGGTTTAGTGTGTTCAGTTTAAAGCTGGAGTGAATCCAGTGACATCATATGAAACTAGAAAACCTTAGGAATACATTGGTACCATGTTATAGTAGCTCACCATGGAGGAGGCTAAAAAAATGCTCTACGTGTGCGCTAAATTTTGGTGAGGAAAACTGTTAAGTCCCTTGACCTCTGACCTCCAGATATGTGAATGTAAATTGGTTCTATGGGTACCCACCAGTCTCCCCTTTACAGACATGCCCACTTTATGATAATCACATGCAGTTTGGGGCAACTCATAGTCATGTCAGCACACTGACACACTGACAGTTGTTGTTGCCTGTTGGGCTGCAGTTTGCCATGTTATTGATTTGATCATATTGTTATTCTAAATGTAATACCTGTGAGGGTTTCTGAACAATATTTGTCATTGTTTGTGTTGATATTTTATTTCCAATATATATATTTCATCCAATATATATGTCCACTCTTTGACAGATCTTCCTTTAAGGTACATTTTGAACAGATAAAAAATGTGTCAATCAAATTTCATTTCATTTTAACCTCCTCCATCAAATTTCATTTGATTGACAGAATTAATTTTAACATAGTGTATGTCAGACTAATGGGAATTGGCACAGGTGAGAATATAGCTGTTTTCCACTTCTGGTCTTCAAGCAATACATCTTCACCTCAGTAGCTGAGTTTTTCTGATATTCGTTGTTGATGCCGTAGGTAGTGTCACATTACCTCTGCTTCAGGCTGCATACTCATTTGTTTTCTGAGGTAGAGAGAAACAGCAGTCAAATTCACCAATCTTACTACTTTTTCCCTTTTGCCCACTCATTTAAATAACCAGAAGGCTTTCAAGAGAATGTTTTTTCCAAAGGACTGCAGTCCCTGACCCTGGAGCAAACACACACATATACAAGCATTAGAAGACCGTTCCTGTCCAAAACATTCCTGTAGATCCATCAGGAGTAAATAGCTGAATCACTGATGGGTTGAAACTGTGCAATGTTGTACTGAACTATAGCCAGTCAGTAAATGATTGTGGAAGGAGGTTGGGGTCGTGTCTAGTGTTAGCTCAGCTGGCACCGTGGCTGGCTGGAGATGTCATTCAGTCATTTAGTTAGTCAGTCATTCAGTCAGTGTGCCAGCCTATAGCGCTGTAGCTCTCTCTGGTTGGTATCACGCCAAGGCACCCAAGGGGGGTTCTGGCTGGGATTTGTTGCATCAGACTGCAGCGTGTCCATGGAAACAAAAACCCTGGCAACCAACTGGGCTCATGAAAAATAGACAGAAGTGCTGCCGCTGCGATGGAGAGCAGGCGTCTGTGTGTACCTATGGCAACATCTCTATGCAGTAACGCATCTGCTGGCTTACACTGGAGTGACATAATGGCCCTGCCCCGCAATGACACTCGCACATATTACACAGAGTTTCCATCAAGGTTTACAATGGGCAGCGGCTGCAGTTAATGCAGGCTGCTCTTTGTTATGACAGAGTGTAAATTGAATTTCCCCTAGTGGGACTAATAAAGGTTGTTGTTGTTCTTCTTCTTCTTGTTCTTCTTCTTCTTCTTATTGTTCAGTATGAAGCCAGAGACATCAAAGCTCACTATATGACCCCTCCCAGAGTCAGCCTGGTTCATACTGTCAGAGATCCAAGCAGACTGAAGACATGGGGAGTTGTGGAGGGAGAGGGTGGGTGACATCTTCTTACAACTCAACAACAGCTTTTTATCTCTTTTTTTTTATTATGTGTCAGAATACAGTGCGTCATATGTGAGTCAAAGAGACATTGTCTTGTGATCTCTGTGTTGATACTTGAGTCACTGCCATAATTCACTCTTATATTCTGGTGCAATGTAATTTCCCAGCTGGCAAGACTCTGATTTATGGTTGAGGTGGAAATGAAACATGAAGGAGATGTACCTGGTAAGGTCTATGAGTTAAAGAATAATTTCACTTGTAGTGTATGATGGTAGCATTCGGTTGTCACTTGTAGCGTATGAGGGCCATCCCAAATATCAATTTTTGGACTTCGAAGTTTGGGTGTGAACTATTCAAAGGTATTCAATGCTTTGGGGAAGTGCCACTGCCACACTACTGTACACACACGCACCTCTATATGTAACAAACCTATTATATCTATCTGTCTGTCTTAGGCAGACCTGGGCATCAAATGGCCGGCAGGCCGGCTCCGGCCCTTGTGATGGTTCTGTTCGGCGGGAAGATCTCAGACAAACCACACAATTTTACTTACAAAGCTAAAAAAACAGTAAAGAAAATAGCTTTTGTTTTAAAATGCTTGTGTATTGTTAGTGTGCTTCTTGAAATGTTTGAAGTAGCGTCACCTGCTGAGGCGGCAGTGTTGCCAACTTAGCTAGCAACTTTTTCTTGTGTTATTGGAGACTTTTGGAGACTGATGCATGTATCGTTCTCACTTTTCTTAACGAGCAGTGGGTGCTGTTGTCGCCCCCCGCCCATCCTAAAGCACTCACAGACAGCAGTCCCTCAAGCGGTACGTCTATGATAAGTCATGGACTGCCAAGTATTTTTTTCTCGGAGGTTGGCGGTAAAGCTGTGTGCTTAGTTTGCAAAAAACATGGCTGTATTCAAAGAATACAACTAGAGCCGTCACTTTGAGACAAAACACGCAGAAAAATCCAGAAACCTATCTGGAGATGAGAAGGAGAGGATAGCCGAGGGGCTGCTAGCTAAGATACTAAAGCAGCAAGGACTTTTTACAAAAGCTGCATGCAACAAAAGAAGGAAATGTAAGTGTTAAAGTTAAGTTAAATGTTAAATTTAAGTGTTAATGTTAAATATTACATGTAAGTGTTAATGTTGAATATTAAATTAAGTGTTAATGCCAATGGAAAGATTGATTCCCAAAACAGTCAGTCCTGTACAGTTCAAAGACTCCTGTAAGTATTGTCATTTTATTAATACTATGCTGGGGGTAGTCAATTTCAATTTCATTTCATTCAATTTCACATCAGCATTATGGTTGCCCTCAAGGACCGGTTGTAATTGTAAGACAATATAAATATATCTATTCTTGATCATTTTACAAAATGCCTCTGCATTTGATTATTATTAGTTTTAGTAATGATTTATTTAATAACTAGCTCTGAAGACAAAAAGTGAGTAAAAAAACATTGTAAATATGTTTATAATTACAAATTAACTTTCTTCTGTCAATTCTGTTTTTTATTTTTATTTTTTTTTAATGCCACAATTCCCACAATTTCACAAAACCCTCCTCCTATACCTGGATTTGGGACTAGCAAAAGTGACCCAAAAGAGACACTCTGGCAGAGTTACTTGATTTTTTTCAGGGTTTGATTCCCAGAATTTTACATTTACATCAGCCAGTGGCGGGATTCATTCAGTCTGGATCCGGAGGGATGAACAGCTCTGACTGCATCTAGAGTGACTGCTGACAAGGACTGGACTGCTTTTGAGAGCTTGGGGACTGGGGAGGGGTCCACGGCAGCATCCGCTGCTCGTTGAGAAGAGGAAGAATGATACCTGCTTTCATGTCAGTCTCCAAACATCTCCAATAACACCAGAAAAAGTTTCTAGAGTTGTCGCTAGTCTCTTTTTTGAAAGACTCGCTAGAGGGGTCTGAAAATTCACTAAATATAACGACTAAGTCGCTAAGTTGGCAACACTGCACCGCTGCTGGAAACCACTGATATTGAGACACTTCAGTGCGCATGTCACAGAATCAAGATGTATTGTGGGATATGTAGTTTAAGGACACAGTACTTCTGTAAAGCGCCATAGAATTGTATGATAAGCATAATATTCTTTGCAAGCCCTCGCGGCCTTGAGTTTGACACGTGAAATAGAGGGTGACTCTATCTAGGGTGACTCAAACAAATACTCTGACAGTATTTGTTTGACTCTCGGCAACAATCTGGGTTTCTCATGTGGCCCCCCAGGAACAATAATTGTGTGGCGGTGGTGAGTATGGGTTTGTTGGTGGCATTGTAGCTGTGAATGTAGCTTTAGCAGACAGTGTGTGTACAGGTTATTTTTCAGTGAATAAATGCTACGAGGCTACAAGCTACAACTCCTCAGCTGGAAGTCCAGAGCCAACTTCCTGTATCTGTACTGGCTCTCTGGACCAGCTTTTCTTCTCAAAGTAACTAGCTATTCGTCTGAGTTTTTCTCAGCTTTTTAACTAATAATTAATATTTCTTTTAGCCATTTAACCAAAAGCGTTAATCGGTTAAAATGCTTAATGTCGATTGATAGTTAAACGGTTAATTATTAACAACAGTTCCGGTAAAAATCTGAAGTGTTTGGTTAACTAGTCACAGTTCAGGTTGTGTATGTATCGTTTGGTAATTTGAAATAGGTTATTAGGTTGACTGTGTATTTTTTCATTGTATTTATTGTCACACTAGAAATCAAGGCCTATATGGCCTATATGGGTATGAGGCTGCGGTCGTGCGTTAAATTCAGCGAGGCGGGACTATATATGTACATATATATATATTTATATTCAGTACAGACCCAAGTTGGGACACCTTCTCATTCAAAGAGTTTTCTTTATTTTCATGACTATGAAAATTGTAGATTCACACTGAAGGCATCAAAACTATGAATTAACACATGTGGAATTATATACTTAAAGTGTGAAACAACTGAAAATATGTCTTATATTGTAGTTTCTTCAAAGTAGCCACCTTTTGCTCTGATTACTGCTTCACACACTGATGAGCTTCAAGAGGTAGTCACCTGAAATGGTCTTCCAACAGTCTTGAAGGAGTTCCCAGAGATGCTTAGCACTTGTTGGCCGTTTTGCCTTCACTCTGGATCCCATCTGGATTGGATTCAGGTCCGGTGACTGTGGAGGCCAGGTCATCTGGCGCAGCGCCCCATCACTCTCCTTCTTGGTCAAATAGCCCTTACACAGCCTGGAGGTGTGTTTGGGGTCATTGTCCTGTTGAAAAATAAATGATGGTCCAACTACACGCAAACCGGATGGAATAGCATGCCGCTGCAAGATGCTGTGGTAGCCATGCTGGTTCAGTATGCCTTCAATTTTGAATAAATCCCCAACAGTGTCACCAGCAAAGCACCCCCACACCATCACACCTCCTCCTCCATGCTTCACGGTGGGAACCAGACATGTAGAGTCCATCTGTTCACCTTTTCTGCGTCGCACAAAGACACGGTGGTTGGAACCAAAGATCTCAAATTTGGACTCATCAGACCAAAGCACGGATTTCCACTGGTCTAATGTCCATTCCTTGTGTTCTTTAGCCCAAACAAGTCTCTTCTGCTTGTTGCCTGTCCTTAGCAGTGGTTTCCTAGCAGCTATTCTACCATGAAGGCCTGATTCACACAGTCTCCTCTTAACAGTTGTTCTAGAGATGTGTCTGCTGCTAGAACTCTGTGTGGCATTGACCTGGTCTCTAGTCTGAGCTGCTGTTAACCTGCCATTTCTGAGGCCGGTGACTCGGATGAACTTATCCTCCGCAGCAGAGGTGACTCTTGGTCTTCCTTTCCTGGGGCGGTCCTCATGTGAGCCAGTTTCTTTGTAGCGCTTGATGTTTTTTGCGACTGCACTTGGGGACACTTTCAAAGTTTTCCCAATTTTTCAGACTGACTGACCTTCATTTCTTAAAGTAATGATGGCCACTCGTTTTTCTTTATTTAGCTGCTTTTTTCTTGCCATAATACAAATTCTAACAGTCTATTCAGTAGGACTATCAGCTGTGTATCCACCTGACTTCTGCACAACACAACTGATGGTCCCAACCCCATTTATAAGGCAAGAAATCACACTTATTAAACCTGACAGGGCACACCTGTGAAGTGAAAACCATTTCAAGTGACCACCTCTTGCAGCTCATCAAGAGAATGCAGAGTGTGTGCAAAGCAATAATCAGAGCAAAAGGTGGCTACTTTGAAGAAACTACAATATAAAGCATATTTTCAGTTGTTTTACACTTTTTTGTTAAGTACATATTTCCACATGTGTTAATTCATAGTTTTGATGCCTTCAGTGTGAATCTACAATGTCAATAGTCATGAAAAGAAAGGAAACTCATTGAATGAGAAGGTGTGTCCAAACTTTTGGTCTGTACTGTATATATATATGTGTGTAGTAACCCCATATGATACAGCTGTTTAGGCTTAACCATGTGTTGGTCTGCTTTTCCCTCATGCTGCTCCTCCCTCAGACATGGTCACGTCAGTCTGGTGATGAGCTGTGTTGCTTAAAGGCTTGTGAAACTTTAAAATAATCTTAATACACACAGCTCAACCAAGTGGGTATACTGTAATGATTAAATTACATGGTAAGAGTAAATCTTTCCCACCCCAGCTTGATGTGCTCTCAGAATTGGGCATGACAAGCATAACAGTGTAATTTCACTACATGTCAACTCCAAATATTCTGTGCAGCAAGCTCCTTCCCAGTGGAATCATGCTTAAGGAGATTTTAATGGACTCCTGACCTCTGTAGCTCCAGATGAAACTTTGGGCCATGCCCTTGAGTTTTCTCCCACCTGTGTCATCTTACGGTAGCTTCCCATCTGCTGATTCAGCTCAGTTTGATGGAATCAGCAGGACTGTTTTCAGTGCTGTAGACTTAAGATCAGGACACATCCTGCTGCAAAGAGGGAGACTGAGAAGGTTGCGTGATCCCTCTGGTATGCTGTGGTAGCTTGTTTGAGTGCTTATGTGCTAGAGTAAGGTAGATATATCGGCCTCCTGTTTTACTGGGCCAATGCTGATTTTGTATTGATTATGAGGTTTTTCTCAGTTGGACGTTATTTCTTACCACAGCTATACAGGGAGCATAAAAACCTTTAAAAAGTACTAAAAATATTAGTTTTTTGTGTTCCTGCTTTGTTAGTCTTTTGTAATACATTTCTAAAAACCTCTGCGGAAACCATTGTTGTACAGTTGTTTTGGAAATCTTCCTTAACCCTAGAACACTAACGTCGGGTGATTTTCACCCACACAATTCTTGTTATGTGATTTTCATTGTGTTGCCATTGTCTGAGTTTCATGGGTCCTTGGGTAGCTTCAGGCTGCTTACTGATGTTATTAATTGTATGTTTGTTTTCCTCCTCCCATCTATGGTTTTTTCAAGAGGCATGCGTTCGGGTGATTTTCACCCGACTTTAGTGATAGAGAGTAACATATTTTACGGGTGGAATTTACCCGAATTGATAAAACTGCTTTTTATCAAGGATATTGTATTGGGTAAAATATACCCAACGTTAGTGATGGTGTGACTTATTTTAATGTTAGTGTTCTAGGGTTAAAAGACTCATCTTTCTTTAAAAAGCTGCTGCCCTAGAATTATTTCTTGGCATACAATATGAGTAAAACCGGCATTTTGATAATTAAAACAACAATTTTGACAATGCAAGTCTGAAAATAACTATTTAAAATCCAACTTTTTAGTATCTGTATCACATTGTTAATAGGGCTGGGATGATACACCTATTGTATCTTTGATTCAATACAGTCACAATACTTTTGTGCCAATCCGATATATATTGCAATTGTTTTAAGTGTTGTGATAGTCATGGATGTCCTGAAGTCAAATATATCAGTCATTGTCATTGTCAGGTATTATTTATACATTTTTTTCCAGCAAGCCAAAAATATATAGATTTCCCTCGCAAATTAGTGGTATTTTCTTTTTAATTCATAAAGAACATGTAATGTTTTATACTTCTGATGAAAATGATCCAATCATTCTTATTTCCAAATAGGTATTTTGTATGTACAGTTCCCTTAGACCTCATTTTGAAAACCGGACGTAGTCACATATAAACTTTCGCTAACTCTGCCAAGTCCATTGCTAGCTCTCCCATCAGCTCCGTTCTCTTTATACAACCATGGTCAGATCCATTGGGGCCATTTGAATGCATTAACATAAATGTCAGTGGGTGCTCTACAGTTGTAGTGTTGGCCCACTTGACCACGGAGATGAGAGTGACGACCCGCTTGACCGCACGTTACCACAATACAATAACCTTTCCTAGTTAGCATGCAGCTTTAGGCATGATGTTCTAGCTAAAGTATTTCCATCTTTTACTGTATGTGTCGTGTTTACCAGACTGGATTCAGCATGTGAGGGTGCAGGTCCTATCCATGCACACCCTCCGCTGCTTTGTACTGCATTGTTTTGGCTCACTGCAGTTTGTTTTGGTTGAAGGGTATGGAACGAATGTGACTTCATGTTATTAAGATCACAACATTAAAAGCAGTAACTTCCTTCTACCTCCGTATAGACTCAAATGAAGCAAATATATTGATTCTGGCATTAAAAAAAATCTATTTCAAAATCAGTTGAGGAGTGAAACCACAAATTGCTCACATTATAAGAGCTTTTCAGCCCCTTGTGCACAACTGCAGTATGATTTGGTGCTGGTGCAGAAAAATGAGACCTGCTGGTTGTTAAAGGGTTAACATGCAGCTGAAAGTCTTGGGCTGAGTGGAGAAAAGCGCAACTATTTGGAAAGTGGTGTACAAATGAATGGAATCCTCCATGACCTACTTCTCTGAGCGGCTGAGAGGCGGCCTTGTTTTGGGACCCAGCGAGTGATGCGGCTTTATTTGTGACTTGAGAAGCAATCAAGTCAATGGGGCGGCTATCTCACTGAAAGACAGCCAGAGTAGCAGCACACAGGGTTTATTTTTATTGTAGTTAGAAGAAGAAGAAGATAGTCCTTTATTAGTCCCACAAGGGGAAATTAAATTTTTACACTCTGTTGTTAACTTATTTTTCATGTTATTTTTAGATTGACATGATTTCCTTAACTTCTGTGAGTAGTTTGGTTACTTTAAAGAGTTTGTACGTTTTCCAGCCTCAGCATTACAGATATGTAATGAGCTTAGACCTTAAGTCAACAAGGGACATGCCATTCATAATCATCCCTACCAAATCACCTCAGACATTTGACTGATTTTGATGGAGAAAACCACACAGTGAAAGTTTTATTCCTGGTTTTCTTCTGTGATTTCCGACAGGAGTAATCTGTAGCCTGCAGCATTTCAGTTGTGGTTATTAAGGAATGTAACTTCCTGTCCCCCCCCCCCCCCCCCCCTTAAGGAGAACAAAACTTCTTTTGAGACAATCCCAAGAGGGACAATATGGGATCAAGTAGAGAGGACATGAATAGTGAGCAGAGTGCTGTCTGAAGGACGGGTGTAGGGTTAGTGTAAGGGGAGGGGTTAGGACAGGACAGTGGGCCTGGTGTTCTGAATGACTAACGTTATTTTCATGCGGTGTGGCGTACTGCTGACCTGGCCTGCATGGCTGTTTGAGCTGGAGGCAGGCACGCAGGGAGGCAGGGATTCGATATGTTCAAGCAGCTGTGTTGAAAAACTTGAAGGTGACAGAGACGGAGCTCTGTGTGCGGAAGAAGCGGCAGCAGTCGCTGTCACTGTGTTTCATTCAGAGTTCATCCATTTCAGTTAATAATCCCAAAATGCCTTTGATTTGGTCTCCATGTTGGTTAAGTGCTTTATTGCTGTGGTTGTTTTTGTCTTGCATAGAAATCATAGTGTATTACAAATTGCTGCTAGTTAACGGTTGGGTTAAATTCCCAACTGGATCAAAAATATGGTGTGATTATTGTTACCTCACTTTGTTTGAACCTCACTGTACAGAATGATGTATGTGCACAAAGGCTGTTTTCACATTTATTTATCTGCTAAAGGAGAAAAGTTTAACAGTGCTTAAACTTTTTGTGGAAACCTGTATTATAATATTATTAGATATTATTATATATTATTAAGATTATTACTCCAAGCAGAGTATATTTATGTGTCTTAAGACATGCCTAGGCCCTGCTAAAATGGGTCGCCAAATATACTGTTAATATGGGGGGCCTGCCTAAGTAAAGTCTATGTGTGAAAAACACTGTTTAATGGCTTTTACATGCACCTTTGATTTACTGTATATTTCACAAAACAAATACTTTGTAAGTACTGAAACATTCTTCTAATTGAGTAGGTAATTGTATAGTAGCTGAAAAGGCTTTTGAAGCAGTTCTTTCAAAGAATAAAGAATATTTTTTATGTCAAAGAAGGTTATATCAAAGGTTGTTTCATAAATATTTATGATTCAGAGATAGTGTAATGAAATGCTGAATGAAGCAGCTCAGTTACTGTCATGAAGAGATCTTTGTTTCGTCGGCACAAAAGGGGAATAAATAACAGCGAAAAACAATGTAAACAGAGACATCAGTATTAGCTATCAAACAAATTGTTATTTTAAACATCGGTATCAGTATCAGCCCTGAATTTTGCATTTGCTGCCTCTCTGATTTTTATCCCCTGCAATTAAAATGCCTCATTACCTGTAACCTGTTGTACATACTGTTGTGGGGTGGCAGTAGCTCAGTCTGTAGGGAGTTGGCTTGGGAACCGGAGGGTCACCGGTTCAAGTCCCGACATGGACCAAGAACTGAGTGTGAACTGGTGGCTGGAGAGGTGCCAGTTTACCTCTTTGGCACTGCCGACGTGCCCCTGAGCAAGGCACCAAACCCCAACTGCTCGGGTCGCTTGTCAGGAGCAGCCCCCTCACTCTGACGTCTCTTCATTGATGCATATGCATGTGTGTGTTTCGGGTCTGCACGTACCATGTATAAGTTAACAAACAGAGTGTAAAAAAATTGAATTTCCCCTCGTGGGACTAATAAAGGTTGTTCTTCTTCTTCTTTTTCTACATGCTAATATTAATATTTGTAAAAGCTTTTCATAACAGTTTTCAGTGCCATTGTCTGCACACGATCAGATATACTGTCTGTACAGTTTGTGAATGACAACAGAGAGATGAGTTTCTGACAGCAGAACCTGGAGGCTCTGTCTTTTTTTGGTGTCATGAAAGGATTTGCCAAAGCACGGGGGGGACGGCACTAGCTTTGTGTCTAATATTGTATAAAGAGAGAAAGCATACGTCTGCATGTGTCTGTGTGTAAGATGATTGACATGGAGGGAATGTCTGCATTGTGTAATGGTGAGTATTACTCAGTGAATTCCTGTTGCACTCTCTGCCTAAACTAGGTCTGATGAAAACCTGGGCTGGAAATCAGCATTCCTGGCTTAGGCGGTAAAAGGTTCCGGTGTTGGGGATACTGTCTAGGAATGTGGGCTCGTCAGAGCACACTTGAGTCAGGCGCTCAGCAAGAGTTGGGGGCTTTTCTAGCGTGGGGGGAAAAAGACACAGTGGAAAAAGGAAAAATAATTCCACCTTTAGTGGAGCTAAGGTCTCCTGAGTACACCGCGGTATGGAAGAGGAGGAGGGACAGGTGGGTCAAGGAAGGGAAAAGATGAAGACTCAGAATACTGGTCCCATTTACAGCTGAAGCTCATTCACTCCTTTCTCTGTCTTGTCTAACTCTTCCCAAGATTTTTTTATGTTTTAAATATTTACTTGCTTTTGAAAGTCCAGATTTTATGGTGTTCTTGCCAACACCCATTAAATGAACATTAAGTTTATAAAATATTTCTAGAAACTTCCATTTTTTCATGTGAGGGGCCAGAGTAACATGATCAGTACTGGCACAACATTCAATAGCACCATGAAATAGAGAGCTACCGGAATGAGTCTTAAAACTTGGAAATGAGTTAGCATTTTAGCACTTACGATTCCCTCTGGAAGTCAATGGGTTTTTAGTGAGATGCCTGATATAAGGTCTGTGATTAACACAAGCTGAGGAGATTTTAACACTTAGTTCTACGATATAAAATACATCAGTAAATGCCCTACTCAGGAAGCCTTTGAAGTAGGAGTGGGACGGTTCATAAAATTCAGTTCACACAGTTCGGTTCATATCACGGTTTGGGGTCACGGTTTTTGGTTCGGTACAGCAGTAAATAGTATTTATGGTACAGCAAGGAGGCCAATTTCCAATTTCAATTTGAACAGCTTTTCATTTATTTCTCAAAATAAGTCAACTATTTGCCTGAACAACAGTAGACTAGGCTAACATAAGGAGCAAGTGCTACTGTGTTAAGTAAAAATAATTAATAAATAAAAAACAAATTATTGGCTCTTTTTTGCTCTGTCTGAGTCTGCATGTAGAGGCTGTTTAAATGCTGCTGGGAGAAGGAGTTGCTCTTTCCTCCCCGACTCTCTCCTCCTTGTGCTGTTAATAGACACACCAGAGTGATGTCTCTGTAAATGATTCATCATATTGGAAGTATTGCTGCTAGCATAAGCCACACGTGTCTCACAGTGCTTACACACAGTTGAAGTTTTGTCCACCTCTTTTTTCCCGTCACTGTCATATGTAACACCAAATCCGTAATGCTAACACAACAGAGCGAAACGACGCTGGAGGCGCTTCTACCTGTACTTTATCGTGTTTATCCGCCCTCACCGAAATTGAGCCAATAACAGCCTCTTTCCATAGGCCTTGATTTCTAGTGTGACAATAAACAGGATGAACAAATACACAATCGGCCTCATAATCTATTTCAAAAGAACCGAACAATACATACATGACCTGAACGGTTCTGATTTTTACCCAAACCGTTCCCACCCCTAAGTCTTTATGTCTCTTTCTTTTTTAAAAACGGCAGTTGCTAACAAGTGGTTAAGTGAGACTACTAAACGTCATCATGCTGACATGTCTGCCTTTAAAGCCTCGTTGTGTATACTCATGCTCATGTGGCTGCAGTGTAGTTTGTGTATGGCGTAATGTTATCTTTTTACTTCTGGTAATTGCATTAACACTTCAAAAATCATACGATGGTGTTTATTAGCTGGCTGAACAAAATGTGTAAGTATCATAAATGTTTGTTTGCTACAGATTTTATTAATCCAAAACCCAATAGAGTGCTCCAGGGATGACATACAATACAATTTTTGTTCAGCAAGATAATCTTCACAAATGAACACCACTTTAATGATTTTTGAAGTGTGTATGCAGTCACCAGAAGTAAAAAGTTAATGCTGGGCTATAAAGAAGCTACACTACGTATGACGAATGGAGAGACAGACAGGCTTTGACTCAAGTACAAGACTCAGAGAGCAGGCGATTTCAAAACAGTCAGTTTCTTTAATGACAGATATGGGTCGGTACACAGGTTGGCAAAACGACCAGGCAAACAAATCCAGGATGGCAGGCAAAAAGGCAGAGTCAAAAAACAGGCAGAGTAATCAGGCACGATAAGTCAAAAACACGAGGAAATTTGCTGGTACGCTTCTCACTAGGGTACAAGACGAACTGGCACAGAAAGAAGGGGAGACACATTATATACTAGTGAGGGGAGTTACTAACGAGAGACAGGTGGACACGGGGCGGGGAAGACAATCAGACGCAGGTGAGTGGAGACAAAAGTAGGTCAGTGGTGTCATTCATTCATGCAGACGGGAAACACAAGGGAACAGGAAGTGAACACAAAACATGAAAAGACAAGAAAAACCATCACCTAAGACCTGCTGGACGTTACACCATGGGCAAATGAACGTGAGTATACACAACGAGGCTGTAAAGGAGGACGAGTCAGCGTGATGATGTTTAGTAGTGTCATTTAGCCACTTGATAGCAGCCAACTTTTTAAAGATGTATAAAGGCTTCAAAATTCACAAATGGGATATTTATTTGTGTTTTATATCATAGGACAAAATGTTAAAATCCCTTCAACTTGTGTTAACCACAGACCTTATTTCTGGCATCTAACTAAAAACCCAGATGACTGATCAGGAAGTGCTAAAATGCTAACTCATTTCTGGGTTTTTGGACTCATTCTTGTAGCACTCTATGGAAAAATCCCATTGTTTTTTTTGTCGAGGGAACCCAGGGTGATGCTAACGCTAACACTTCATCCCTTAGCGCTCTATGATACAACAGAATCTTTGACAAACCAAATGAAGGCCTCATGGTTTAAAAAAAACATGGGTATCACCCTTTAACTTGAGTCTGATGTAGCTGAAGTGCTCTGCCAAGAGGGTATCTATAAATACTGGCCTCCATGGAGATTAAAGTTTAAAATGGAAATGAACTGGTCTGATTTTTTTCACACTCTTCCCATTTGTCAACATCCTTTGTGCCTTTCTAAACATCTCCTTGCCCATTCTGTTAAGAGAGGGAGAGAGAAAACTCTTTTCTCTGGTTTGGGCGCCAAACTATTTCATCGCACCCACGCATGAGCAAACAGTTTATTTCTGGAAGTTGACGGCGTGTTCTGTGAACTCGTACTGAACCTCAGGAATGGGGACAGACAACCTGCCAAAACGACCAGAGGGGAAAACGAAATAAAGCTGGTCTTTTCCACTGCCTCTACTGCAAAGGCTTTTTCTTTTTGGTTCTTGCTTCCAGGTGTGTGTGTGTTTTATCTTTTTTCTGTGTGCAC
Organism: Pterois miles; assembly: GCA_947000775.1. Classification (NCBI taxonomy): domain Eukaryota; kingdom Metazoa; phylum Chordata; class Actinopteri; order Perciformes; family Scorpaenidae; genus Pterois; species Pterois miles. Next base: position 5,235,525 of record CAMQGK010000479.1, on the reverse strand, counting down.
AAAAACAAGAGGATGAACATAAATTGGGGCTCAGGACTAGAAAGGACTCCATGCTGATGGAAGCTCGAAGCCTCAGACATGTCAGGCTCTTGATATTATCTCTGAGAGGGGCGGACAAGGTGTCACTGATGGCAGGGATTATGCAATCAAGCGCTACATAAATCCTCGAGGTTTAGTTTCTCACTGAACCCCTCTGTGCTTCTTTATAACTCTGATCCCAGCTTTGCTTTCCCCAGCGAGCTGGATTACTGCGCCATGTGTGTATCTGTGTATGTTTACACCCAACCTCAAACTAGACACACTATCATGAGTTCTGATTGAGTAGTCAGTCTAATAGTGAATTTGTTTTCGGCTGGTGGATTATATGGTTTTACTGGTACACAGAATGAACAGGTTGATGCAGACTGTGGCTTTTGCTTCTGAAGGGGCTTTTGTATGTTTTTGGTACAGGAGGGGAAAAAAGACGACAATTTCTTATTTATTTTATATGTTGAAAAAACCCTAAACAGTCGCCAAGATACTCAAACATTTGCAAATGGTCACAAAGTATTTGCATCAATAAACACAAGTAATATGTCAGTGTTGCTCTGACCTAATTTTAAAACTATGCAGCCATGAAGGAACATTATAGTGGCACTCAACCTGATCCGAGCATGGAGACAGCAGTAAACACTCCAGTGTTGGTTGTTGGTTTGGCCCAGTCTGACTAACCTGACTAGCATAGTTTAGCTAATAGACATCAACAGACAAAACACCTTCCAAGCTTTCCAGGTGGGACTTGCACATTTTAACTTATTACATACACTGTAATAGAGTGCTGCGGGGATGACGTATTTTATAGGCCAACCAGGAAGTTAGCATCTCTCTGGTTCCCTCAACAAAAAGCCAATGGGATTTTTCTATTGGGTCTTGAATTATTGCAGAAAATAAGCTCTGTGGCAAACAAATATTTAAGATACACATTTTGCAATAACCAAAAACCCAATAGAGTTCTTCAGAGATGACATATTTGTAGACCAACTAGGAAGTTAGCATTGCCTTGACAAAAACTCAATAGGATTTTTCCATTGGGTTTTGATTTATAAACAAACTACATCACAGTTGCATGAGTATAATCAATCAAGACTGTAAAGGCGGATATGATGCTGTTTAGCGGTCTCATTCAGTCACTTGTTAGCAACTGCCTTTTTAAAAACATATAAATTCTTCAGAATTCATGAGTGCGATATTTGTTGCTGTATTTTATATCGCAGAACAAAACATTACAATATCTTCAGCTTGTGTTTATCACAGACCTTATTTCAGACATCTACTACATGTAAAACCCTTTCAAAAAACCTATTGACTTCCAGACAAGGGAACCGAAAGTGCTAAAATGCTAACTCATTTCCAGGTTTTAGGACTCATTCCCGTAGCACTCTGTAAAACTGTGTTGGACTAAAAAGAGTGGAGCAAAACAAGTTGCATTATTAGTAAAATGACTTTTATATATACATTTATACCCTTATTGAATTATGATCGTTAGATGTGCATATGTCTGTAGAAATTTAAATGCATTATAATAATTCAGTGCAAGCCTGACTACAAATATAATGTTAGGTTGAAAACATGTCTAAATTTACATCCTCTATTATTAACAAGAGGAAGCATAACAGATTATTTATGTCCATATGTGTGTGTGTGTGTGTGTGTGTGTGTGTGTGAGAGGGAAAGAGAGTAAGAGAAGGAGAGAGAGTGAGAACAGGTGAGGGATGCCAGTCCGTCTCATAGATGACCAGTCAGTCTCGTCCTGACCAGACCAGACATACAGGCGTATAATGTTTCCCCATATAGCCCCCCTCAAGACCCTCAGCCCAGCCCTTCTCCATCTCCACCCTGCTCTCAGGCAGCTGACTGTGCCATACAGTACACTTCTTGTGTAAGGAGACTGTTTAAAGGCGTGGCAGCACACAAATAACATAAGTTTGACTTGGAACCGGGAAGATACTAGCTCTGATACTGCACACTGTTACCCAGTAACTTCTCTAATAATCACTCTGCATACACCAGCAGCTGACACGTTAGAAAAAAAACTGCTGACCTCAATAATAAACATACTGTACTGTAAAATGTAAAAAAAAAAAAAAAAAGATTCACTTTTTGTATGTATCAGGATTTTTTGGGGGGATTTTGAAATTGATTCTTTTGAAAAAAAAAAAGTAATAATTTTTCAATTTGAGTCTATGTGGAGGTAGAAGGAAGTTAGCGTTTTATTGTTGTAGTCTGAGAAACCTGACGTCGTATCTGTTCCGTATCCAACAAAAAGCAAAACAAATCTCAGCAAGCCAAACTGACAAAGTAGAAAATGATGGAGGGTCTGCATGGATATGTCCTGCACCCTCACATGTTAAGTCAAAAGTGGTAAACATTACACATCCAGTAAAGGGTGGAACACATTGGGTTTCACACACTGCTGGAAAAACACCGGCTGTCACTCTCATCGTCATGGTCAAATGGGCCAACGCTACAACTGTAGGGCACCCGTATACTGACATTTATATTAAATATATTCAAACAGCCTCAATGAAGCTGACCATGGATGTATGAGAACGGAGCTCAAAGGAGAGCTAGAGACCACTTTGGAGAAGTTAGAGGAAGTAGACACACATGAATACATCCAGTTTCCAAAATAAGATGTTGATAAAGGGATCTGTATATACAAGATACCTACTCTATATGGTAGGGATGTAGCAGCTAGCAGCTGCTAATGTGGAACAAACACACACACTACGCACACACTGTTTGTCAGTTAATCCGGGCAGACACACAGCTGACAACCCGCTAAACTAAACTAAATGTGTGTTCGAGACTTTTACTGAAAAAGTGGTTGCATGTCCGCAACACTACACACAGCATCTTGGCTGCTAACGCTCCCGGACAGTGAACTTGAGACAGTGAACGCAGCATCGTGGCTGCTACAGTAACTGTTGACTCAGTTGCAGCTGGCGCACAGCTGCATGTGAGGCTGTTAACGGTTCATAATTGGTTAAAGAGGGTTGGTATTCGGTTAAGAAAATTTTGCAAAATTAGCATCCCTTGTATATGGAAAGAAAGATTGATTAAATTCACCAGAAGTATAAAACATTACACATACCTTGTATAGTAAATTAAAAAGAAAATGCCACTTATTTGTGGGGGAAATGGCTTCATTCTTTGATTTTTTTTTTTTTTTTTGGGTTGCTGAAAAAAAATTAAAAATCCTTGGAAGTGTACGATTCACTTTTCCCCATGGTCTAGTGTTATTTGTATGTATTTACTTTGAAAGACGATAGTGACAGTAAATATAAGAATATTGAACTGTTAATAATACTGCATCAAGATACAAATACATCTGTGATGAGTCAATGTTGCATAGATTTATGATGTATCTACAGAGTAAGAACCCTGCATTATTTAAGTCTTTTGTAAACAATAACTCCTCTTATTCATAAAATAGTGCTGCAGAAGGCCATCTTAATATTGCCAGTTACAAAACTGATTCTGGGATGTTTTTAGTTTGCTAGCCCACAGCAGCTGAGCCAAAGCCTTCATGTGGGACTCTAATTCACATGAATATACACTGACAGTGGAGACACAGCAAGGCGCCACCGACCACGCTCGTTTACTTTTGATTGTTCTTCTGATTGTTGGTTGACACGCCGTTGGCTTCGACAGACACAGTGATATCAGCAGAACTGGGTGGTGAGAGAGCACCATGGCAATGGTTACCATGATGGCCATACAACAGGAGTGTTTGAATCCCAATGGGTGGAAATGACCTCATCCAAACCAGGAAGCTGTGTTCACCGTCTGCTTCCAGACTCACCAAGGTGTTCACTTCAGGCCAAGTGTTGATGTAGAACTTATCTATCACTTTTCATTAATCAAAAAACTCAACCACGAAACCAACCTTACGCTATAAGTGCTTTGTAAGGATAAGTACTTTTTGGATCTTAGGATTTTAATTTACATCAGATCACATGAATTTGTGTATACCCAGCTTTGACTGAGCTTTTGAAGGCCAGTGCTGATATCCAATAGCCAAAATTTTGTCCCTCTATTTAATCTTAACCTGGGCTCTACAGGAGTTTTGGGATGATTTATCTCTGATTCATCCCTCCCAACAATCTTATGGGAAATCTGATCTGGGACCTTGGTCGATACCGATGTTCAGCCCAGATTATCTGGTAATGTGATGGGTTTACAGGTCCAGTCTTAAACCTCCTGAACTGTTGACAGACTCATCGGGCCGGCCCGATTAATTTCAAACATGTTCAAAAGTTAAAATAGGCACTTGGAAGACTTGCATGTCACAGCAACATTGCTCCCATGTTTGAGCATGCGTGCTGTGTCTACATTGACAACAATGGATTTTAGGTTGCAAAAAATATGTCGTGAACAGCCCCTAAGGCAGGATGACCACCACATTCAGTGTGAAGGAAAGTTAAAAAATTTTATTTTAAAGAAAAATATATTATTATATTATTATTATTATTATATAATAGTTGACTGTAATCTGTAAATGAATTAATATCTTAGCAGATAGCAGATGATTTGAATTACCTTGCCTTTGATTATTAAGAAATACTGTGAACTGAATGCAGAGGAAAAACAAACAATATTACAATAAACATAACAATATATATCACATAGTGGTACTGTATGTCTGTATATCTTAAAGTATCTATTAATCCTGTAATAACAGTAAGCCTATTAAAGTTAAACCAAGCTAAGCCGGTTCCTCGCAGACGTTGTTACTTTTTGCTCACAATTGCTGATAAGCTCATACCAGACATGGATACAAAACATGACTCTAAACTGCTGACATGCTTTATGGGCTTTTATGTGGTTATTGCAGAATATGTGACCACAGTGGGTTACATGAGCTCTCACTTTAAATTTCTTGCATTTAACTTGAGAGTTGAATGTGCTGTTCAGAATCTCAAATGAATACTTGCATCCCTCTGCTAAAATGTATCCATAGCAGGCTGAACACCAGCCACAGTGAGTTATTGAACGGCGGATTTGGGCTTTTCTTGTTCTCAGACTTATTATTCTCTATCAAACTAGCTTTTTCTGAGCTTAACTCATGTTTCTGTTCTGCCCAGATGCTGAAACAGTAGTATACTAAAAATGATAATTAGGGCTGTCAAAGTTAACGCAATAATAACTTGTTAACACAGATTTATTTTTAACGCCACCAATTTCTTCAACACATTAACACAATCAATTTTATCAGTACTGGTATCACATAACTAGAAAATCTAAGGAATCCATCAGTACCAACCATGTTATAGTACCATTTCACCATTTTCACTGTTTTCCCTACTTAAATCTATAGATGAAAGATTTTTCCCACAATGTAAAACCAACCCTGGATTTTCAAGTGCTAGTTTGATTTTGACATTTCAGAGAATAAGGTAGTCTGTTGTACACCCATTCAGCAGCCATTATTAACTGCTGATGGACTCTACTGAACATAAAGCGGAGCTCTCGTCGCCTCAGGCTGTTGTCCTTTTCTGAATGGGTGTCTGTGTGTGTATGTGCAATGTCTACTCGCGTGGTATTACAGCCGGATGCTGAAGCTATATCCCTCAGGCTGTGGACAGCCGAAGATGCTGGGTAAACATGTCTGTCTCACACTCAGAGAGCTGCACTCCACATTCCATATGACACTTGAATGTACATCACAAGCTGCAGTGAAACGCACATGCTTTATTCAAACAAACGCACACTCATACATCACTGCAGGTGTAACCAGCATAGCCTGAAAGAACCTGACCGGCATGCAGACAGCAGGCATACTGGTGGGGTGGTCAAACCAGTTAGTTAAGTGCTCTATGTGTTGTTGCCATCGGCCCATGACTCAAAGTGTTTATTATGATTCCTTCTATTAAACTAAATTTCACAGTATTAAACATGACGATATGCTTCATCGAGAGGAAAAACTGAATTGCGATATCAGGGCATACCATAATAGGTACACCTAGTCATACAAGCACTGATCTGCGTTCTCTCATCTTTTTCAGTGCTTTGTTTGAACAGACGAGGGTGCTCTGAGTTCAGACCAGTAGATTGACAGATATTATCCAGAAACCCTCACAGGTGCTGCATTTAGCATAACAAATATGCTCAAATCACAACATGGCAAACTGCAGCCCAGCGTGCAACAGCAACTGTCAGTGTGTGGTAAAGTCGGCATGTCTGTAAAGGAGAGACCAGTAGAACCCATTTTTACCCCTTTGAAAATAGCCATGACAATTTTTTCTCATTAAAATTTAGTTGAAAGTTTGAAGCGTTATTTAACCTCCTTTGCGACAACCTAGTGTAACATGGTTGGTACCAGTTGCTTCCCGAGGTTTTCTAGTTCCATATGATACCAGTATCTTCACTCTAAAAAAAAACCTGAACCACTGAAGATCAATTGTGTTAATGCATTAAAGATATTAGTGCCGGGAAAAAATAAAAAATTGCATTAACACATTATTATCATTGTGTTAACTTTGACAGCCATAACAAATATAGAGTATAAGAAAATATGCAAAAAAAATCCACAAAAATGTGTACAATATATCTAAATTAAAATTAAGGGTGTATAGAAGAGAGTTACAATGAATATGCATACAGTATATCTGACATAAAATTGAAAGAGCAGAAGTGGTAGTGTTGTGCAAAAATGTGTAAAATTGTGGACTGTGCAGAAAGAATATGGTGTATCCTGAATAAATTAATGAAATAATAGTTATGAAAGGGAGGATCACTCCTCAGAAGTGGACAATGTTGATATCAGATATTTTGTGATGAAAGCAGTAATGAAAGAATTTTAGTCTTTATTTGGTGTAAAGCAGAGGACAGCACTGCATGCATGATTGTTTTTGTGTGTTCAACCATTGAACTGAAGCAGTTAGCGGTAAAAGAGGCCACGACTGTGTCTCCTCTTCAAGTACTCTGAAACTTTCACCTTTCAAACTTCTCCTGTCTTCAGTGGCTTTGTAGTTGTTTTTGTTGTTGTTTGGCAGACCACAGCCATTAAACAGTTTACAAAGACACATCTCTATTAAGCTCACAAATGTACCAGAAACAATAACCTAAACCACACCACCAACACTGCTGGATGTGTGTGTTTAGACACACTTTTGTCTTTGTGTGTGTGTTCTCCTTCTTCCCAGCAGGTATGGAAATAAACCTTTCCTCCACAAAGGAAAATAATTATCATTCTTGTAAAAGGAAGGAAGGGGGGCTCTGACCAGAGCGAGAGACAGACAGAGAACTGCAGAGGCAGGGAGAGCGGCTGATGGGCCCCTGACTGCCATTTCCTTAAATAGAGTTGTGGGCTTCTCCGGTCCAGCCCTGGCAGAGCGGAGGCTCACATTCCCAGCATAGCTGCGACTGCCACATTCAGCGCCTCTCCAACACTAGAGCGCTACATATGCTTCCACAGGTAGACTGCAAATCATTTGCCCTCCATTTAGCCCCCACCCTGCTTCCTCCAGACCCCAAACCACCAGCTACTACTAGCAGGGGAGAAGAAGGGATGTTGATGAAAGACTTGAGAGGAAGTGGGAAGGGAGGGGGGTTGGAGTAAAGGAGAGCAAGGAATTGTTCTCCATTCAAATAGCAACCTTGTCCTACAAGGAAACCTCCCCCACTGCTGGGAAAAAGATGAGGCAATTAAAAAAACATCATCTGGCCTCTTCTCTCACCCAAAACAGATATACAAAGATAGGTCTAGCAATGAGTTGCCCTGCAGAACAGAATGACAAAAACAACTGTAGTACACATTTACCACAGGAGGTTGCATAGATTTATTTACATTTAAATTAAATCCAGACTCGAGTTATAATATTTGATTTTTAACTTTGTATTAAAATAGTTCCAGGTACATCTTTTTAGGGAAAAGAGGAATTGTATACACGAACAAGCATAGTATTCTCCCTCCTCCCTCTGTTAGACAGGACATATTATTGTATAGGGCTGTCAAAGTTAATATGTATAAAGAGTGAAGATATTAACATCATATGGAACTAGAAAATCTAAGGAATACATTGGTACCTACCAACCATGTTATAGTAGCTTGTTGAGAAGGAGGCTAATTAACGCTCCAAACTAAATTTGGCGAGGAAAAACTGGCATGGCCATTTTCAAACGGGTCCCTTGACCTCTGACCTCCAGATATGTGAATGTAAATGGGTTCTATGGGTACCCATCAGTCTCCCCTTTACAGACATGCCCACTTTATGATAATCACATGCAGTGTGGGGCAAGTCATAGTCAAGTCAGCACACTGACAACTGCTGTTGTCTGTTGGGCTGCAGTTTGCCATTTTATGATTGGAGCATATTTTTAATGCTAACAGCAGTGCCTGTGAGGGTTTCTAGACAATATGTCATTGTTTTGTGTCGTAAATTGATTTCCAATAATAAATATATAAATATATTAAAAACTTGACAATTCTCCCTTTTAAGGTATATTTTGAACAGTTAAAAATGTGTGATTAATTTGCGATTAATCGTAATTAACTATGGACAATCATGCCATTAATCATGATTAAATATTTTAATCGATTGACAGCCATAATTTAAATTAAATCCAAACATTTGGCCCTGAACATTGCAGGAAAAAAATAGCCCCAGTTAGAATTCTACCTGTGAGCAAGGATAAGAATTCCTCCTATCTCTGGTAGACAGGATATATTGTTTGATATATTTTTGACAAGAGATGAGTAGTTTTTACTTGTTGTTTAATCTTTAGCATTTAGTGCAGCCTGCCACATGAGCAGAGCAGATTTTGAAGTAATGATGCCACCTGGATTTCTTGACTTAGCAGACATGGCTTGAATGAGCACCAGAGTAGATGTGGAATGATGTCAGACATTGTGAAGAGCACTTTTCTCTGATGAAGCCAATGAAGCTGGTTGCTGGTGTATATAGTAGCTATGATGATGATGATGATGATGATGATGATGCTTTTCCTTTTCCTGGGGAAGGGAGACGCATGCACACACTGGCAAACATGTTCAGCCCATCGTCAGACAGGTGCTTCCCCCTTTAGAAGTATAATCACACATGCATACTCATCTTGGCCACTGTTTAAATCATTACACAGTATAAATAAACACCCAAGAGGACAATACCTACTTTACACCTACTGTACACCGACCCTGCTGCACACACAATGTGAAAACCAGATGAGAGCTGTGCTTTATTTAATGTTCTATCAATTTACCAGGTGTCCTGGCTGTGATGATGCAAGTCTGCTATGAAAAGGTGTTCCTCTCTCTTATTGCGTGTCACAGGAATCTCTCTCTGTGTGTTGAAGCACCCTGGAGACTGATCTTTCACTGATTTCTTTCAGAAAAAGCCAGTGAGACTGTGGTCTTGTATCCACTCTTAATCTGTTGTAGAGAATCAAATACATGGATCATATCTGTGATTTCTGTGGCCTCAGTCATAAATTGACACACACATATATGTGAGAGAAAGAGAGAGTGAGTCCTGCAGCCAGCTTTATGCGATTGAAGCCAGCAGTCTTCAGCTGAACCATAAGGTTAATTTGTAGGCTGATAGCAAACATTCCAGTAGCTAACAGTGGTTAGCTAGCTAGCTGTAGCATATAGCATACCCACTGCAGCTTTTCTCCTTTTCCTCCCTGTCCTGGTACAAATGGGAGGACATGTCAAAGAGATGTTCCTGTTCTCTCCACAACCCTGTTTGCTGCTTCCTGTTTGGTGCTGGAGAGAATGCTCTAGAATGCTGCTATTGGTTGTTGACAGTGTTCACATCATTCAACTAGATAGAGATAGATAGATAGATACTTTATTGATCCCAAGTTGGGAAATTGTGGTGTTACAGCAGCAGGTTATCAGCACAATATACATGGTTATCAGCACAATATACATGAGAGAATATACACATCTATGCACACATAAAATAGAAAATATACACATCTGTACTAAAGTGTGACTAACGATATTAAACCTGTTTGATTTCATCAGAACGTCAAGATGAGAAAAAGATTGACTTAAGACAATTTGGACTGGGTTTTATGACCACTTTACACAAAATGATCGAGATCACGCAAGCATGCTGCAACTCTAAGCAAAACTCTTTTATTAAGGCATGTCTGTGACAGTCTGTGACAGTCATTGGGTGTAGGGTCAGGAATAAGCTTGTATGACTGAACTATGATCAGGATATACACTATTGACTGTGGGCTTATGTTTTCAATCACATCCCCACATGATGATCAAAGGCACTGAAATGTGAGTTTTGTATGCAAAATATACAGTATGTGAAAATATCTGCCCTGTAGACCTTATTCAAAGAGTGTCAGACATACACTCCTGATCAAAATCTTAAGACCAGTTAAAAAATTGCAAGAATTTGCATTTTGCACTGTTGTATCTTAAGAAGGTTCTAAGTAGAGTTTCAAAATGCAAAAAGAAGAAATGGGAACAAGAGACCAAATGTTTTGAGTAGGCAATTTATTGAAAAGAACAATTTAACTGAAATAGGCTGTTCATCAGCTGATCAAAAGTTTAAGACCACATCCTTTAAAAGCCCAAATCTGTGCAAAAATTTGGATTACATGTCATTTTCTGTCAAGTAATCACACTGTCAAGACCTCTTGATGGGAAAAGCAAAAAAACTCACTGCCTTCGAACGTGGCAGGATTGTTGAGCTGCATAGACAAGGCCTCTCACAGCGTGCCATCGCTGCTGAGGTTGGGCGCAGTAAGACAGTCATTTTGCATTTCTTAAAAGATCCTGAGGTTTATGGAACAAAAAAATCAAGTGGTAGACCCAAAAAAATCTCACCGGCACTGAGCCGGAGGATCCGAATGGCTGTCCGTCAAGACACGGGACGATCCTCATCCCAAATTAAGGCCATTACTGGTGCTGACTGCAGCCCAAGAACCATCAGACGGCATCTGCAAAGGAACGGCTTCAAAAACAAAAAACGTCTTCAAAGGCCACGTCTCCTTCAACGCCACAAAATTGCCCGTTTGGCCTTTGCAAGGGAGCACCAAACATGGGACTTTCAAAGTTGGAAGAAAGTTTTATTCTCTGATGAGAAAAAATTTAACCCTGATGGTCCTGATGGCTTCCAACGCTACTGGCATGACAAGGAGATGCCACCTGAGATTTTTTCAACACGGCACAGCGGAGGGGGCGCCATCATGATCTGGGGTGCTTTTTCCTTCAATGGAACAATGGAGCTCCAGGTTGTGCAGGGGCGTCAAACAGCAGCTGGCTACGTGGAGATGTTGCAGCGGGCATCCCTCATGACTGAGGGCCCTCGTCTGTGTGGTGATGACTGGGTTTTTCAGCAGGACAATGCTGCAATTCACAATGCCCGTCTGACAAAGGATTTTTTTCAGGAGAATAACATCACTCTTTTGGATCATCCTGCATGTTCCCCTGATCTAAATCCAATTGAGAACATTTGGGGATGGATGGCAAGGGAAGTTTACAAAAATGGACATCAGTTCCAGACAGTGGATGCCCTTCGTGAAGCCATCTTCACCACTTGGAGCAACATTCCTACAAGCCTTTTGGAAACACTCGCATCAAGCATGCCAACACAAATTTTTGAAGTGATCAACAATAATGGTGGAGCTACTCATTACTGAGTCTGTTTTTGAGACTTTAATTTCTGTTTTAGGGTTTTTTTTGAGCTATGGTCTTAAACTTTTGATCAGCTGATGAACAGCCTATTTTAGTTAAATTGTTCTTTTCAATAAATTGCCTGCTCAAAACATTTAGTCTCTTGCTCTCATTTCTTCTTTTTGCATTTTGAAACTCTACTTAGAACCTTCTTAAGATACAACAGTGCAAAACGTAAATTCTTGCAATTTTTTAACTGGTCTTAAGATTTTGATCAGGAGTGTACTATCACTTTGACTTTAGCAGACTAATGGTTGGTTTGTACTAGGGGTGGGATGTTTCATAAAATTCACGGTGTGGATCATATCACTGTTTGGAGTCATGGTTTTCTGTTTGGTTCGGTACAGTACTTCGTGTCTGTTCATACAGTTCAGGAATTACTGTGTAGCTTATGTCTTTGCGAGATGGCATATTATAGCGCAGCTCAAGTACCCTAATCATATGCTGAAATCCAGCGTCCTCCACAACTGCATGAGGTTGCATATCTTTCACTATAAACATCCCCAATGCTTTAGTTGTGTTTTTAGACTAGGCTAACATAAAGAGCAAGTGCCACTGTGTTAAGTAAAAATAATTAATAAATAAAAAACAAATTATTGGCTCGTTTTTGCTCTGTCTGAGTCTGCATGTAGAGGCTGTTGGGAAAAGTAGTTGCTCTTTCCTCCCCGACTCTCTCCTCCTTGTGCTATCAATGGACACATCAGAGTGATGTCTCTGTAAATGATTCATCATATTGGAAGTATTGCTGCTAGCATAAGCCACACGTGTTGCACAGTGCTTACACTTTTATTCCCATCACTGTCATACGTAACACACAAATCTGTAATGCTAAACACAACAGAGGGAAACTGTGCTGGTGGATCCTCGACTGTACTTTATCGCGTCTACTCTCCATTACCTTAATGGAATGACTCCATACTCTGCACTTCATCAATGTCTTTGCCAACTGAGAAGTTTGAGGAAGAAGGAGGCTGAGTCATGTGTCATCAAGCACGTCATATCTTTGGCAGTACAAAACAAGCGCAGTAAAATCTGGTCCCCCCTCGCCAAAATTGAGCCAATAACCATGCACGATCGCAGCTTCAATAACACTGCACATGTGTTATACCTCATATTCCTGTCCGACCGTGTCCCAGCCTCTTTCCATAGGCCTTGATTTCTAGTGTGAAAATAAGTGGGATGAAAAAAATACACAATCAGCCTCGTAACCTATTTCAAATGAACTGAACAATACATAAATGTCCCGAACCATGACTAGTGAACCGAACGGTTCGGATTTTTACCAAAACCGTTCCCATTCCTAGGTTTTACCAATGCCGGCAATGTTAAGAGGCCAACTATCTAGAACATACCACTCATAGATCACAGATCATACACAGGTAGTGTGGTTGACATGTACTTTAGTCTCTTTTGATTGACAGAAACCAGGTTTTTCTGCAGAAAACTGGTAATAATGAGGTTACATTTGCATTTTAACACAAAATGGATGCATGTCAGTCAGTCATGTTTGTTTATAATGGCCCATTGTCCAAATATCCAGATGAGAGCAGCATGTGTGCAACATAGAGTCAGCCAGTGAGAGCTCTGCATTGTAAATCACCTGCTGACTGGTTTCCTGACAGCTTGACTGCCTGTTTCCTCTCACTCAGCTTCACCTGTCTGACATAATGACCGACACAGATTATTTATATGGACAAGGAGATATTTTCTATCTCTGCTCTACCTCTTCCTCAGTTCACCAGACTGTCAACAGACAGGCTGGTATTGGTGATGTAAAATCAGGCTACATTTAGTTGATTATCAGCGATGCCAGGTTGAAGTCTGTAACACAACTGTAATGGAGATTGATAGTAGATAATTTCTCCATTAGGGCTGCACCAAATTAGTAGTTTTACAGATCATAGATCTGATCATAGATCACAGATATCTAATATCTCAATACCGATACTGAAACAATACCACGGCAAAATTGTAAAAGATCAGGAAAAATAAGAGAATAATAGATGACAGAACATGGAACTTAAAATCTTTTCATTAATAAAAAATGTTTAAATGTAAAAATATGTTCATTAAAAATTTTAAAAAGTATGCCGTAATCTGATGTCCCCTGTACTTGAGTTTATGTGATTTCTTTGATAATTCATTTTATATTTGCATTTATTTTTACAGTGTACACATATTTACATTATATCTGTATTCTTAATTCTATTTTTCTTATAATTGTGTCGATCTATCTATCTATCTATCTATCTATCTATCTATCTATCTATCTATCTATGTGTACTGGCTGGTGCATTAGTAACAGTTAAGGCAGAGAGTTGTTCTGCAGCATAGAAGAGGAAGAGAGGCTTCATAAACAAAACCCCACAAAACAATAATAAATTCAGATGAAATTCTGTGAGAAGTTGATGAAAGAAAAGCTACTCAAATCAGTAAGACACCACAGTTACTGTAGAAAGATCTGTGTTGTGGCAAAACGGTGTGAAGAGAGAGAAGAGTCACTGTCACCGGCCTGCTTTACCTCTCCGTCCATTTCAGGTTAGATTAGATTATATGGTGAGTGCTTTTGTTGTGGAAACTGCTCAGAAACCCCCTTATTTTCAGTATACCCAAATAAGCCATTCGTCCTCTGAATGCTCTAGGTCTCTAGTTTGTGACTGTAAAGTTTCATGAGGCTGTGATTATTCTAGAGGTCACCACAGGTAATTTTATACAGAGAGGACAAGTTTTAAAAGATTGGCTCACTACAATGAAATGGCTACTATGGGGGCTAACATTATAACACATGAATACAGTGGGGCTCATTGGATTTATGAGAGTCTTTGCTTTACAAAGACGGCATGGCTTTTGCCCAAAACTGTGTGGGACTAATAAAGGAATATCTTATCTTATCTTATCATATCTTATGGGGGGGGCGGCAGTAGCTCAGTCTGTAGGGAGTTGGCTTGGGAACCGGAGGGTCACCGGTTCAAGTCCCGACATGGACCAAAAACTGAGTGTGAACTGGTAGCTGGAGAGGTGCCAGTTTACCTCTTGGGCACTGCCGAGGTGCCTCTGAGCAAGGCACCAAACCCCCAACTGCTCGAGGCGCTTGTCTGGAGCAGCCCCCTCACTCTGACATCTCTCCATTACTGCATGTGTGTGTGTGTTTGTGTGCATGTACCATGTATAAGTTAAACAGAGTGTAAATTGAATTTCCCCACTGTGGGACTAATAAAGGTTGATCTTCTTCTTCTTCTTCTTCTTCTTCTTCTTATCTGTGATTATCATAAAGTGGTCTGTAATGGGGAGACTCGTGGGTACCCATAGAACCCATTTTCAGTCACATATCTGGAGGTCAGGTCAAATGGACCCCTCTGAAAATTACCATGACACTTTTTCCTCACCAAAATTTAGCCCAACTTAGCCTCCTTCCTGACAAGCTAGCATGGCATTGTTGGTACCTGTGGATTCCTTCAGTTTCATATATCAGTGCCCTCGCTCTAGTTCTGAAACAATCTGCTACACCCTCTGAAAGATAGTAAAGTTGGTCAGGATCACCTGTGATCCCACAGGTTACAGAGGGTTAAAGTACTGGTATAAAACGGGGCATCCTACTGTTTTCAATGGCAGGGTATCATGATGCCTTTCAGTATCAGTATACCGTGGAAAACAAACAGCTACACTAAATTTCGTTTCCTGGGGGAAGAGTGCTGATCGCAGTTTGAACTGCGCTCGCCACTGTAAGTTGTGCTTTGCTGGATGCAGCAAAAAGTCATTGTGGCATGGTTCAAGCCATTAGAAATAATGGGTTTCAGAGCGCAGTGGTGCTGTTGTTGTTTTGTGTCTGAAAGGACCTTCAGTGAGAGAGAGGTGGAGAGAGAAGTGGAGAGTAGGAGAAAGAAATAGGCCTACTCACGCAGGGGCAGACAATGAATGAATGAATAAAAATTAGTGATACCAGAGGTTCACACCAGAGGGGCCAGTTACTCTATTTGTTCCAGAGAATCAAAAGTATTTAACAAAAATCTGCTGCTGCAGTATACTTTACGAGTATTTATAAATATTTTGCCATTTTCATCCATTAAAAGTCACCAGAATGCAGGAAACAAAGTTTCTGAAACTCAGATTTTTCTGGAGGAGGACCCCTGGCTCCTGCTTCGATTTCAAAATCCTCTCTATTTTTGAAGTCTCAAGATGTATGTATGACTATTACAGAAAAGACACAGCCTCTCAGCGCACCTGTATCCATACACACCATACACACCAGCCTTTCTGTGGTATCGTAGGAATTAAACATGTCCCATATCACTCACTGGTTTTCTGGGAGATTGCTGAACTTTACTTTTAAACAGCACTGCCGCTCCTTGTCGTCTCTCCTCAGTCAGTTATGTGTCAGTAGGCCAGGCTATGCCAAGGTCAGGCTCATCTACAGCACACGCTCACTTTTTTCTCTTTTTCAGTTTCTCTTTCGTCTTCTTCCTCTTTTTCTTTCCATCACCCCCCTCTTGTTTATTGCATGTCCTGTCTTGTTTATTTTGCTCTCTCTCTCTCTCTCTCTCTCTCTCTCTCTCTCTTTCTCTGTGACACCAGTCAGTCACCAACTCTACAGTCTGTCTCTGGTATCCTCCCCCTTCCTTCTTACCTCCCTTATCCATGTGTGTGTCAACATACGTTGTGTCAGGGCCTGTGGGAGCCTGTCTGCTCTTCTTGTCTTCTTGTCAGGACATGGTCTCGCTCTCGCTCTCTGGGTCTCTATGGGTGGGGTGATGCAGCATTTAGCATTAGATCATTTCCATCATACAGTATATTCTGTGTACCACACCTCTTTCACTGTAGCTATAAGCAATCATAGCAGCTCCCCACTTTCCCTTCTTACTTGAGCTGTTTTTGTTCTTCCTTTTTGATCTTCTGTTGTTTTGTTTCTTGCTTTGCATTCTTTCTTCTTTTGCAGACCTTGTTAACTAATAATTGTTCTTTGTTATACGCTTTGTCTCCATTTTTAGTCATCTGCTCCTTTGTTTTGCTTCTTTACTTTCATTCTGACTTGATAGCCATAGTGTTGTCCTTGTTTTGTAGCCTGTTCCTCTTTTCATTTAGTTATCTTAATTTCTTTCACTTTATTTCATCAGTCATTTGTTTTTATGTCTGTTTTTGCCATTTTGGTTTTCTTACTCTTTCTCTAACATTAATTTTCTTTTCTTTTCTGTTTGTTCCTTATTCACACCTCTTCTTTTACATTTAGTCTCTCTTAAGGCCCAGACATACCAATCTGATATCAAAGGACTAGTGGTGACTAAAGCCAACCATTGAGTCACCTCACTTCGCCTTTGTCTTGGCCAAAAAGTTGCACTCAAACACACTGCAAAGGCTACAGCTAATGGCCAACTTCCATGTACATTCTGTGCCTGTGTGAGATGAATTACCTCTCCACAACAGCATGTGGCAGTAGTCTGTATTCATCATTCAAAAAGAGAAATCAGTAGGCTGAGGATGGCGGATATACAAGCTGTTGTTATGATACATACAGAAAACATTTGCAGACCATTTTCACACCACTCTGACTCACCACTTAGCTTCATTCCAGTCGGCCATGTTGTTGTAAAATATCCGTGTGTTGGAATGATCAGATGTGTGCTGAAGCTGAAAAATGTGTGTGTCCTCTTGACTTTACTCATTGGCTTGCTTTCCTGACATCCGTTTCTCTTCTCATGCACTGATTAATTTAGGCTGAACAGCCAATCGAGGTGATTTCTCACAACAACAAGCTCTGCCACCGATTCAACATGCTGAATCAGTTGGAAAAACTGGCAGACTAGAGCCAATAGTACAGCCGACAGATGCTCATCCACGTCCTTAAACAGTCCGACGGCCGACTGTCATCTTGGCCTGCCAGGACCTTTTTTTCACTTCCCTCTTTATTTCAGTGTAGGACAGTTGTCCCTCCCTGAGCCAAACGACTGATGCATGAGGATTAAGTGTTCAGGTGGGACCTGGTGTCAGTCAAGGAGGTTGAAACTGAGAGCTGCAGGTTCTGCTGGATTTTCTCAGAACCTGCTATAAATGGTTCACCTTGCTTTTTCTAGATATTGCAGCCTGGAAACAATTTCATATGAAATAAAGGTTCAACAACCAGCTGCAGTAAAAGCTGTTATTTGGTGGATAAATAAATAATGTCAAAGTTTGCATACAACCTCAGATGTCTCTCCTGCTGGATGTTTAGTTGGATAATGTTACTTTTAGTCACTTTGCTCTGTTAGGATCACCAAGACAACACATGTTCTGGCACCAGATGCTGCCTTTTTTGTCACCTAAGAGTTATCCCACTTCAAAGTGCCACATAACTGAAGTGTCACTGACGTATCTCTTTCTCTGTTTAGCATTAAATAAGACTTATAATTAGGGCTGTCAGATGATTAAAATATTTCATTGTGATTAATCACGAGTGTTCATAGTTAATCATGGTATTCACAAATGAATCATACTTTTTTATTTTTTACTGTTATCAACGTGGGAGTGAGCAAATATGCTGCTTTATGAAAATGTATGTGGACACCAGAGAGACTTGTGGGTACCCATAGAACCCATTTACATTCACATATCTTGAGGTCAGAGGTCAAGGGACCCCTTTGAAAATGGCCATGACAGTTTGTCCTTGCCAAAATGTTGTGTGAGTTTGGAGTGTTATTTAACCTCCGTGACCAGCTTGTATGACATTATTGGTATCAATGGATTCCTTGGGTTCATATGAAGTTACACCAATGTTACCGATTACACTGGACATTTTACAAGAACAGATGACAGTCAATATATTTAGCATGCTTACTTTGATCTTTATCTTTGGGTGGCTGTGTGTCTGGCCCCTCGGGCCAGCTTTCCCTGCAGGGCCTCATTAACGTTATGGTACCCCTATAGCATTGGGTTTAAATGTGAAATACTGCCAAATGGGTGCTTTTGCTTTTCGCTTCAACACCAAACCCTCCACCATCGCCTTGTCTATCAACTGTCTCTCATCCCGTATGTGAAATCGGACTCCTGCTACTCTGTGCTGAGACTTTGTAAGGAGCAGTCACTTTCACTTTCACTTTGTAGTGTCAGATGGCCAACGTATGTATTAATAACATGGCGCTGATATGCCAAAATGAACTAAATGAGTTTTATTTCTGTTTAAAAAAAAAAAAAAAAAAGCACAACAATGGTGGGGGTGGTGTGCATGTAATGTAATCATGGTAATCATGTGTGCCTCACCACCATGTAACACCGGTAACACAAACCACGGTGACAAGCCTAGCAAAAAATACCTGGTATACAGTGATTTTCTTTGTTGTTGTATATGCTCCATCTTCCTCTTTCATAATATGCAGCATCTAAATACCAAGACAATTTTTTTTAATCTTCATTCCAGTTGCTGATGCATTATAGGTTTGAGAGTTTCCTAAGTCCTGTTGTACAAATGACTGGTGTCCATGAGATTTGTGCTATTATATAGCGTCTCTGCATGAAACTTAGCCACAGGTACCACACTTCATTTACTCCCAATTTTTGGATTGCAACATCTGCCATTGGACACCAACAAATCTTTTTGTCTTTGATTGATATGTAATATAGTGTATGTACTCTGCTATTTCAGTTTCTCTTCCAGTTTATAGTGACAGTGACTCAAAATATGCTTGTGGGCGAAAAAACCTTTATAGTTAAGTGTTAAAAGAAGTGTAACATAGACATCAACCATCAACTCATTCATGTGACATATTGTCTGACCAGCATCCCATGGTAGTGTCTGTGTAAATAACTGGACTTTGTGAGTTTGTGGCTCATTAAATGTGGTGTGAAAAAGACATGTTCTACTTGGTGTTAAATAGAGATTGAGTACAGAGTAGGGATAGGACTGGGCCTCGGACTGGGGCTCGGACTGTGTGTGTGTGTGTGTGTGTGTGTGTGTGTGTGTGTGTGTGTGTGTGTGTGTGTGTGTGTGTGTGTGTGTGTGTGTGTGTGGAGAGAGAGAGAGAGAGAGAGAGAGAGCTAGACTGGGCCAGACCAGCCGCGTGAGCAGCGTGAGGCGGCTGCGTTAACTTAGCTGCGTGTCAGCTGCGTTTCTGCTGCATTTCAGCTGCTGCTGCCGCTGCCCTATCTATATAGAATTTGACTTCAATAATGGCCATTTCATTTCATTATAAATATCATTTATATTTATTTTAGGCAACGAAATAAATATAACATATATAACTTATAGATAATATGAATAATCCTCAGTTAAAATCCCGTACTATATTCAGTCATGGAGCCGTGCAAGTCACTGCATGTCTTATAACACTGTCCTGCAAATATTTCAGAATAAAAGCCTCACGTTAACAAAAGAAGGAGTTCTGTCCTTATGACTGTGACATTTTCTACATTGAAACTGTAGTTATGTTGCTGGTATGACGTCAATATACAGTCAAACGATCACTTCCACTGTTGCTGCTGTTAACCTCGTACAGCTCACGTCAAAAATAGGCTCAAATCCCTAGAAGAGACACAGCCGAAACACGTCTCATACGGGCAGTGTGGCTGCCCTAACCTGTTAACATGGACACCAAAATAAAAAAAATAGGTAACGCAGCTGCCATGTGCTGTTTACACGGCTGGTCTGTCCCAGGCTTCATGAGGAATCACTTTATTCTTCAGCAGCAGCTCTCTGTGGTATGCCAGCACATTCCCCACTACTGAGCTGGAGAAACCACTCGGAAGGCAGGAGCAGGAACTTTTCCTCTCTACCGCTCCCACCCCTCACTCCACCCATCTACTACTCTGTCTGTCTTAACTTTGTTCTCCTCAAGTAACCCCCACCCCAGACCATGTCCCCTGTTTCCTCCTTCCACTTCTAAGTTGTATAAACTGTGTTTTCCAAATGCCTTCTCCATGCTGTCTTTGTCTTTAACCATGATGTCTTGTTTTATGAATGGTATGTGAGTCTATGCTGTGTAACTGTTGTTCCTGGACCTTTTATGCAGACATTTAATTCACCTTCCATCTCCTCTTCCCTGCCGGTATGTCTCCGTCTCATTTGGTGTTTTTCATCTAGCCTGTATTAGCCTCCTTGGTGGGTGGTTTTCCTGAATTATTTGAGAGTTCAGATATATTGAAGTGGGGTTATATGAGGTACTTATCCTTAGTCACCGTATCACCTACAGTAGATGGTGGTCCCCCAGTTTGGAGAAACAGACCAGCAAAGACCACCTGAAAAATGCCCACGTACAAACATCACTATCTGTTAAAGTTTATGCTGTATTTAGACTATTTTCACCACTTTACCTCGCCATCGGACAGCCCTTTCTGATGGGGATCTGAAACCATTATCTCTGCTCTTTTCAAAGACTCACCAGACTCCACTGACAAAAACAGCAATTTTACCTCACAGAACACAGGAGTTGCTGATCTGCCGCTGCCTCCGTTGGTTTGTTTGTTTGATAATGACTTCAGTTCTCCATTGGAAAGGGCTATCTGATGGCAAGGTACAGTGATGAAAATATCCTAAATATAGTACACTTATTGATACAGTAGAAACTGCTTACAGTGATCACAGTTAAAGTGATTAACAGCTTGTATGGTTCAAAAAGCTTTGAACAAAATCATTCCTATACAAATGCAATGCATACAATCAAGTTGTCCACCTTTAGTGTTCATTTTGGGTATTTTCATACATGACAATGTATGGAGAAAACATTTGTAAACTACATTAGACTAATGTTAGTTGATATTTTGTTTTGTTTTTTACTTTCCTCGCTTGATATTTTGCCTTGCGGACAGTCCGCTCTCCTGCGTGCACATTAATGTTGTGACAGGTAAAAAAAGTAATTTTCTCTGAATGTGTCAATGAGATGGTAATATTTTCATTGGAAAAGATGTACAACAATAAAAATTCAGTTATAATAATCACCTGCTTATAGTGATCAATTTGACCGAAGGTAGACGTGATCAGTGTAAGCGGTTTCCACTGTACCGCAACACTTCCAAACATTCAAACTATACCTTTAAGCCCCTCTTCTCGTTGGTCAGCTTTTGAATTGCTGTCCTCTGGTCGGTTAAAGGAACACACTGTGTCGCGCATGGTGTTGAGTCAACAATAGCTACAGTGAGTCGCTGGCAGTGGGACAAAGTGAGCCAGTCATGTTTGTTTTGCTAACAGCAGAAGCCCATGACAGGACAAGACAGGGGTTTAGAGGACATATACATACAGAGACTTGTCAGGATTTTCCGTGGCATGGATTCATTCCTTAACCCACCATGGTTACACCTCAACTAGAGCTTCATCTTAACCCTAACCAACATGTAATCTAATCTTAACTTTAAACTCAATACCCAAACCCATCCTCTAATCCACACACACACACACACGCACTATCAATAAATTTCAATATCGCTGTCTTTTTTCATGTATAAGGCGCACCGGATTATAAGCAAAACAAAACGGTCAGATGAGTCAAACTTGATTCTATTAAGTTAACAACTCAATAACTTCAATAACTATCAACATTTTTCAGTTGGAAGACACGAAATTCAAAACAATACACTTACTTTCAGTTTTTTTTTTCAGTTCATTCCTCGTCCACAAATCCAAGTTAAACAGTTGGGCGACTTCGGCATCAAGCACGCCCGAATCTGTCTTGTCATTATCCAAGTCAGTCTCGTTGCTGTTACTTAGCTGTTCAGTGATGATTCCTGCCTTCATGATCCATTGGCAGATAGTGGAGTAACTCCCCTGGCGTTGCCTCCCTGTCGTTGTCCTCCTCCTCTGTGTTCGCCTTCTGTCATCCAACGCTCCCACGCAGCTCCCAGTGTAACTTTGAACAACATGTTGACACCAATATCTAACGATTGGAGTTCTTTAGTTAATCCACCGGGAATGACGACAAGCTCTGCTTCACTTTTGGTTTGACAGTGTCTGTGAGATGGGCACGCATGGAGTCGCAGATCAATAGGGGCGTTGATCTGTGACGGCACACAATTTTCCAGACACTCACTCTCTATTTCACTATTTCACTCTCACAATTTTCCAGACACTCACTCTCTTTCACTCTCCTAAACACACAAAGATGGTGTGTCGTTGTCTGTGCGATTGGGAGTTTATGTGTCCCGGAAAAGACGTTCGGTCTCTTGATTTCTCTCAGCCACTCACTCAGTGATCTTGTCCTTGTAGTAGGTGCGGAAAATGGCTATCCGTCTTGTCATTATCTGAGTCAGTCTCGTTGCTGTTACTTAGCTGTTCAGTGATGATTCCTGCCTTTGTGATCCATTGGCAGACAGTGGAGTAACTCGCCCTGCGTTGCCTCCCTGTCGTTATCCTTCTCTGTGTGTTCGCCTTCAGTCATCCAACGCTCCCACGCAGCTCGCAGTTTAAATTTGAACAACCTGTTGACACCAATATCTAGCAGTTGGAGTTCTTAAGTTAATCCATCCGGAATGACGGCAAGCTCCGAAGTAGTTTTCTTCACTTTCGTTTTGACAGTGTCGGTGAGATCAGCACGCATGGAGTCGCAGATCAATAGGGACGGAAAGTTGTGGAAAAAGCCGTTCGGTCTCTTGATTTCATCTCCTAAAAAGTTGCTGATTTTCATGTCAAGCGCTACCGCTGCTGTTTTGAGTCGAATAGAAATTGTAGAGACGCTTCTACCTGCTGCTCTCTGTTGAATAACCCACTAGTCTTTGTTCCCTCGGAAACTCTGTTTGGTCTTCTTGCTTCCTCCACTTCCATACCATTGATTCATTAATATTAAATTCTCTCGCTGCTGCTCTATTCCCATGTTCTGCTGCGTGACTGATAGCTTTAAGCTTGAAATCTGTGTGCCATTTTGGGCTACTTATGCACACATGACAATGTTATGGGGCCTATCTGTCGAAGCACAGTAACAGTACGTATTACTCTGTGAGGCGCCTGGCTACTGTTACCGTAATGCTCCTGCAGTCCACCCAGCAGTGCAGCTTCGAAGTTTACCAAACTCATAATAAAACATTTTGACAGATTTTCGTAAAATTGGTTCGAGGAGGTCAGTAAGCACAACCAGAATACATATATAAGTTGCACCGTATTATAAGGCGCACTGTCAACTTTTGAGAAAATGTAAGGATTTTAAGTGCGCCTTATAGTCCGGAAAATACGGCACACAATTTTCCAGACACTCACTCTCTTTCACTCTCCTAAACACACAAAGATGGTGTGTCGTTGTCTGTGCGATTGGGAGTTTATGTGTCCCTTTGCTAACCACTAATATGGTCTTATCTGTTGGGCTCGCTGCCTTGTTGTGCTGTTGACCCATCTATATTTAGAGGATTCATGTGTCCAACAGTCTCCATGTGTGTGCGTGTGTGTGTGTGTGTGTGTGTGTGTGTGTGTGTGTGTGTGTGTGTTTCTCTCCACTGGGTTGGGTTTGCACATAACCAATGTGTAACAAATGAGCTAAAACAATCACATTGTTTCCACCGCTGTGTCTTGTGATTGGTTGGATGTGAAGCGGACACACTGTATTCAGCTCAGGGTCAAAGTTAAACCTGATGAGCATCTGCTGCTCTGATCTTCCTGGGTCCATATTGGCAGGGAGCTCATGTTAGTTGGAGATGTAATGTGATTTATATTAATTTCAGAGATTTTCAGTAGTTTTTATTGTTGTTCCTGGCCACTGTTGACACTCCTGTTTGTCATTGACTCCTGTGGTATACATGACTCTGATGGTATAATCCGCCACAGTCACAATAAGTAGACTCAAATTTGCAGTTTAAAGAGGCTTAAGTATTGTGATTAAGGCTGTCAAAATTAACACAAAAACGTGTTAATGTAAATTTGTTTTAACAACACTCATTTCTTTTGCAATCCATCTTTTGGAGGTTGTAGTACTAGCTCTTCAGGAAGGACGATAAATAAGGATCCAAACTTGCACTAAATTTTGACAAGGAACAACTGACTGCCATTTTCACAGGGATCCCTTGACCTCTGACCTCCAGATATGTGAATGTAAATGGGTTCTAAGTCTGCCCTTTACAGACATACCCACTTTATGATAGCAGTTTGCCATGTTATGATTTGAGCATATTTTTATGCTAAATGCAGTACCTGTGAGGGTTTCTGGGCAATATTTGTTTTGCTTTCATTAATTTACAGTTATAAATATATGTGTATATATATATATATATATATATATATATATATATATATATATATATATATTGTTTGCATAAAGAAACACATTTGTCCACTCCCATATTGATAAGAATATTAAATACTTGACAGATCTCTCTTTAAGGTTCATTTTGAACAGATAAAAAAAAGTGCTATTAATTTGCGATCAATCGCAAGTAAATATTTTAGTCAGTTGACAGCTGTAATTGTCACATCAGATGGTTGTCTGAGTTTAAATGAATTTTCAATTGTTTAAGTCACTTTTTGTGGATATTTTTGTTTCTACTTTACTTCCACTTCTTTGTCATTAAAAATAGATCTCAATCCAAAATTCAAGTCTGTCTTTAAAATGTCAGCAAGGGACAGCTCTGCTTTTCCACATAGATGGCTGATTTTGTTGACCCAGCTACATTACTCTGGGGTTTTCCAGGGATGTGACCATGTTCAGTGTAATGTCTTATTTTGTGAAGAAGGGCTTTAATTTTCTCCTCTTAAGTACCCACATTCCCCTAAAGTGACTTGTGTTCTTCTACTTGAGTTTCATGTCAGTGCTTCCCAGAATATGGCTGAACCACCCTCAGAGAACGAGAGTGAACTTGTTGCATTCAGCTGTGTCTTGTACACGTAGGTGGACAGTCAGTGTTGTATTGATAGATACTGCTGAGCAAGATGTTTTACATTTTAGGAAAGAATGAGTCACACCCCTTACTCAAAACTCAAACAGTGCGTTGTATGCTGGTTCCAGACCTCTGATTTCCTGATTTTATCAGTTCAGATAGGTCAGGTGATGTGTCTGTGTCCCCAGCTGGAGGAACACCCAAACCATTATCAGACTGTACAGGTCATGTGACCTTAGGTTTAGAAATCGGTATCTTAGTAAATGTCAGCTCTAGAAATACGCCAGCGCTCCCTCTTTGATTCTGACGGAACATTAGGGTGGATGGTTTTATTTTAAGACATGCACAGTGTAACTGAAGTTGCGGTTGTGCGTTGTGATTGGCTCAAATTCAGTGAGGGCGGACCAGATTTTACTGCGCAGGTCTCTCAACCACCGCCACTATGTTTACACTACCACAGCTATTAACTCGTCACCGCATGTTAGCTCACTGGCTAACAGCGAATGGTAAACATGTAAGTAAATGACTTTAGTTCCTTCTAGTCAGCAGTGTTCAGTGGTTGTGGTCAGGGAGTTTATTGTGAAGGGTGGAGCAGTAGCAGTGAAGCAGTGATGCGCTGTTATTGACAAGGGTCCAGACTACGGAGCCTCCGTGTTATTAATATATTATTCTCATAAAGTTTAGGAGCAGCGTAACCCTCGGCTACAGAAGCTGAAGGCTCAGTAGACTGACTGTTTAGGTTAGTTTGGCATGTATCTTAGTATCTAAATGTACAGAACAGAACAGAAAACCGTGACCCCAAACCATAAACCGAAAAAAACTGTGATTTTTATGAACCGTGCCACCCTTTAGTGTGCGTGCGTGCGTACGTGCATGTGTGTGTGCGTGCGTGAGCGTGTGTGCGTGTGTGTGTGTGTGTGTGATACATATACACTGTAACCACCATTTTCCAACCATTTGGAAAGCTGAAACCAATGAATAATAATTATAAAAATCTTAAAAAATGGAAGGTCAATTAATTGATTATTAAAATAGTTGCCAATTAATTTTTCTTGATCACCTAATGGATTAATCAACTAAGATTAGCTTCTCTAATCAGTCAGTGATTATCATTTTACAGTTGTGTCTGATTGTCGTTGAAGTAGTTTGATTTTAGATAAGTCAGTTGCTTTCTATGAGTCACTTTAAATGTCTTAAAAAGTTGAGGAATGCACCACACACTCCAAAATTCTGTGTTGTTACCGATGTTTAAAATAACAGTTTGGTCGACAACCAATACCAATACTGATGTTTTTGTGGATTCTGTTTTTGCTGTTATTTATTCCTCTTTTGTCCCACAGAAACAATGACCTCTTAATTATGAAAACTAAGTGAGCTTCACAGTCATTCAGCATTTCATTTCACTGTCTTTGAATGAGCACAAATTCAATCATACAAATTCATGAAACAACCTTTGATCTAACCTTCTTTCACATAAATATATTCATTACTTTTAAAAAATTACCGCTTCAAAAGCATTTTCGGCTGCTATATGACTACCTGCACCGTAAGAAGAATGTTTCAGAAGGCTACTCACACAGCCCAACAAAAGTATTTGATTTGTGAAACATAAGATAAGATAAGATAAGATGAACCTTTATTAATCCCCGGAAGGAAATTCATTTAAATTGAATGTAAATGTAAAAGCAATTAGAAACAGCAGTATTCCTCGCACACAGACTGTACATGCTCTGCTTGCTCTTACGTACTTGCTCATATATTAACGGTCCCCAGGTATATTTGTCGACCCATTTTAGCTTTTTTTATTTATTTTTTTTTAGCCTTTCATGAGAACAACACCATTGGTGTTAAGTTAATGTAGCTGGGATGGACTTCTGAGCTGTTTGGGGAATATAAAGAACACTCCAAACTTAACTTAAATAAACTTAACATAGCTCACACCACAGGAATATCTGGAAGGATACTCTTTAGAACCATAAGAAAAAGGGGGCTTTGCGGACAAATGTCAGGAGGTGAGAGTCAGGCCCAAAATCGGCTTGATTCTCATGTAGTGTGTGCTCAGCATTAGCTAAGAAAAGTTATTAGTCATCTGTAATCAACAGCAGCTTAACATGCCAGAGCATCCTTCAGAGACTTCATTTCAAATTATGTGAACTTTATTAAGAATTACTCAAAACCTCTGTTCTCTACAACTTTACAGTAACTTTATTGTTTGAATGACTATGTGAATAGACTGAACAATTTTCTCATAGTGAAAATGAGTAGTGACCTGTGGACTTCCACTTCTCTCTGTCTGCTTTCAGTTTCTTTTTTACTTTCTTCAACACAAAGTGTCTAGGTTCTGAGGAAAGGTGTTATACTCAGGGCTGTGTTGAAAGCAGCACCCTTTGTCTTGGTGCCAGAGAGGGTGTCAGAGCAGAGGGCAGTGCTGGGCAGGGTGGCACAGAGTTCAGCAGCAGGGAAATGCTGTGTCAGCCCCCGAACAAATGACTCTCTCTGTCTGAGGTTTTAGTGTTTGTGTATATCAGGCTCTCTTTTCACTGTGTCTTCTCAATGATGCTGATGTGATTCATCAGTTCCCAGCATGCCCCTGTGTCTCTGTCTGGCTTTAAAGAACAAACTTAACATCTTTTGTCTCATTGAATACCTCAAATTAGCTTTCAGTCACTTTGGATTATGTTGTTTAGTGTGTTGGACTGTTTTTATCGATCATGTCATATTATATGGAGTACCCACTTGCTTAATTTTGACTTCACTCTGAAATATTTTTCAGTCTGTGCATCCTGTCTGTGGGGTGTGATACAGATGTGGGCAAGTTCAACAGAGACTCCTAGTTGCAGTGAAGTCCACAGTAATGAGTTGAGTCAGAAACTACAAAGAAACAAGGGAGGAAAGGAAGTGTAAGAAAGGGGTTAGCACGTTCCGCTTAAGGCTCAGGGTGGGAGGGACCATGCTAGGAAAGAATCTGACATGCGTGGGGAAACTGTCTCACCTGTCCACTTTTAATTACAGTTGGTTTGTTGTATTGCATGAATAAGAATGTTGGATTGTCCGGTTGTGTGTGTGGCATTTCCTTTTAATTGTAAATTCCTTAACATGTATTTACTAAGGGTGGCGAAAAATCTCAAATCATGTATCATGATTTTTTTTTAATGATTTTGAAATAATTTTTTTAATGCCAGAATCGATATATAAACTTCATTTGAGTCTATGTGGAGATAGATTGAAGTTAGCACTTGTATTGTTGTAGTGTGAGTAACGTGGCATCATATCTATTTTGTAGCTGTCAAAAAATTCAAAAAAATAAACTGTAGCAAACCAAACAAAAAAGTATAAAATGTTGGAGGTCAGTGTGGATACAACCTGCACCCTTGTATTTTAAATCCAGCGCAGTAAACACTACACATACAGTAAAGGATGGAAACACTTTGGATTTCACACATTGCAAGAAAAGCAGAGCTGTAGCTGCATGGGCCAACGCTACATTTCTAGAGCACCCATATACTGATATTTATGTTTAATGCATTCAAACGGACTCGATGGAGCTGACCATGGATGGATAAAGAGAACGGAGCTGACAGAGAGCTAGAGACTACCTTGGAGAAGTTAGAGAAAGTAGACATGTGCAAATATGTACAGTGTTAACAAAGGGAATTGCGTATATACTATGAATATGGAAAATATGGAAATAAGATTGATTGGATTATATTCACCAGAAGTATAAAACATTACATGTTCCTTTTAAATGAAAATGAAAATACCACTAATTTATGATGGAAATATCTTTATTCTTTGATTTTTTTGGTTGCTGGAAAATATTTAATAAATGATTCTGGACAATGATCCTTATATATTTTAACTTCAGGACATCTCTGACTACATACATGCTGAAAATCAAACATTTTTACTGGATCAAACGTCCCTAGAATTGTATGATTCAGCTTTTTCCCATGGTCTAGTCTAGCAGTTGACCTCTGACCTGTGCTCGGTTCAACTACTGTGACCTCTCTTTAAGAGATGAGAGATGCTGTTTGTTCACTGTGAGGGGAACTGCTCCCAGGCTGACTCTTTGACCTTCTAACCTTGAAGTAAGAGGTCAAGAAGCCTGAAGTAGCTTCCTGACATCTAGGTGTTGAATTCTCATACCTTTTTACAGCCATTCTATTCTATTTATTTAATGTAGGGATGTTACTAATTAACTGTTTAACTAATAACCAACATTAAGCATTTTAACCGATTAACACTATTGGTTAAACAGTTAAAAGAAATATTAATGATTAATTAAAAAGCTGAGAAAAACTCAGAGGAGGCTCATCACTTTAAAGAGAAAAGAAATGTAGCCTCGAAGCATGAATTCGCCGACAAATAAACTGTACACACACTGTCTGCTACAGCTACGTTCACAACTGCAACGCCACAAACCTACACTCACCGGCGCCACAGTCTGTCGGACTCTTGCTGAAGTTACACATGTGTTTGTCAGACAATCTCTATCGTTAATCCAGGCAGACACACAGCTGACAACCTGCTACACTAAACTAAACTAAATATGCGGTGGAAACTTTTACTGGGAAAAGGACTGCATGTCCACAACACTACACACAGCACCGTGGCTGCAACAGTAACTCTCGTAATGGTGAACTGGAGACAGTGATCGCAGCGCTGTGGCTACTACAGTAACTCTCTTGATTGTGAACTGGAGACAGTAAACGCAGCACAGTGGCTGCTACAGTAATGCTCCTGATGGTGAACTGTTGACTCAGTTGTCTGTTGTGCTCACACATTACAGCTGGTGCACTGCATACGAGGCACAAATCTTGTTGGTTCACGGTTAATAATCGGTTAGCGAGGGTTGGTTATTGGTAGAAATATCGGAAGAAGCGGCCGAGCTTCTAGATAATACACTCCAGAAATTTCAAACGGAATACTATTAATTAAAAATGATTGTTTCAGACTTTTAATCTTTACTTCAGCTGAAGATCAATACAAACAATACAGTATCTCCCTAATGCTGAATCCATATATCAGGGGTTTCACTACCAGTTTGATGAGCAGGACAATTCTTATGTCAGCCACCTGAAGATGGCCCACCTGCTGACCTGGCTGTCAGTTTCTCTATGGATGGAAGTGAATAATTCTTACTACATACTACAGAGCTCTGATGATGTGGCTATTGATAACATTGTTAACATCTAGCCACTAGATGTCACACCTTATTAGAAGCCTGTTAGAAGTGGGAACCAAAAACCAAAGCCAGTTAGCATGTACATTCTACGCTGGCGTGGGATTAAATAACTCTCTACTCCAGCAGGTGGCGGTAGTCTTTATTCACCATTCAGAAAGTGAAACAAGAAGACCGAGGACGGAGGATATACAAGCTGTTGGTATGATACGTACATGAAACAAAGCAGTGTTTGCCGACCATTTTCACACCACTCTCACTTACCACTTAGCTTCATTCCAGATGTTCATCTTGCTGTGAAAATGTGTGTTGGAACAATCAGATGAGATGAAGATGAAAAATTAGAAGAGCCCTCTGTGTTTCCTCTTGACTTTACTTGTTGGCTTGCTTTCCTCAAGTCTGTCTCTTCTCGTGCACTGATTCATTTAAACTGAACAGCCAATCAGAGTGATTTCTCTCATCGATGAGCTCCACTGCTGATTCAACATGCTCAATTGGCCAAAAAACCTCAGACAGACCAGAGCCAATGGTGTGCGACACACAGCTGAAACTAGGCCAAGGACACCTTTACTTGTGGTAGTAGACAAACTAAAATATAAAATATTTCTTAGACTGTCAAACCAATGAAATGACAAAGTTTAAACCATGTTACTGTCAACAGTAAGATGGTAATGTTTAAAAGTTGACAGTGGACCACTGCTTCTGTCAACCTTCTCAGAGTATTTAACAGGATTTCTGTTTTAAATTTTAATGTTTTCCAGTCATTTCTAAATAAATGAGTTTTAATCATGGAACAATTCCTGTTCTCTGATGGACCGACCGAGGCTTGCCTCATTCTGAGGAATGAAGAATTACATCATCCCTGGAGCAGAGGAGAGTAACTCCCTGGCTCCCCTCACACACCTCACTCCCTCCCTCCGTTTATTTTCTCATCCTCCCTCTCAAACTAGTTTCTACCTCTCATCCCCCACCTCATCTCCCTGAGCTCTGTGTCACTATTACTATAGATTGCTGAGCTCTGGGACAGCCTGGCCTAGTTCTCTCTGTCTTTCCCCTTCATATCACTCACATTCGCTGACATCGAACTGAAGATGTTTTCTTCAAAAAAAAAAAAAAAAGAAACTTGGAAACAAGTCTGTGCAAAACTTAAAATGAGTAGGCAAACTGAGCATGAGTATCCTTTTTTTGCTTTTCATTCTGTTGAAGATTTTTGAGTAGGGGTGTAAGAAAATATCGATACACATGAGTGTTGTGAGGTTTTTTGATACTGTATTGATTCTCTAAAACACCATATTGATTTTTAAAATCTGTGGGACCCAGCCACATTCTGTCTTTTGGAGGTTGTAGATGGCTTTGTTTTAAAGCTAGAGTGAATGTCCTTGCATCATATGAAAGAAAACTTCCATCCATTGGTACCAACCGTGTTATACCAGCATGTCTCGAAGAATGCTAAATAATGCTCCAGTGTTACGCTACAATTTAGTGAAGGGGCTCCCTTGACCTCTGACCTCCAGATATGTGAATGAGAATGGGTTCTATGACCACCACTCTCCCCTTTACAGACATGCTCATTCGCAGTTTGGGTCAAAATACTATTCTAAAATGGTGTATTTGAATATTTCTGCATACTGGGGTCCCTAAACAGTCTTGAATTTTATAAATTAGGTATCATTGGAAAGAATCCATTGAGTCCTACTGTATTTGTATAAGATGATGTTAGTCCTCATAAGCTATGTTTACATGGACACAAATAATTGGAATAAAGGCCCAATCGGATTAAAAATGCTTCATGTAAACACATCAGTTGGAAGATTCTGATCCGATACGGCCCAATCAGAAAGATATTTCATTCCGAATGAGAGAGGTGGTTTATGCCAATCGTTGTTCCCATCGGCGTCCATGCACACACCTATTCGGATCATGTGTTCCTGGTTGGGGTAAAATTATCTCCACTGCGCATGTGTACTACATCAGCATGATGCGTTTTTGCCTTGGCAGCAGCATGTCGTTTTTTGGCAAGCAGCAAACATGGCGGGAGAGAAAAGTATGCATTTAAACACCCGATGAAGGCCCATATCATATAAGCAGACACTGCACCAGAATAGAGGAAAATAAAATGTGTGGGGCACAAAGAGAGAACGAGCTGAGGACATGCAGACAGTGCGGTGTTTGTTTACAACACAGGCGGAAGTACAGCTTCTTCTTCTACTATTTCCAGAAAATTAGACAACAAGGATTTATTCTGATTAAATGCTCGGAACGTATATACGCATGTCATGATTGGATCATTTTATTTACTGTTCATGTAAACAGTGGATTTGGAATTTCCGATCAACCAAGGTTCAGTAGGGATTGGAGAAATTTGGCGCATGTAAACGTAGCTAGTGTAACCATTTCACATTATGACTTTTATTACTCAGATTGTATACATATGACATGGTGTGTTCTTTATACGATGACAGTTTTCCTAAATTTCTTTGCCAATACACAGCCCTGTTTTTGAGTAGTCAGCTTCCCATTTTCTGGATTTGTGACATCCAGCAATTGGGTGTTTCTTTCTGTCTTGAAAATAACCTAGCATGAGGCCTGAAGCTGTACGTTTTTGTGGTATATTATTATTAGGGCTATAATGTGATAACACATTAATGCAAAATTGTTTTAATGCCTCTAATTTCTTTAACACATTAAGACAAGTGATTTTTCAGAGGTTGATGAGAGTATTAAATACTTGACAAACCCCTTTAGATACAATTTGAACGAATAAAAATGTGATTAATTTGTGATCAAAGACAAATCATGCAACTAATTGCAATTAAATATCTTAATTGATTGACAGTCCTAATTATTAGAAATACACTGTTGATGGTGTAAATAATCAATGCCAATATGCAACTTATAACACAATAGATCAAATAATATAAAATTTCAATGGCCAAATTGAGTAATTGTCTTTTACATCATCTCAGCAATATTAAAAACATGACATTTCAAAAACAAAGCACACATTTCACCGGGTTAACTTACGATTTCATCTCAGTACAGTTATTGAAGGTTAAGTAGGTTAATATTTATATAATTTAACTGCATTATTTCATTGTAAAGTAAAATTTAAACTAAATCCAAAAGCAGAACCATAAAAGGTTTCGGTGGTTTACAGGGACACTTATGCTGCTGATCTTCTGCTGAAGTCCTAGGATTGTGAACGTAAACGTGTGTATAAAATGGTCAGTTCCTTGCTGTGAGCAGGCTCAAGCTTGAAATATTTAGTCCCTCAATCCTGGTAATCTTTCATGTGATGACATGAATGTGAACCTTGTTTGGAAGGCTTCAGAGTCTGTGGTCGTCCATCTGCTCGGCCAGAGCTGCAGCTGTCCACTCGACACGGCAGTGAGAGCTGTACATCATCAAAAAGTCAACCGTGACATTGGGATATCTTTGGACAGAAGGGCTAGCAGATGTATTTTCTAGTTTCACCTCATATGTCAGATTTAGAGACAAGATCCTTGTGGGTTAAGAGTGGCTGTGGTGGTCAGATTCACACAGACGCATCTCCCAAGCAGGAAGTGAAGTCGAACTGTGGCCTGTCTCTATTTGTGAGCAGTCCAAAGCTGTCGCCCTGACCAGTTGGTATCTATAGCCCTGGTCCAAGATGATAGGAATGGGCTCCTAATGGCCCACTGACTCTGACAACAATAGAGCTTCTGACCTCCAGGTTATGTATAGATCTGTACAGGCACCATCAGCAGCCTACAGTGATGGCTGTTTAAAGAAAGAGCTAAATAGAAGGATGACAGTGCAGAGGGCCTGACATCATCTTTGTGTCTTCTATTTTTAGCCGAACTTGTGTTCACTAATCCTTCTGTCCATCTATCAATTACATTTTCCTCTGTGACCACCTTGGATATGAAGCTGAAATCTTGGATTGTGAATCCAGTGATGTTCTGTTTATCACTGTGGTTGTGATGCATCTGTCTCCCAATTCAACACTGTCACGATACTTGGGTGCTGATTCGATATACAATACAATGCGATTTTTAAGTATTGTGATTCTACAAGTATTGCAATTTCTGTTAACTTTTTTCAACACCAGACCATGGGAAAAAGTTGAATCGTACACTTCCAGAGACTTTTGATCCAGTAAAAAATGTTTGATTTTCAGCGTATATGTAGTCACAGATGTCCTGAAGTCAAATATATCAGGATCATTGTCAGGAATTATTTATTTTCCAGCAACTAAAAAAATCAAAGAATAAAGACATTTCCTTCACACCTTAGTGGGATTTTCTTTTTAATTCATGAAGGACATGTAATGTTTTATACTTCTGGTGAATATAATCCAATCAATTACATGTCTACGTCCTCTAACTTCTCCAAGGTGGTCTCTAGCTCTCCTGTCAGCTCCCTTCTCTTTATCCATCCATGGTCAGCTCCATCAGGTTGTCTGAATGTATTTAACATAAATGTCAGTATATGGGTGCTCTACAGTTGTTGCGTCGGCTGACAGAGATGAGAGTGACGGCTTGCTTGACTGCACATTACTACAATACAGCTGTCCATTACAGACGTAGCATGCAGCTTTAGCCATGATATCTAGCTCTGCTTTTCCTGCAGTGTGTGAAACCCAAAGTGTTTCCATACTTTACTGTATGTGCAGTGTTTATCATGCTTGATTTAACATGTGAGGGTGCAGGTTGTATCCACGCTGACCCTGCGCCGTTTTCTACCTTCAGGCTTCAGCTTGCTGCGGTTCGTTTTGTTTTTTGACAGATACAAACATCCCGGATTTCCCCCACCCCTAGCAATCAGGGTCAACCACGATGGACTGACAACTTAAAGAGATGCGGGCATTTAAATTCATAGTCTTATCAGTCATATACAGCACAGCTTTGACTTTCTTTTGAGCACTGTTGAATTAAATTGTATATTACTGGTTTGTACTTCTGACAACAATTGAAGGCAACTGGACTTAGATTTGTCTCTGAAGACGTTTCGCCCCTTATCCAAGTGGCTTCAGAGACAAATCTAAGTCCAGTTGCCTTTGATTCAATTGTTGTCAGAATGAATATGACCTGGATGAATGAGAACATTCACAGACCTACTGGTTTGTAATGCTTTTTGTTTCCTCCTACAGGGGTGATCAGCCAGTGGCAAGGAGAGTCTAAGGAACGCGTCATCTCGCTTGTCCTCACCCATCTCCCGCTCCTCAAACCCGGCAATGTCGAAGCCAAGGGCGAGTACATGCGGCTGTTGCCACGCATCCTGGCCCACACCATTGAGCACGGCCGTCACCTGGAGGAGTCTCGCCAGCTCCTGTCCTACGCCCTCATCCACCCGGCCACCTCCCTGGAAGACCGCTCCGCCCTGGCGCTGTGGCTCAACCACTTGGAGGAGAGGGCAGCTGCCCGGGGAGACTCACTGGAAAGGCCTCCTCCCTCTGGGCCACACCACCACCACCACCAGTCCACGCCTCCATCCACCCTGTCCTCATCAGGATCTTCCTCCTCTACTAACACCTCTTCATCAGGCAACCTCTACTCCTTGCATCACCACCAGCGCTACGGCTCGGATGACCGCCTCAATGGGTGGCAGAGCTCTAGGGATTCAGGGCTGGGTGGAGGCTGGCATCAGCAGCAGCAAGGCTGTGAGAACGGGCACCTCCTTCTCTACCCATCATCCTCTGTGCCGGCAACCATCAACACAGTTGGAACTGGTGGAGGCGGAAACACTGGTAAGTGAAGTCTCCTCTGTGTTCAGCCCATTTCTAATCATGGTGGTGCTTTAACTGCTGTCTGCACATGGATAAAGTCATGGTGTGTGGCTCTGGTGGTGGCCACATATTGTAGCATTTAATAATGTAACTATTACAGTAAAGTAATTTAATAGTGTTAAATTACTGTAATAACAATAAAAACAGACACGTAATGTATTTATATTCCCTTTTAAAATATTCAAATAAAATTAAAAGAGCACAACATCTCCAACTCTAGTCCATTATAGCATTTGTATTGCTTCTTCCTGCCTATTATTATTATTGTAATATTATTTTATTTGTCTACATTATCCATACACACATCATATTTTCATTGGTGTCATGGAGTTTGAGAGAGACTGAAGGCCATTAAGGATGACAGTACATCTCGGTGTACATACTGTAAAGCACCAGCACCAGCATCACTGTAAAATGATAGAATAAACTTAATTGGATAATTTAAAGTTGTCGATGAAGGGTTTTCACCTTTTTTATACTGCTCCTTCATTAAGTTATGAACATGAAGCTAGGATTGATCTCCCAAAAATGGATTTAAACCAGCCACATAATTAACAAAAATGAAAAAAAAAAAAAGAAATATGTTTTCAAATGCTTCACACTCATTTAGTGTGTATTCTGTCCAGGTCTCCCTTGTTATGCTCTGTCTTCCTGTCCATGTTTTTATTCCATCGTCTTTGTTTAAATGGACTCAGTGTAAGAATCAGAAATAGCTTGTTAACAGTGACACCTGGGGCCGTTAAGTCAACGATAGTCAGCAGTTGTGCTCACACTACATAGACGCAAGCAAGCATTGGTCCAAACAGTGAGGAGACACACACAAGACTGAATATGATTGATAGGCATCATGTTGATCAACATTAGCAACATTATCAGCTAAAACCACAGAATCACTCTATATTTCACATGCTTGACGAAACGAAGGTCCATCCATGAATCGAAGGCCTGGCAATATTGGCCCTAGTGTTAACCTGTCTTGCTTTAGCCTCCTGGCCCTGGTCAGAAGGATCAGGTGAGACATCATAGTTTAAGCTGTAGTCGTTAACGTTACTTGCTCCAGAGTTAACCTCCATCACCTCACTCAGCAGCAGGAAAACAAGACTTGAGAAACCTCTGTTGGTCTGGAGGAGCTGCAGCATTTTTTTCTGTACAAACTGAAACTTTCACTGAACATTCACTGATATTCTCAAAGCTTAATGAACTCTCTTCAGCTCCTCCATCTTCTCGCATAGTCGCTGCTGCTCTCTCTCTCTCTCTCTCTCTCTCTCTCTCTCTCTCTCTCTCTCTCTCTCTCTTTGCTTCACCACTCACTTCCCATGTGCACACACACTCCCACAACACAAGCTGTTGTTGGTCACATTCCTGTTTACAAAACCGGCTTCACAAGATTAATTTATTTAATTTGTTAAATATTCTTAGTATATTATTATTACACATGATTAATTTATAATTAATTTAATTTATATTCTCACAAGATTTTTTTTTGTCTCCTATGGAGTCTGAGTTGTGGTGGGGGCTGGTTGTTTGTTGGTGTTAGCACACTCCATTTCTAACTGAAAATTAACTGTGGTTGCACATTGTTAGCCCTTTAGCAGAGCTGAAGGGAATAAAGGCACTCGAAACTGCATATGACATCAGATTCATTGGATTTTCCTGAAAAAACAGGCCATGGTTCTTCACATTAAAGAAGCAGTCTACAGGCTGATAGAAGAAACCCAGAAGGTCACAGAAGGTCTTATTTTTTTGGTTAGGTTACAACTTGTTCGCGGCAATAAAAAAACATCTTTATACATATAAAAACTTACATACAGTTCCTTTAACACAGGGGTGTCAAACTGACTTTCATCCCAGGCCACATCAGCATTATGGTTGCCCTCAAAGGGCCGGTTGTAATTGTAAGACTGTATAAGTATATCTACTCTTGATCATATTACAAAATTACCTTTGCATTTGATTGTTATTAGTTTTCATATAGAGTTCAGTAACAAAAACACATGCTTGTGCATCAATATATATGCATGCACGTAGTCACAAAAATACTGTATATGGACACACACATTTCTAAGTGTTATTATAACATAAATCCCATGAATTTATATTAAGAAACCCTCATGGGGGCGGCAGTAGCTCAGTCTGTAGGGAGTTGGCTTGGGAACCGGAGGGTCACCGGTTCAAGTCCCGACATGGACCAAAAACTGAGTGTGAACTGGTAGCTGGAGAGGTGACAGTTTACCTCTTGGGCACTGCCGAGGTGCCCCTGAGCAAGGCACCAAACCCCCAACTGCTCGGGGCGCTTGTCAGGAGCAGCCCCCTCACTCTGACGTCTCTCCATTACTGCATGTATGTGTGTTTCAGGTCTGCATGTACCATGTATGAGTTTAACAGAGTGTAAATTGAATTTCCCCATTGTGGGACTAATAAAGGTAGATCTTCTTCTTCTTCTTCTTCATTATTACTCATCCATCAAAGATCAAAATAATTCTCTTTTTTTCATCATGTATAGTAGATGACAGTGGTGTAGTACTTAGCTCCGTGTTTGGTGTTGAATTGCCGCCGTAAATTGTATTCCTTCGGCATTGCCGCTGCCTCGTAGCAAAGAAGACATACCGGCTTGTCACCATTAAGCACAAACATGGATTCTCTTTCATTAAATTTCCTTCCCTCTGCATCAACTTTTCTTTTCTTGGACATTTTGGTACTGTTCGTATTTTTTTTACGACCCCATCACTCACTAGAGCGCCGCTACTGAAAACTGGTGATACTGAGACACTTCAGTGTGCATTTAACAAAATGGAGATGCATTGTGGGACATGTAGTTTAAGGACTCTGTGCTTCTGTAAAGCGGCATAGAATTGTAAGATAAGCATAATATATTCTTTGCAAGCCCTCGCGGGCCACACAAAATGAGGTATTGGGTGTAATTTGGCCCGTGGGCCTTGAGTTTGAAACATGTGCTTTAAGGATTAAAATGAGTGTGTTTTTTTACTGGAGGATCCTCTGTACCAGGCTATTACAAGTGGCATAAGATAAGATAAGATAAGATAACATATTCCTTTATTAGTCCCACAGTGGAGAAATTTACATGTTTACAGCAGCAAAGTGGATAGTGCAATAAAAACTATCCACTTTGCTGTAAAAGAAGCCAATAACCAGTGGGTTAGGAACTCTTACCATTTTCATACACAACTTATGTTTGATTTAAACAAGATTGACAAGACTGATAGAAACAACACAGAATGTCTCCAATTAGTGAACATCTTAGCTCTGCCATAGTTTAGATTCCTTTGTCACATGTTTATACTAATATATTTATAGAGTGCTCCAGGGATGACGTATTTTTGTTGGTCAACCAGGAAGTTATCATTGCCCTGGGATTTTTCCAATGAGTTTTGGATTATTGCAGAAAATAAATTCTGTGGCAAACAAACATTTATGATTACATTTACATATACATTTTGTTCAACAAGATAATCTAACACACACACACACACACATATATATATATATGTATATGTGTATATATACATATATGTATATGTATGTATATAGAAAGAAAGAAAGAAAGAAAGATATTCCTTTATTAGTCCCACAGTGGGGAAATTCAGTTTTACACTCTGTTGTTCACACAGTACAGTTCACACAGTACATATACATGTCAATGGAGAGATGTCAGAGTGATGGGGCTGCTCCTGACAAGCGCCCAGAGCAGTTGGGGGTTTGGTGCCTTGCTCAGGGGCACCTCGGCAGTGCCCAAGAGGTAAACTGGCACCTCTCCAGCAACCAGTTGGTCTTGGTCCATGGGGGATTTGAACCCGGGTCCTCCACATCCTAACCCAAGTCCTTACGGACTGAGCCCCTGTATATATATATATACTGTATATATATATATATATATATATATATAACATACATATATACATATATGTATATATATACATATGTATATATGTATGTACATACTATATATATATATATATATATATATATATATATATATATATATATATATATATATATATATTTACACACAGTATATAACTAAATGAACTACACAACGATCACATGAACGCGAGTATAAACAATGAGACTATAAAGGTGGATGAGTCAGCAATTTTTAGTTTTATAGTGTAGAATAAAACTTTAAAATCTCTTCAGCTTGTGTTAACCACATACCTTATTTCAGGCATATAACTACAGTCCCATTAAAACCAACCCACTGACTTCCAGACGAGGGAACCAGAAGTGCTAAAATCCTAACTCATATCTGGGTTTTAGGACTCATTCATGTAGAACTCTTTATATGTCTTCCTTTCACTGATTTTTTGGAGGTTTATTTCCTTTGATTACCCCACTTCACAGAAAAATTGCCAAAATGTCACGTTATTTCACATTGTCTCATCTTTTACACCCAGAATAAATTGATGGAAATTCCGTTATTGTCATTGCATAGTACAATGAAATTAAATAAAAATTGTGATGGTGCACTGCCTACACTTTATATTAAACAGTAATACAAATAAAGAAGAGTAAAAAAGATATACCCTGAATAGAAAACATGGAATTGTTTGACCTATAAAAACAGTAAGACACAGAGAGACACAGATATTATACATCACTGGTTGTAACAAATACTTTTGTCATCAGTGTCTGTGCAGACAATTTTTCAGTGGAGTCTGGCTACACACACTACCTTTTAAAAAATCCTGGATTCCAGAGCACAAACCCTTTGACAACTCTTTTACTCTACTCACTGTATTTCCTCTGACTACTGTATCCTTACAGACGTGACAGAGGCTGCTTTTCAAACTCAGACTGGCTTGTGTACTTCTGAAGTCAAAGTGGTCAAAATCACAACATCATCTGAGAGCATATCAGTGATTACAGCCACCTACTCTGGGCTGCCTGATGGTAGCTTCTCTGTCTGGGGTCGCCGCTAGATCACCCGACGCCCAGACACTATTTCACACCAGGGTCTCTGAGCTTCTCTGTTGTAGTTAAACTGTAGGAGTTTACTTTGGTAGCCACTGTGCCTGATTAGATAATAATAATAATAATTGTCACTAAGCACAAACAACACACTAAATAGAATCTACACAGTAAATGTACTGTGAACAACCCACACAGCAACTACAGAGGCTGTGTGAGGTAGGAGACAACACACAGAGAGGGCAGGGCTGTTGAAATTGAACATAACTATGGTCAGAGCAGGATATTTCCAGACAAGAATGCAAGGGCTCTGTGTTTTTTTTTTCTTTTCTGGGAGATGAAAGTAACAGCTGAGGGTTTATAAATAAAGACACATTGCTCACTGCTCCAAGAAAGATCCTCCTGTATGTTTGACTGCTAGCAGCCTCAGACCCACACAAAAGACCTCAGGATTTCACAACTGATAAACTAGAGCACAAGGTTGGTGGACACTGTGAGCTTTTCTCAACTAATGAAAGTGAGCGCTGAAAACACTGGAAGTGATGAATATTTAGTAGTGCACAACGACAGAGGAAGATGATAAAATATCAAGCTTCTGGCATCAGATTTGTCATAGGGACATTCAAAATGTGTATCACAAAGCAGTGAATACAGTAATAATTTTGATATTAATATTAGAATTAGAATATTAGAAATATTCAATTTAAATATTTAATAGCAATTATGATGCATGATTGTCCATAGGTAATCACGATTAATTGCACATTAATTTATCTGTTCAAAATGTACCTTAAAGGGAGATTTGTCATTTGCTTTATGCAAATGTATTTATATTTATTATTGGAAATAAATGGACAACACAAAACAATGACAGCTATTGTCCAGAAGCTCTCACAGGTACTGCATTTAGCATAGAAATATGCTCAAATCATAACATGGCAAACTGCAGCCCAACATGCAACAACAGCTGTCAGTGTGCTGACTTGACTATGACTTGCCCCAAACTGCATGTGATTAACATAAAGTGGGCATGTCTGTAAAGGGGAGAATGGTGGGTACCCATAGAACCCATTTACATTCACATATCTGGAGGTCAGAGGTCAAGGGACCCATTTGAAAATGACCATGCCAGTTTTTCAAGTTAGGAGCATTATTTAACTTCCTTCATGACAAACTAGTATGACAACATTGGTACCAATGGATTCTTTAAGTTGTCTAATTTCATATGATACTCTTTAAAAGCTTTGAAACTGAGCTGCTACAACCTTAAAATTGCAAGTTGCGTTAATGCGTTAAAGAAATTAGTGGTGTTAAAACTAATTTGCGTTAACTTTGACGGCCCTAATAAATATCCAACACTGACTTAAAAAATCCTGCTACTCAGAGTCAGCCATCAAGTCCCCCCCCCCCCCCCCCCCCCCGCCCCCAAAACACTGCATTCATCTGGTCATGATAGTGATTACAGGAGTATAATTGTCCAGCCACATCAACCTGTGTGCCACTGACACCACATGCTGTTGACCCCCCACCTATACTCTGAGCCACAGTCCAAGCCACAGCAGCACATACCACCCATCCTTTCCCTTGTAAGGCAGCCTTTGTGGGAGACTGTATTTAGGGAAAATGGCTAATATTTAGGGACTGGAACTTGTAATGTTAGCTGGGCACCTATTTTAAACAGGGCCCATGAAGTCCTATACATAGCGCCAACAGTAAGAGGACCGCATATAGGAGGAGGAGGAGAGAGCCTGGAGTATTGGTGGCAGCTTACCCCGTCACAGCGGCGACACAAAAAGCTCTCTGGCTCGCCACCTTTTCATTCTGGTTACCTCCTTCAGCAGGAAGAATCTGTGATGTTACAGCTGCTTTTATTGGGTTTAAAATACAAGAAATCTGTAGTAACAGTTACCTTGGTTTGACTCCAGTAAGCCTCCATCATGAATCCATCCTGAGGTGCAAAGAGTTAAATTATTAATAGAGGAATGAGGTGATGGAGAAAAAAAATGAAGAAAGGTTCATACACACAGACAAATTTCTTGGCAATGGATTTATTACAAAAGTACAGATAAAAAAAAGTTTGTAAAACATCAATTCCTTTAATATTTCTACCTCATTGGGGAGCTGTTGCATGGCACGTAGCTTCAAGGCTAAGTCTCTGAACCAACAAGCAAATGAGGGAGTAAATTTAGATCCAGAACAAGTGAAAATATCTGTGAATGTGGCTTTTTTGCTTAGTTGCTTCAGTTAAACTCAATAAACTGTTGAGCAGACATCTTACAGTAATGCTAGATCTAAGAATATCAAGGCTGTCCGTGATGTAGTTTATTAAAGTCTGGATGTAAGTTGCAAATAAACAAGATGACAACATGAACATCTAAAGAGTATCTATTATGCTTCTGCACTTTTCCCCTTTCCTTTAGTGTGTTGTATAGTTTTGTAAAGTCCTCGCCAAAGGAAGTTACTCTTCCCAAGAGAAACTCAGATCCTGAACTGTCTGAAACGCCTTGCTTGAAGTCCCGCCTTTTCTCCCGTAACATGGTAATGTCACCATGTAACACATTTACATCAGGGCTAGTTTGGTGAACCCTCAAACAGAGCTTGTTAGAGCGGAGCTAGAGTGGGGTCTGAAGAGTTTGGTTCAACAGAAGGCCAGCTGACCAATCAGCAGCCTGGGCTTTTCAGAAGGAGGGAACCTGGAAATAAGTATTATAGGTCAGCTTTGATTGATTGCCAATAAAAACCTAGTGTTTCTTAGTATTTATGTAGCTGATTGTTCTGTACATATTTAGTGAATACGGGCTTAACTGTAAAGATTGGCCACTTGCCCAAGGCAAGTAAAATGCCATGTTGAATAAGTGGTAAAAAGAATTAACCACATTTTTTTTGCGGAGTTGACGATGGAAGTAGCTAAGAAAATTGTAAATTTCCCCACTGTGGGACTAATAAAGGAATATCTTATCTTATCTTATCTTAAGAAGTTTCTTCTCACCTCTGTTGAGAGTTGCACATGTGCAGTACTGATCGGGCAGTTGCAAGGAAATAGAGGCGGGTAAAGACAAAGTTTATGAGCTCTAACGTAAGTGAGCATTTCAATTATCCTGGAAATAGGAGTGTAAACATGACAATTGACTTTGGTGTTTGTTGTTATTTGATAACCTCTAATAATTAAAACAATTTGTATTGGATCAAGTCAATTTCTGACCTACTTGCCAATAGATTAATGTTGAACCCTGAAATACGTGATTTAAACTTGATTTAAACAACAGTAGACATTGCTTCTCATTTGGTGCTAAAAGGTTTTACTCAGTTTGCCATCAGGCCATCATTTATTAATATTAATCTAAAATTTGAATTAAGGCAGATATACACTGTGTGTAGGAAAGATGAGTTCTGTTATGATATTGTTTCAGTCAAGCCTCAATCTTTACATTAGAGTTGCTATAATCGGTTGACTATTGTAAACAACAATATGACTTTGTGTTAAGTGAACAGTAGTTTTTTCCAGTATGATTTCTCCAGTCTTAGCCAGCCTCTAGCAGCCTGCACCCACGTGACTGCTCTTGCTGTTGTCTTTCAGTCCTGACGA
The DNA here is from genome assembly GCA_947000775.1 of Pterois miles. Taxonomy (NCBI): domain Eukaryota; kingdom Metazoa; phylum Chordata; class Actinopteri; order Perciformes; family Scorpaenidae; genus Pterois; species Pterois miles. The sequence continues at coordinate 5,190,632 of CAMQGK010000479.1, read as the reverse complement.
GTGGAGGTGGCAGCCAGCAGCACAGTCCCCTGAAGCGCTCTGTGTCCCTCACGCCTCCCATGAGCGGCCCCAGTAACCAGCCTCTGGGCCACGTCTGGCTGTCCCAGGAGGATCTACGGACCGCTAGAGGCCCAGCCCTAGACCATGCACCTCTCTCACCCCAGAGCAGCATTGCCTCCTCGGGCAGTGGAGGCAGCGAGCATCTGGAGGAGGCCGGTTTAGGAGTAGGTTCAGGTTTACACCGCAGTTCCTTCCATGATGAGGGCAGCGGCATGAGGGGTGAGTATGAAACACTAATTAACACTTAGTAGCACAATGTAGCTGAAAATGAATGCCACTGACTGGTTCACACACACTGTTGAAATGCACACGTGTAACAGGGTCAGCCAAACTACTAGTGTCAACTCAGTGACTGTCGCTAGATTTTTAGACCTTTTTTAACACCTTTTTGTTCAGACTGTAGCTACTTTCCCCTGAAAAGAGTCACCAACAATACTGCATGAAAAAGCACTACATGTACCCTTACTATAAAACTAATATTGCAAAGTAGAGGAATTATATAAAGTCATTGCAATTCATTCAACAGAGCGGATTCTATTAGAATCAAGTGGCCGACTGGAATTTAGTGAGTTGTTGGATGTTTAGCCGGTGCTAATGGAAAGTTCTGCATGACCGTGACAGTGCAGCACCTCAGATGACTGTCTGTGTGTTCAGCTAGAGGCAAGTTGTTGATTCAGTCAGAGCAGTTTGTCAGAGGAAGCAGAGGCCAGAGCAGCCGACCCCAGTGAACTGACTCTAAGGCTATCGCTGTCTGCTCTGGAGTAAGTCTTCTTCAGTCTTTTTTTTTTTCCTCTTGCAAAGATTTTTTATGTTTTCATCCAGTTAAACAGGAAAGCATTGCTAACATTCACCATCGACAACACAGAGAGAACATACTGTCAATTTCACTTTAGAGGAAAATGTTGTGTGTAAATGTGTGTGTCAAAGTGATGACTATAAAGCAGCACCATAACGACACAGGAAACATGCTATAAACATGTAAATACAGCAAACAGAGAGAAACATACGTTCACAGAGTTTGTTTTCTCTTCTGAGGTATACAAAAGGGACAGATTGTTTGTAATGCAAATTACAGTTAGAAACATGTAAGTGAAAAAAAAAACTAAACCAGCACCAGGCTTAACTCTGGACTGAAAATTAAAATAAAAGATATCAGCTAGCTAACATGTACGAGCTGAGCCTTAGTGAGCAATGTCTCAATAAACATGTGATCAGTAAGAATTTCATTTGTCGATCCCTCTGCCAACAGCAGGTCTTTCTAAATGCTTATATTTTTAGTTGACTTAATCTCATTATCTACTGTATATATTACATAGATAAAAGTTTCCTAAAAAAAACAAGTGGATGTACATATTTTCCTAGCTCTGTACTAGAGTTAAACATGTAGGCCATGCAGTATTGCCCACTCTTTTCCAATGAAAGTAGCTTGCACTAGTTCCAAAAGTCACTAAAAGTAGCCAGATGATGTCATACGCTCATTTTTGCATATTGGTGACATCATTGCGCCTCATTTCTGTGCATGACGCAAGAGGAAATGGAGCGACCCCATGCTGTTGGCAGCAGAGCCGTGGACTGTGATTATTCTGAGCAGCATGCATTGGAATGAATTACAACATAATATAGTTCTCATTTTTTTCCCTAGTGTGAATGAGTCACTAAATTTGATGCTAGTCAAATTTAGAAAGAAAGTAATGCGTTAACACGAGTTAAGCGTTTGCGGATGGATGGATGGATATTTTGTGTTCATCTATGATGAATACTTTCAAAATGTTTTGATTGAATATTATATATGTGTATTCAGGTGGATATCCATTGATTGTTTTGCAGGGGATTTGTATATATATATATATATATATATATATATATATATATATATATATATATATATATATATATATATATATATATATATATATGACAACAAAGACAGTGTAGGCTGTATCTTATCTGCAACAGTGTTAAAGAATTTAAGCTGCCCAATTAAATTATTCTTAGAAATACTAGCTGTCTTCTCCCCCACAGATGTCCCTGCATGGCTGAAGAGTCTCCGTCTCCATAAGTACGCCGCTCTCTTCTCCACCATGACCTACGATGAGATGATGTCACTGACTGAAGAACAGCTAGAGGCACAGGTTTTTATATATATACACACACACACTCACAGAGACACAGTTAGTTTCAATTTAATTTGTAAAAAGAACTTAACATGGAAGTAGTTGTTACAGTATACTTTCCGTTCTACCCACTGATACAAGTTGTGAAAAGTGATTAAACTGATTCAGTCAACATTATCAAACACGCACTGTATAAACCTTATACTTATTGACAATGCAGTATATAATTTCAGACTGTAGTTCTGGTAAATGGGAGGCAGATGATGAATAAATAGAGAGACATAGCTCTCTGTACTAGTATTAAATAAAATTATTTAAATATGACATTGTAAAGCTTTAATCAATCTCAAGTTTGAAAATGGATGTAATTATGTAACTATCTTTAGCCAGGTTTTGGAATTTTTAGATAGTGTTGGAATAAACTCAGTTTGAATTCTATCTGCTGTCCAACCAGAGATGAGCAGATTAGTTGCCAACCTTCATCTGTTACATTTTCCCAGAAAACATCTGCCTCACTGTTGTTGAAAGAGAACTGCCAGACCAGTTATCTCTTTATCTCGTAGAACAGCTATTAGACCTTTAGACCAATATTTTGTCAGAGTGCATTGAGCAGGATTTTTGGGGCATGTCACTCATCTCTGGAAGATCTGCTGATACTGATCACAAAGTTTGAAGCCAAGCATTAACTATTCTGAGCAACATTGTATATTAATACATTAACATATTCCAGTCTTTCATAGAGACACGCTCTGTCATCAGCCCCTTTCATACAGAGATCCCATAATACTGCTGTAAAGAACACTGGCTGTGCTTCTTTGCACTGAATCAAACAAAGCCAGCGTAATGCTAACCTTGCATGGCAGCTGGATTCTCCCAACGTCACAAGATCTCATGAGAATCACAGGATCACATATCAGAGCATGGACCAGTCAGCATCCTTTGAGGGGTCACTGGCTTCGGCATGAGTTTGATTGACGGTTCATCCAATCACCTGCCAAGTTTTTTTTTGAAAGTGTCTGTCCTTTACCAAACAGTAGACGAGCAGTAAAACTTGCAGGTGGGTGATGATCCTGGAGCACAAACAAAATAACAAGCAAAATCACCAAAGTAAGCGTTTAAGCTTGGCCTGAGGGGAAGACATACTGCAGGTAGATGAGCTGGTTGGACGCAGGTGTACAGACTGGGAGGGATCATTAGCTGACTGCTGATGATGTGTATGATGAGCAGAGCCAGGAGGGAAGGCCATCTCCACGCAGCACAGACACAGGAGACAGACAGATAGGGGAGCACTGGGAATACAGGGAAAGTCCACGAATCTTCAGGGGGTCACAGCTACGGCCGTAATATTGTGTTGTCTCGCCCTGTCACCTGACTCCTTTAAACAGACATCACTTTGGATCCATGACTTCCTCCACTGCTGGCTTAAGGCTGGCCACACACATTTTGAAAATGAGAGAGAGTCCACCCACAATGACGTTATGTCAAATTTAACAGTTTTGTTCCTATAGTGTGTGGAGAGCAACAACTTCGCCAAAAAACAACACACCACACACTAACAGATTCATTTATGAACAACAAGAGCCACAACTAGAAAAAGGAAAATCTTGCAAAATATCTTGTGATCAAACGTGACTTTAGTGGAAACAAACATGGCGGACAATGGAGAGGAAGACTTGCAATGTTAGTTATTACACTACGAATACTGTACCAAGGATGGATGGAAGTTATGAAGACACATTAAATAAACACTTACTGTTGCCACAGATTAACAAGCTGGTCTTCCATTTCTGTGGTCCATCTTAGTTTTACTTTATTCTTTGCTTTTTGCATTAGGTCATGCATCAGCCGTGTCTGCCATGACAACAGTGGTTGTCTTCTCTATTGGCTTTCGTTCTTTCCCACTTCATAGCATCATCAGCTGTCCTCGGGGTAAATATCACAGGAATATCTGGAAAGATAATGCTCAGAAAAATCAAAAAATTTGGGCTTTACTGACCATCATCGGGAAGGGGAATCAGGCCCAAAATCATGTAGTATGTACTTGGCATAAACAGCAGAACAACTCCCTCCACCGATCAAACTATTTAGGATGAATATTGGCTGATACAGTAGTCTTAATGTTTGTGTAATGAGTGAAGAGATGTTTGATACAAAACTCTTTCTTCCAACAGAAGGTCACTAAAGGGGCAAGACACAAGATTGTTATCAGCATTCTGAAGCTCAAAGAGAGGCAGAACTTACTGCGCAGCTTGGAAAAGGTCAGTGTGACAATATTTCACATCCTCTTCTTCTTCTTCTTCTTCTCTTCATCTTCACTAACATAAAGTTAGTCCTACCTGGAATTATTTGAATTTAGAAGTCTTGTTGATTTTTTAAAAAGTTGTGTTATTGGTGATTGAGCTTGTAACCTTAGTGGACACCACCTCTCTTTTCCCATTTGTTAGTGAGAAGGGTGGCCATTCTCAGTCAGTGTTATGTATCTGAGATGGCAGCTAAGGGAACACTTAATCCAGGAAGGAGAGTTTTGGGCTCCGAATTTAAACCCATCCGCCTCCCCCACCCCTCATCTCTCCATTCAGCCTTCAAAGCAAGACAATGGCGCTCAAGGGCACATCACAGGAGGGACTTCTTGGGCCCAGCTAAATTCAGGCTTAACCTTTTCACCAACACTTCATTTAAAAATTTGTTACCGCTGCCTTGGTAGGCCTGGGGAAATGAGACACCTGTTGCTTGGTGTTTTAGGTTTACACAGACTCATGTAGAACACTGCTGTGTGGAGGGTAGGAGGGAGACTGATATGATGCACGTGGACACAAATAGTGAAGGAAAACTGCATGTTTGTATTTCTAGTGTTACTTTATTCTCTGCTCTGTCACATGGCAGTGTGGTCAGGGATCCCTCTTTTAGCATGTAAATATTCAGCATGTTGGTCAAAAGTAGTTTTTACGATTTTGATATCCATGTTTTTAATGCCAGAATTGAAATATTTGCTTAATTTGAGTCTATATGGAGGTAAAAGGAAGTTACCTCTTTTATTGTTGTAGTCTCAGTAACCTGATGTCATATCCATTTCGTATTCGTCAACCAAAATAAACGGTACATGATTGAGTAATACTGCAAGTAGATTGAACAAAAAAAACAAAAAACAAAATGAAAAAGAACAAACAAAACCAATGAGAATAATCAAAGCAAAGATAACAATAGTCAAAATAATATAATTATATATTAACCCATCATGCCCGAAAAGGAGTAGGATGAAGCAGCTTATTTTGACCTACCCCTTCTCCATTTCTCAATAATCAATCAGTCTCGCAGACATAATTTTACATAATACATATTTACAGATAATGGAATGAGTAAAATATATGTATATATACATATACACATGCACATACATACAACACACATACTTACCCATATACATATATATATGCCTATATATACACACATACATATGCACGCATACAAACACATAATTATATAAAAATAAATAAATAAATAAAGAAAAGGTAAATAAAGTAACTAACAATTACTTATATAGTGTATGAAAAACATCCAATTGTTATATCCCTTCTTCCTCCCTGTACCTGGTGAAAACCATGTGCTTATATCTCTTTTTAAACTGGGTCATACTTGGACATTGCTTAAGCCCCACATCCAACCGGTTCCACAACTTCACTCCACAAACAGAAATACAAAACGTTTTTAATGATGTACTTGTCTTCTTTTGCTTTAAAATGAAATCCCCCCTCAGATTATAACCCCCCTCTCTGTTAAAAAATAGAAAAAAAATAACCTATATACTGACATTTATGTTAAATGCATTCAAATGGCCCAGATGGAGCTGACCATGGATGGATAAAGATAACAGAGCTGACTACCTTGGAGAAGTTAGAGGAAGTATCCATGTGTGACTACATGTGGTTTTCAAAATAAGGTGTGAACAAAGGTAATTGTATATACAAAATACATATATGGAAATAAGATTGATTGGATAGAAAATAATACATGTCCCTTATAAATGAAAAAGAAAATACCTTTAATTTGTGAGGGAAATGTCTTTATTATTTGATTTTTGGAAACAATTTAATAAATAAATAATTCCTGACAATTATTGATCTATTTGACTTCAGGACATCTCTGTCTCCATACATGCTGAAAATCAAAAGTATTTATTGGAACAATTTAGAAGTTAAACTCACAATAAATAGTAATATTGAATCACAGTACTAACAGAATCGCAGTACTTAAAAATCACAAAACATCAGCACCGATGTATTGTATATGGATAATATTGAATCAGGAGAAAGGTGTATCGTTGCAGCCCTAATGATTATGTGGATTTATTTATTCATCCATCCATCGTCAACCACTTTTCCCGTTAGGGGTCGTGGCGGGGCTGGAGCTGATCCCAGCTGGCATTGGGCGAAGGCGGGGTTCACCCTGGACAGGTCTCGAGTCCATCGCAGGGCACATAGAGACAGACAACATATAGACAGACCCATTCACACTCACATCCACACCTATGGGCAATTTAGAGTCATCAGTTAACCTAAACAGCATGTCTTTGGACTGTGGGAGGAAGCGTAAGTACCCGGAGAAAACCCACGCTTACACAGGGAGAACATGCAAACTCCACACAGAGGAGTCCCAAGCCGGAATCGAACCTGCGACCCTCTTGGTGTGAGGCAACAGCGCTAACCACTGCACCACCGTGCAGCCGGATTTATTTATTTATTTATTTATTTATTTATTTTGTGACAGAGGTGGGTTCAAAGCTGCTTCATTGTAAATTCCACACCAGATCTGTCATGTCAATGGATCAAAATGTCACCATAACAACCTCTTTCTGTTCAGCTCCATATCTTTCCTCTCTCCTCTTCTCTGCTATCATGTACCACCACCAGGATGTGTTGGAAGGCAGTAATCTGCGTGCCCCGCTGCAGGAGCTCCACCAGATGATCATGACACCTATCAAAGCTTTCATTGGTGGCGAGGAGGCCTCCCTGCAGCGCCCACTGCTGAGCCCCGAGAGTAAGAGTGCAGCGCCTGGCTCCCACCTGACCGGGGTTGGCGGAGGCGGCGGGGAGTCTGAGTCGGGCTCAAGTGTTATTGCCGAGGGGGATCTACCCGGCCAGTTCACTCGTGTCATGGGCAAAGGTGAGCAGGATGCACCAGCGCTCACCAGAGATGTTTTTTATCGGTTGGGGGATGTTTTTCCTGTTTTTCAATGTCTTTTATTCCTTCTTCGTCAGTTTGCACCCAGCTACTGGTGTCGAGGTCAGACGAGGACAACATCAGCTCCTACCTACAACTCATCGACAAGTGCCTTATCCATGAGGTACCTGCTCCCCCTGGAATACGTCATGTATTTCTTTTTATGGCAGAAATAAAAATCCAAAACTCAGAAAAACACCATATATACAGTACAGGCAGCATACTGTATTCTATATACCAGGAACAGACAATACAGGATGTTTAGGATTGATGTCAGTCATTATAGTGGGTGAAATATGCTGAAAATATTCATAATAATTGTGCATTTTGCGATAAAAGCAACACATTTGGCACAGATGTAGGTTTATATGTTATGAAAAGATATAGATGTCTGGGCACTGCAAATTTGGGCCGAGGCAACCATTTTTCAAAATAGCTGCCAAATGGGTGCTAAATATCCAAAAATGTTGCAGAAAACTGATTATGCGTCTTGATAATTTCCAAGGTGTGTTCAAGATGATTAGATCAGGTGTCAGAAGATCACAGATATGTTTTTTCCTTTGTTTGTTCCTTTATTTTTAAGGGTGCTTTTTAAAAACTTTTAACCTGAGAAAAATGTGAAAACCATATAAAAGGAGCGTGGTCAATTCAGTGTCAAAGGTCACCCCCTTACCATCATGGTAGAATGATATATACCTGTAAAATTGCCAGATCTTAAGCTTTCCATCACGATATTCCTCATTTCATTAGCAGTAACACTGATATCGCTGGATAAATTTCAGGATTGCCAGTAAGTCATAGGTAGTCACAGGTCTCATGAGAACTGTTAAGTTTGGGTGTGCGCTTCAGGTACATATGACAACATTTTATTGTTGCAGTTTACTTCAAAGGAATTCAGAGTCAAAGAGACACTCAACCTGTGTTGTGTGTTTTTTTTATTTATTTTTTTTCCCCAATATTATTCTTTTGCTTTCTGCATTAGTTCACTATGAATCTTATATCACATATGTGTCATCGGTAGAAGAAAGCCCCCAGGAAAAGTGCTGGTCGTTGATGCTAATGTTTGTAGTGGCCAAACGGCGGAACTACAAGTTCTGTGTCCGTCATGTGATGTCATTGGGCCCAAAAGACTTTTTTCCTGTAGGCTTACATTGCGAAAGAGACATCTGAAACTCAGTGGATAATTTTTTATTATATATAATTTTTTTTCTTTTTTTTTTTTTTGAAGTGTTCTACTTCCCAGTACGAACACACTAATAATCCTTATTTAAATCATTAGCTCCTAAAAGTTCTAAAATGCACTAATAGCCAAATCCAGAGTTATTTTTCTTTCTCCGTTCATGTGAATGAGACCCAGGCCGAGACTGGAGCGAGGGTTGCAGAGTTAGCAAGCTGTGACGACAGCCTGACGGCTGTGACCCTGTGACAGGATCATGTGACCGGCCCTACTACGCCTGCTCCATGGGCCCAATGGATGCTGAAGATTTGGGTACTTTTCCACCCGGAAGTCAAGCCATTTTGACGTCATGCCCCACTGAGCAACTCTCATAGGAATGAACGGGAGCCCGCTTCCAACACTGATGTCCAATCAGAGCAGACTGGGCTTCTTTAAGCGGGGGTCTTAAAGAGACAGAGGGTGTATAGGGTGGGAGTACAGGCAGAGGCAGGCAGACAGGATGTAAAATAATATGGCATTGTCAGGGTAAACACCTGAAAGTTTAACCAGCACGACTGTATTTGTCCTGCCTGTAAGCTGTTTGTGAGTGAGGGGATAGATTGGTGTGTGTGTGTATATATATATATATATATATATATATATATATATATATATATATATATATATATATATATATATATATATATATATATATATATATATATATATAGACTGTATATACACTGGTACCATGGGAATATTTCAGAATCTTCATATTTTTCATAGGTCTTGCGCTGAGCAGCCACCAGTGTGTCTGTGTGGAGACTGAGCCGCGTCTCAATGAAACACTATCACACAGAGAGCAGAGGACAGAAGCAGCGTGGCCATAAATGACCCCTAAACAAATTAGCATAGTTTTTTCAGTTTATTTGGATTAGGCGCCAGGCGTTTTGATGAAATCAGTTTTGACCAAAAAGGAATATTTTTCCTCTAAAATTTGTGATTTTAATCTCAGACAATTTAATGAGGGTTTTTTTTGTAAATATATACCTACCTACCTACAATGGCCTGAATACACCATTGTATTATCATTTTAGCCCCTAGTAGAAACTTTCACAAAACTTGAGTGTTGAGAGAATGCATCAGTTTGATAATTTGAATTGTCAGTAAAATGACAGACCCAGAGATACGTACCATGGATCATGGATGAGTTCTGCTAGTGTAAAGAGGAATGCTGTCCAGACCACTCTCTGTCTCTTTGAAAATCTTGAATTGAGTAAATATTCAGTTTCATTATGTTTACAGTTTAAATGTGCAGTATGCAGTGTGCTTTTGATTTATTCTTATGTGAAGGAGAGTTCTGGGTCACTTGTTGAGACAGTCTACCTGAAAATCCTCAGCCATGCTCTTCACCAGTCACGCTTTGTTTCATCCCCGATTCATACTCCCTGTTCTCCCCTCCCCCTCCCCGTCAGTCTTTCACTGAGACACAGAAGAAGAGGCTGTTGTCATGGAAACAACAGGTCCAGAGGCTGTTCCGGTCGATTCCAAGGAAAACCCTCCTCGATATAGCAGGTTACCGACCGCAGAGGAGGTAAACATACAGACATACAGCAGCTTTCATTTTATGGGTTTGACTGGCCTTGAATCAGTGTCGCTTTAACTTTTATTTTTAGATTTTAGATTTCAGGCTTTAAATGATGGAATGAGTAGGAAATGTTAGAACCCATTAGAAAAGGTACATCTATATTTTACATATCACACACAGAAAAAGGTATGGTGCTAAATGTACAGCAGCAACACTTTTCATTAAGTTCACTGATTCCTCTTATTATTTCCTTTGTTAACATAAAAGTTAGAAGAGGATTTATTCCTAAATTTATAGACAGTGTCACCTTTGTAGAGGTGTGATTTTGATTTGTGATTAAATCATCACCACACCTACAGTAAAGAGAAAATTCAAATCAACATGGTAATTTTATCTTTATCTTTATTTTATTATTATCACTACATGCTCAACTTGGTTCAGAACATTTGTCTTTCTCCTCACCAGCACCACAGAAAATTGTACAAAATGTTTGCTGCTTGTTATGAAAATGTCTGACTTTTTTAAAATTAATATTGGAGTATCTATCTTACCTTGCTTCTTTTGGTTATGACTGTCACAGGTGCAGTTTACATTGGTTCAGGGGGCTCACTGATCCCTCTAGAAATGCACCTATATTTTTAATAATAACACAGGACTAATAATTAAGTGTAGTGATGAATAATATTGACCTTGTTGTGTCCTCATATTGACAGAGTAAGAAACCAACAAGATAAGATAGATAGATAGATCTGTGGTCTTTTTAATTAATTATAGCCTAATAACAGTGGACACTCTGTCCACACACTGTTATAAATATGCAGACCTGTTACATCGTGTAAACAACCCACGTAAGATAAGATAAGATAAGATGAACCTTTATTAATCCCCGGAGGGAAATTCGGGTGTCATAGCAGCAGCAACAACAGTACAGATGAATACAATAAGTAAAAAGTAAAAGAGAAGTTGCAATGAAGGAAAGAAGGTGCAATAAAGGAAATTGGCAATAAAATAAATAAGTAAAACAGTAATAAGTAAAGTGCAGCAGGTGGGTGAGTATTGTAAATGCATAGCATATACATATATATGTAATTATATAATTATATATAATTATATACATTTGGTCCAGGAATAAATACGGAGTAGATGAACAGAGTCACATGGGGGTCAGACCTTGGTTATGGAGCCTGATGGCCACCAAAAGAAAGGACTGACCCAGACGGTTTGTAGTGTGCCGAGGGGGGATCAGTCTCTGGCTGAATGTACTCCTCATCTGGACCAGTTGGTCATAGAGGGGGTGGGAGGGGTTCTTCAGAATAGACTCTGACTAGACTTCCTCCTGGTCCTCCGCTCTGCCACCACCTCCAGACTGTCCAGCTCACATCCAACCACAGACCCAGCCCTCCTCATCAGTTTTAAGTTTGGTGGCATCCCTGGTGCTGATGCCAACCCCCCAACATGCCACAGCAACGAACAGAAAGCTGGCTACTACAGACTGGTAAAACATCTGAAGTAGCCTGTTGCACACACTGAAGGTCCTCAGCCTTCTCAGGAAGAATAGTTTGCTCTGTCCCTTCCTGTAGAGGGCCTCAGAGTTGTTGGACCAGTCCAGTTTAAGTGAACTCCCAGGAACTTGTAGTTGTCCACCGAGGTGGTGGACAACACCTCCTCCCCACGGATGGTGATGGGAGTAGGGGAGCTCTTCCTCCTCCTGCGGAAATCTACCACCAGGCTCTTTGGTCTTACCAATATTGAGCTGGAGGTGGTTTATGTCACACCACCTCACGAAGTTCTCCACAAGGGTCCTGTACTCCTCCTCGTTGTCATCTGTGATGCAGCCGACGATGGAGGAGTCATTGGAGAACTTCTGCAGGTGGCATGTTCCAGAGTTGAAGCAGAAGTTGGAGGTGTAGGTGGTGAACAGGAACGGTGACAGCACAGTTCCCTGGGGAGCACCGGTGTTGCTCACCAGCACGTCAGACAGGCTGCCCTGCAGTCTGACATACTTTGGTCTGCTGGTGAGGTAGTCCGTAATCCAGTCCACCAGGTCGTGGTCTACCTGCATAGCTGAGAGCTTCTCAGCTAGCCGATGTGGTTGGACTGTATTTGAATGCACTGGAGAAGTTGAAGAACATGATTCTTACTGTGCTCTGCGCCTTCTCCAGGTGTGTGTAGGCTCTATGGAGCATGTAGATGATGGCGTTGTCCACGCCAATGTTTGCCTGGTATGCAAACTGTAGGGGGTCCAGGGAGTCCCTGGGGTTGACCCTGGAGAGCTGTTTCATCACTTGGCTGGATGTGATGATCAGGGACGGTGCTGGTGTTGATGTGCTGAGGGCGAAGGGGGAGGGAGATGAGGGGTGGGAGAGGTGAGGGCAGGAGAGTGGGGGAAGTGGGGAGATGAGGGTGGGAGGGGGGAGGGGTGCTGGGGTTGAAGGGAGAGGAGGGGGCAGGGAGGGTTGTGCAGGAAGGGGTGGAGGGGAGGGAGAGGTTAGGATGGGAAGGAGAGGAAGAAGAGGGGGAGGGGGGATGGGGGCACCAGAGTTGGTGGGTGGAGGCTCAGGATGTCCTGCTGGGCTGTTGGGGGCCGGATGGTCAAACCTGTTGAAGAACAGGTTTAACTGGTTGGCCTGTTCCAGCGTCCCCTCCACTGCAGGGCCTGGATGTTTGTAGCCCATTATCATTGTGAAGCCTCCCCACACCTCCCTGGAGCTGCTGACTTGTAATTTCCCCTCCAGCTTGTCCTTGTAGGCGTTCTCAGCCAGCTGAAGCTCCTTCTTTAGCTCCTTCTGAACAGCCTTGGTCCCCTCTGTGTCCCTGGCCATGAAAGCCCTCTTCTTCCTGTTGAACAGGGTTTTAATGTGTCCTGTGATCCAGGGCTTGTTGTTGGGAAAGCAGCGTACCTTTTTGGTGGGTACGATGCTCTCCTCACAGAACCGGATGTAGTCCGTTATGGTGTGAGAGAGTCCCTCGATGTCCTCACCGTGGGCCCTCTCAAACACCCCCCCAGTCTGTAGTCCTGTAACACTCCCTCAGCTCCTCCTCAACGTCTGCAGACCACTGCTGTACAGTCCTGATGGTGGCGGGCTGTCTCCTAACAACAGGCTTGTATTTGGGAACCAGCCTGATGAGGTTGTCAGCTGTGCGCTTAAGATCAGACTGGAGACGTAGCCACTTAAAAGATGGCTGAGTAGCACTTGCTATCTTCAGACATTTGTGTTTTTTAAGTGTGCCGTTTTGGAAAAAAAAAACAAAAAACAAAACATGCCCTGTTGCGCATTGTCACTCGCAGCCAGTGAGGACATTCCAATATAAAACAATCAAAATGATTTTGTCACTGACGCTCGTATCGTGTTTGGAGGGTGTAATATGTAGGCTACACACATCCCAATACATTAGACCTCTTTGTATTGTACATAATACATTCCCTCTAGATTTTCTTTGTGAACCCCAACCTTAAAGTTCAAATCACAGCTATGATGGCAGTTCAGCTCGTTATCTGTGAACCTTACTGAATTTATAACTTCTCCTTGGTTAACACAGGTTCCTGTGATCAGGAACTCAAGCTTAGCCATATCTCACTTTTTGTGTCATCCTGCTGCAGCCGTTTCGGCCAGTCAAACTCTCTCCCCACCGCTGGCTGTGTCGGGGGCAGCGTGTCGGCCAGGAGGAGCCTTCGCCAGTTCCAGATGCCCTCCAGGAGCTTGCCGGGTGCCAGGCTGGGCCTGCTGGGTAGCGGGGGGCTGCTTGGACCCACACCTCGCAGCTCCAGCAGCACACCCACCGGTCCCAAGCAGGGGAGACAGGTGAGTCAAAAATATTCACATTGAAGGAGCTGGAATCAGAAATGTTTTTACACATACCTATTAATTGATGATCAAAATGCTTGCTGATTATGGTAATTTAATAGTTAACCATTAGTCAATTAAATGTTGCAGCTCTGGTTTATTTCACTATTATTTACAGAAAACGGCAAAATAATAGAATAATGCACAATCATTTTTCTGTTTATTGTGTTCTTATTAGGTCTGTCATTTGATTGAGATATTTTATCAGGATTAATTGTGGTAATTCTAAATGGATCTTAAGTGGAGATTTGTCAAGTATTTAATATTGTTGTCAACATGGGAGTGGGCAAATATGTTTGCTTTATGAAAATATATGTATATATTTATTGTTGGATATCAATTAACTACACAAAACAATGACAAAGCCTCAATTGCAATTTAGCATATAAATATGTTCAAATCAATAACATGGCAAACTGCAGCCCAATAGGCAACAACAGCTGTCAGTGTGTCAGTGTGCTGACTTGCCCCAAACTGCATGTGATTATGTGGGCATGTCTGTAAAGGGGGGTACTCAGAACACATTTTCATTCATTCCATTGGGGCGGCAGTAGCTCAGTCTGTAGGGAGTTCGCTTGGGAATCGGAGGGTCACCGGTTCAAGTCCCGACGTGCACCAAGAACTGAGTGTGAAATGGTAGCTGGAGAGGTGCCAGTTTACCTCTTACCTCAGGAGCAGCCCCCTCACTCTGACATCTCTCCATTAATGCGTGTATAAAGGTCCTGTTTGTGTATGTATTTCAGGTCTGCATGTACTGTGTGAAAAAATTAACAACAGAGTGTAAAAATTGAATTTCCCCTCGTTGGACTAATAAAGGTTGTTGTTCTTCTTCTTCTTCATTCATGCATCTTGAGGTTAAGGGACCCATTTGAATATGGCCATGATAGGTATTAGTTATTTAGCCTCCTTCACGACAAGCTACCATGGTTGGCACATGGTTGGTACCAGTGGATTCTTCAGGTTTTCCAGCTTCACATGGTACCAATATCTTCACTATAGCTTTATAGCTTTAAAACTGAGCCTGTTACGACCTAAAAATCCCAAGTTGTGTTCAAACAAATGTGCGTTTAAGTGTTATTGATGTGTTAACTTTGACAGCCCTAGTTATTACTGTAGTTCAGATCATTCCCTCTAAAACCTGATAATATGTTCTAATACATAAAAACTAGCGGTTATCTAATGGCATTATTGTGTGTGTCGTGACTGGAATGTCAGTGACGTTCGTGACTGCACACAGGAACATTTAGAAATGTGTAATCATACATTCCAGGATGTGTACAATAACCTGGGCAGCAGAATTCCTTCTTCAGCACGTATTCGGCCTTAAATAGACTTTTTTTTATTCCATGACAAAAAAATGCGGGGTTAGGAAGAGGAGCAGCGGTGGTGTTTGGCGAATGAAGTGAGGTGGATGGAACTCGTAGGCAGGTCACCCCACATACCAGAAGGCCTGCGTCAGTGCTGAACACTGAAACAGGAGGAGCTGTGGCGCTGTTTCAGGCCCATCCTGGCACACTTTGGTCTGGGCTGACCCAGTTCATAGGGAACCTCTCTCTTTCCCTCCCTCTCTCTCTTTCTCTCTCTCTCTCTCTCTCTCTCTCTCTCTCTCTCTATCATCCCTTACAATGGAAGGAAATACCTCAGTTCCTTCTCTTCACGTTGGACCTTCTTGTGTGGGACTGTACTGTAGTGTGGATGTGTAGCAAGAGAGAAGGAGGGAGGGAGGGAGGGAAATATGTGAGTCATAGTTTGGGAGAGGTAGCTGTGGTGTTGGAGGAGGAGGGGCAATGAGAGGGAGAGTTTATATGAGTGTGTATGAGAGAGAGAGGCAGTCAGAGGCAGTGAGAACAGTGCACAGGCATTTCCTGTTTTTCCTTGGCCCGTGGCACTGCAGGGCCATGAGGGAGGGGGGTGGGGGTTGCAGAGGGAGAGAGGTGAGGGGAGGGGCATGTGGTAGTGGTGTTGGGGGTATAATAGGCAGGTTACAGTGAGGAATTCATGTGGTAAGCATCTGAGACTGTCATTAGATGTGGGCCAGACATCCAGACAGAAGCTGTGATCTCACACTTGCATATTAGTTTATAATATACCTGTTTGAGCAGTGAAAGTTCAGCAATGTGTTAAAAGCTACAATGTAGAGAATGAGCGTGAAGCAAGAGGAGGACCTTTCAGCATGAAATTTGTGCATCAGTTTCTGTCATGTCAGTATTTAAAGGACCAGTGTGTAGTATTTAGGAGGATCTATTGGCAAAAATGCATTATAATCTTAATAAGTATGTTTTCATGAGTATAAAATAACCTGAAACTAAGATTGTTTTTGTTACCTTAGAATGAACATAAATATCTACATAGGGAGCAGGTCCCCTCTCCGTGGAGACCGCCATGGAGCCCAGAACGGCTTGGGCCAGAGTCGATAATGTGACTCGTTGCCGTCGATGCTGCTCCCTCGCTCTTGCTTCACCACTCACTTCCCACAGACGCACACTCTACACACTGGCTCTGCTCCAGACGGCTTGAGAGAGGGACGTTTGCGTTTTTGGGCTCGCCACTGCAACACGCTTGCCAACACGGGAGAGGCCTCATTTAGTTGTAATCTCCTCACCTCACCTCTAGATAGCGCCAGATCCTAAACTCAGCACTTCTAGATAACCAGGTTATCCAGGTGTGGACGCTTGATTGTACACTGGTGTGGACCAAAACAAGAGGAGGTCTTGGACCGTTTCCAAGCGAAACACAACTCAGGTTGTCTGCGCAGAGCTTTGTTGAGATGGACACAAGTAAAAGGCAAGGTTCACATGAGTGGGAGAGGACTGACCTGGACATCTGGGCTGAAGAGACCTGTCACATTCCCCGATTGGGTCGGGGCATGAGAGGAATAACAGTAAAATTAAACTGGGGGAAATTAATCAAGGAAACTGAGGTGTAAGCAAAAAATACAGAGGGATTTACTAACCCAAGACAAAACAGATTGTCGCTACAATCTATAATATAAAAGTTAACATGTGCCACAGTTCACACACACATTACAAAGTAGTGAGCGTAGTTGTCATATGACTACGGCCACTGGTCCACTGACACAGGCTGCCACTCTCTTGCTGTTTTTTATTCCCCAGCCGTGATTAGCAATACGATTCAACTGTGACCAGCCACCCGCTGCAAGGGCGGGGGGAAAGGAGGTGCCTGGGGAAACACATTGGCATAACAGAAAACAAACAGGCAAATGGACTATGGCTTGTGAAAGCACCCTAAAAAGAACAAGTGTTATTGACTTCCAGTTAAAAACTATAGCAACAGATAATGTCTAAATACAACATATGCTCTAACTTGTACTGTTTTGAGTACAGTTTTGTACTTTCTTTGTACCATAAGGAACATTCAACACAGATATTATATTTTATTGTGCATGATCTAATTAATCCAACACAAAATTGATTTCCAATTCAGACAAAACTTACATTAAAAAGTAAAGCAGTAAAAGTCTCAAAAATAGAATTGAGAAACTGCTTTAGATAACTTGTTTATTCTGACACGTTTTATCTAAGCATATTTTCTATATTAAGTTTAGATGTGTTACTGCCTTTTGAGAGCCAAAGCACAAATCGTATGTCATCCCAAAAACTAGATTAATAGATAAATAGATTTTAACTTCTGCCATTAAATGATAGGTTGATGATGGTTTTTTTAACTATGACTATGACACTAGTCCTACAGAGGTGTTTCAAGAGGTGAATTTAATGCTGTTGTTAACATATAGTATATTCTCCTCAGGGTCTCTGGTTTGCCAACCCCGGGGGGAGCAACAGCATGCCCAGTCGGACTCACAGCTCCGTGCAGAGGACCCGTTCCCTGCCGGTTCACACCACACCACAAACCATGGTCATGTTTCAACAAGCCGGTAAGATACACAGGGAAACATGCTGAAAATTGTTTGTTGTTGCTGCCGGTAGTTTATTTATTTATACATTGTGTATTTTATTATTAAATATTGGCATGCTATATCTTCCACATCTGAAATGAAAAATCATGCATTGACATTTTCTTTTCTTTTACCACTTTATTCTTCATTTAAAGGCAGTAATATATCCCATAGTGTTGTACTGTCATGTCACTTCAATGCTCTTGATCGTGCTGTATTTGCACAAATACAATCTGAGCTTTAAATAGCCAATGGATGACAGATATTTGCTGTAACAACACACATTGATTGTTTGTGTAAAGTTATTTGATTCAGATTTTTTCATCATGTTCTCTTCTTCATAAAATTCAGACCTGAGGGTAGTGACGTGTTTGGTCTAGGTGCTGTTGACCCATTACGATGTTCATTCTGTGGGTTATGGACTAATACAGTTACCAAATATGTAATACAAAATTTTACTTTCATTACTGGAGTATAGTCCTAAAAACAGACGTTGTCTCACTTTATCTTAGAGACACAAACCCTTCCTGTTTGGATGAAGGTGTTAACCAAATCAGGGCTGTAGTACTCTTACTCTCGGTCTTACTCTCGGTCTTACACCAGTCTCGGTCTCGTGCCTGGGTGGACTCAGAATTGTCTTGGTCTCTGGCTAGGCTATTGAGAACTGGTCAGGTTCTTCCTGGCTGTTGATTCAGGATCTGTTGTAGAGAACATTACCTGATTCTACCAATGTGGTGCATAAAAAAAGACCTCTCTGCTTAATGTTTGTAGACTGATGATAAACATAGTTTATAGATAGATTATTTCTGTCCATCCTAACTCCTTAATCACTATATTAGCATTATGGTGTTGAACAGGACTCAAATTGCTCTGTTGTTTTTTGTTGTTGTTGTCTCTATAGTTGAGAGACTCAACAAGAGATCCCTTTGAGCATGCATTGTTATTATTTGTATTATTCTTAGAGCAGTTATTCAATAATAGTACCGCAGCTATAAGTAGTAATACAAATAGAACTAATAACAATAATCAAAAGCAGTGGCTGTAATAGAGTGATGATAGAAATATCAGTAATAATAGCAGTAAATAATAGAAATATCAGTACTACTGATAATAAAAAGGCTAATAATAATGACAGTAGTTGTGATGTTGAACTTATGAATCTTAGAACATTGACTTTTAGTGCTGTTCACTGTCTCCATGGTATCAATGTGAAAAACCTGTTATAGCACAAGAATGGTGTATTGTTTCTCCCAGAATACACTGGAAATAATTGCCCAGTCAAATAGGCAATATTGATATTTATGCAAGATTAGATGTCATTACACAAAAAAATGAACAATAAATACAATTAAAAATGAAATTATGCCTATTTATTTAGGGGTAATTTTAAATTTTAGAGGCCTTTTGGTGGTAAATGTTGAATGGACTTGCATTTATGTACTACTTTTCTAGTCTTCCAATTACTCGAAGTGCTTTATACTACACATCAGCATTTGCCCTTGCACACACACATTCATACACTGATGGCAGAGCCAACCTGCCCATCAGGATCTAATCTAAATACTCATTCACAAACCAATGGCTTAGCTTTCAGGAGCATATTGAGGTTCAGTATCTTGCTCAAGGACACTTGATGGATAACCTGCTCTGCCCTCTGAGCCACAGCCACCATAATAGAGTGATAATACAAGTGTCCGTAATAATAGATAACAGTAATAATAATAGAAATATGATTACTACCAATAATAAAAAGGCTGATAATAATTATAGTAGTTTTGACATTGAGCACATGGTGCTCAGAACATGGTCTCGCCCTGAAACACCCTCTCCACATAGACTCGGGTCACGATAACCATCAGTGCCAGGCAGAGTGACCTGTAGTAGCCTCTGTTGACTGGACTTTGTCCCACAGGAACAATGGACAGAAATAGGACAAGCTGGGGCTTCCTCCACTCGTCTCTCTCACACACACTCACACACTCTAGAAATGTCATCTTTTTAGAATGAAGAGAAAAGACATATTTTAAAAAAGCAGGAGGGAAGTTGTAGGGAGAGTGGACACTGTGAGAGAGGAAGAGACAGAGGCAAGGAGGGAGGAAGGAGTTAGAGGAGTCTCACAATGAGGCTCTTTGTGCAGTGAGGACACGGCCCTGGCCTACTTCCCTTCCTTCTCTCCCTGACTCACTCTCTTTCTTTACTGTCCCTCCCTTTTCTCTCCTATGTCTTCGTTTTTGACAACTCTGCGGAGTCATGCACTCATAGCTGGGTCTCAGCCAGAGTAACTGATTTGAAAGGATGGATACCCCCCCCCCCCATCCATCTCTGACTCTGTCCATACATGTGTGATCTGACTTCCTCTTTGCCAGCAGATGGATAAAGAGACTATTAAGTGAGACACAGGAAAGAAAATGAGGGGATGAAGGAACAAGTGTGTAGAGTTTACTTCAGGGTGTTTGTGTCGCTGTAAGTCTGTGTGTACATGGGGTGGAGGGGTGTGTGGGGCGGGGGTGGTTGGTGTTGGAGGGATTTGGAGCCTATAAATAGTCCAGTGTGGACTACTGGGCCTAACTCAGCTTTTCTCTCAGGCCACAAGGGATTTTCACTGCCCGGCCTGTGTTGAAGACTCAGCGAAGGACTAAATGGCTGAAAGGGGTTGCTAGGCTGTACTGTGCCCCAAATACAACCCTCAACAGACACACACACTCCCTCTTCAACCTGAAACCCAGCCCTCTACAAAGCAGTCTCCACCCTGCTCACAGTTGAGGCCAAGGCAGGCAAAACCAACTAGCACCCCACTAGTGGGGGCTTTAAAGGGACAGTTTACTCCAAAATCTAAACTACAGCACAGTCCTGAATGGATAAATAACGCAGCTACTAATGTTAACAGAGGTGCCATTGAGTTACAGTTATGAGGCGTTTATAGTCTGCTCAGGAAAAATGATTACTGGGGGAAGGTAAATTACAACGTTATCATGATGTGCTCTAGACATGCACACACATTAATTTGACAATAGACGCCATGCCCCTGCAGTCGTTATTTCGATGTAGCATGTGTGTCAGTGGTGGAGTTAACTGTGGTATAATCTGATTATTGAGGCTGTTCTCTGGTTGAGTGGACAACATTGTCCCATTTAAACTGATCTGAATTCTTTTCTTTTGTTCTTTGCCAACTTATCTGGTTAGAGTGTTCCGATCAGGATTTTTGGGGCCGATCGGTGGAAGCAGTATCGGCATTTTCATGTTTTTCAGGCAGGCGGAAAGTCTTTGTAACATAGGTCAGCATAGGTCATGTCACAGGAGTCACAGGGTCTGTTTACTGATTGGATGTAGATCCTCTTTGGCCACAATTCACTGTTAAAAGTTCAAATTTTCTTTTTGACCGCACTTACTGAGCACGGGAGCGGCCACTGCTGCTTTTCATAGACACTGCATGGCAACTGGATGCAGGCTGTACTTTGCAGCTTCTGTGATGTGAATTTGGGGTTAGAGACATGCTCTCCTATCAGCCTCGTAATACAGAGATCCCACAATACTGTTGTTAAGTGTAGTCCCACCGTGACGGCTGTCCTTTTTACACCGACGTTGATTCAGTCCTGTGAACTACCACTGCTGCCGGCTTAGCGACCAAGCAGCAATGACCCCCTCTACAAGGGGCTTTACAGACACCATTGTAGTGGCGCGTAGAGACATTTTCTTACATGGTTTATGTCATCTGATCAGACCTTTTGATCGGCTATGATAGCGACCACCAATCAAACTGTTAATCATCATGATTCTGTTAGAATACAATCAAAGACCTCTGATTAAGAGTGTGTGCGAATTTGTTAAACATGATATGCAGCTTTTCAGCACACGAGGAAAAAGTGGATACTGATATTTTACATAACTTCTGCTGTGGAGAAGGTTCCTTCACCTGCTGAACTGGACCTGCTGTGACCATCATCATCAGGACATTTTGTCCACATCACTTGTTTATTCAGAGTATAATTTAATCATTGTTTCTGATGTTGCTTCACTTTTGTTTTTGTGTCTGTACAGATCTTCAGTTACCAGTGACTGAGCCAGACATCAACAATCGCCTTGAGTCTCTGTGTCTGAGTATGACAGAGCACGCCTTGGGAGGTACATAAAATGCAGTTGTTCCAGACATTAAATGTGCTTCAAGAACATGGGAGGCTCTTTCTGTCTCACATTTTTTCATGAACACTATCCTGTCCTGTGATCATATTCAAGATGGGATGTTTAAGTGGATAATAGATTCTGTACATGATGATTATATTGTCCAGGTTTCTGATGACACTGTCATTGCAACTTCAGAGACCAGTTCTTTCTCAACGCTGGCTTTTTTGTGCTTGTGTTAAAGTTACTGGGTTAGCTTGCTGAACAAGTCTAGAACTATAGTCCCACTGTTCATATTAAACTTTGACATAAACAAACATAAAGATGAAAGCAGGAAACTCATACTCCTGCTTCCATTCATCTAGCTTCAGTCATAAAAGCTTCTGCTAAGGCCAGCAGTTGATCTGATTCCACCAGAACTTCTGTGTTATATTTAATGCCAAATGCTAAGTGTGCAAAAGCCATATCAGTTAATGAATCATGATTGGTTTAGGTCACTTTAGTTGATTAACACTGATCTTAAGGCTGACTGGTCTATTCCAGCACCCAGTCAGGTATTCTGTGAACAATGTAGATTCTGGAGTTTTCTTGGAGTTTTCCTCCCTCTCTCTCTCTCTCTCTCTCTCTCTCTCTCTCTCTCTCTCTCTCTCTCTCTCTCTCTCTCTATCTCTGTCTCTCTCTTTTAGCGATTATTTGAATTCAAAACACTGGTCTCACATTAAGCAATAATGGATAAACACTCATCAAAAAGTACAGAGTGCTTCGCAGAGAGAAAATGAAATAAAATACGAGTAGCCAAATTGAAATAAACAAGAAATTAAAAATCAGTAAAATAAACAGCAGCTCAGATAAAATCTGGATATGTTTTCAGATAAAAGTATGTTTTCAGAAGAGGCTTGAAAGACGACGCTGTCTCTGACACTCATATTTCCTTGGGCAGTTCATTCCAGAGCCTCGGTGCCCTGATCGAAAAGCTCTGTCCCCTGGTTTTCAGGCTGCTTTTTGATTGTCATAAGATCCGAGAAAGAGACGATAGCCCGCTAGACAAGATACAAGCATTTTTCTGTGTTGGTATAGATGGCGAATGTTATGAAAATGACTTCAAACACATAAAAAGCACTTTGGAATCTATCTGTATTATACTGTAGTGGAAATGGCCTGAGTCAAGCCAGTTGCTGGGTGTGCAGAATATTCTCATGTACCGTGAATCTCAGTCCCCCGCAATCTAAAAAATCGACTGAGGTGCAGACAGTGGGCCTCAGTGCTCAATGCAGAGCACTGGACAAGTGCTGCTTTGTGTGTGTGTGCGTGTGTGCGTGTCTGTGAGAGCAGAAGGAGTGCATATATAATTGAATAATTGAACAAACTCTTTGTTAATCAGAGTTTTGCATTTTTCTCGTCTCTCAACCCAAACATCCAGCCAGCCATACTGAGCTTCAGAACATATCTTGAACCATTTCCAACACAGTATTTTCATGGGTATAAGGCAAAGGATGTTGGCATTCTATACAGCATTTTATTCTGTGTTCTTTGCTGTGCTGTCCAGCAATAGCTCACAGTGACATTAACCAGCCATTTCAGTATCATGATGGAATAAAATTGTCCACCAGTGCATAGCTTGATAACATTTTCCTCTTCAGCCACACCAGAGGCAACAGCTGTCAGACTGTTGTTTTCCTCTGAACGGCTCTATCAGTATTTTTACAGATGTGTTGTTCTCTCACCATGACAGTGTGGACTCCGGCCCCTCGCTGTCCACCAAATCAGAAAACGCCTCTGGCCTTCTTTACAACTCGCTGATCACTACTTCTCTGTTCATACAGGTTTATAGTAATTATTCCAAAGAATCTCACAAACCTGGTAATGCTCAGTCATTATAAAGAAGGCCAGGAACAAGACAATGCACATCATGAAGAGTAGTAGATAGAATTACCCTTAAATAAATATAAGACCATATTACCATTTTATTAAACTTGAATTTGTGAGATTATTAGGAAATCTGTTCCACAGGCAGAGAGGGCTACAAAAGCTAAAGGCTCTGCATTGCAGTTATATGGCAAGCACCATGTAATTGGAAGCATCTCTAGACCCTTACCTCTCAGTAAACATTGAGGCTGGGTGATATGGCCAAAATCCTGTAGGTGATTTCATATCATGATATTGCATGTTTTCTGGTAATTCAATAAATAAATAAATAGTCTCTATGTAAGAACCACATGGTAAAGACTATTCTTTTATACTCTTGTGTGAATTAAATACTGAATATTTTCTCATTTTAAGAACTTGAATGCAAAATGAAAACAGTTTTAAATGAATTTATAGAGAAAAGAGAAGAGAAAAAGAAGGAAATGCAGGCCTACCCCGTATTGCAATAGGAACAATATAGAAAAATCTATATGATAGACCTTTTTGCATCATTTTGGCAATATTATATATCATCTTATTGCCCAGCCTAGTAAACATGATGACGTATTCCTGTGGGCAGAGCGTAGGTGGATGAAGAATAAAGGTCTTTACACAAGTCTGTATTTTTCATCCAAAACGACATTGTATCAATCACATTTAAACACTAACTCCAAAACTTTCGTCCATCATTAAAGTTTTCTGAATAAGTTAGATTTCTGCATCCATCCAAAAGACAGAAGAGGTTATTGGACCACTCAGCTGCCGTCTGTGAAAATGTCATCTTTCAAAATGGCATGATAAACATTCACTTTGTCTCCCAGCATAAACCACTCTACAGCAAAGAAATAAGGGATAATCACAACACCAAGATGACAGAATAGATAGAAAGATTAGACAGTAGTGCTCGAGGCAGCTAAAGCTAACTTCTTGCTAATGTCATTCATTCATTAGCCTGGTTCCACTGCACCAATGATATTAATTCAGTCTTGTACTGTGAATTTACGCAAGAAATATAATAATAAAATGCATCAGAGTCTGTGTGCAAGGTTTCTGTGATTCTGTAATGTTTTTTTTAATGAGATGGAAATATGGACTTGATGTGCAGAGACTTTAATTCTCTGAACATGTTGGCTAATGCTAACCAGCATGTTCTGTTGCCTTCTTTTTTTTTGTTTTTTGTTGAATGTGAATATTTTGGAATATGTACATAAACTGACTCTCCGGAGCTGCACGTTAGTGTTAAGAGAATGTTCAGAGTTTCACAATATTGGTAAAACGTTTCAGAGATGGAAGAAAATGTTGCTAATAGTTTAGCTACTGCTAACCACGGCAATGGTTAGCAGAAGGCTACACTATTAGCAAAATTTTCTCTCTATCTCTCTTAATTAATAATACTTTAGCCTCCCCCTGATGGCTGATTACAGTTAGGGAAATGCTAAGCTAAACTAATTGCAAGGTTTTCTCTTCTATTTCTGAAACATTTCACTGATATTATAGCTCGCCAGAGCCTCGAATCACAGTTTGTCATGTCAAATGTACAGTATGTGATATCTCGCATCTGGCACCCAGCATCACAGCAGGATGACATTTTGGATGTGTAACTTTAGCCCACTATTCTGAGGTGATTTGTGTTTGCCTCCAGTTTTTCCCTTGTTTTGCCTCTGCTAACGCTGTAATGTAATCGTTACGTTGGCTGTATAAAGGTCGATTTGGTTCACATAGAACAAGCAAACTGGACTTCAAGTTCCTTCGAGATTAGAAATCTTTCTCTGCCCTAGCTTGTTTCTGAATAAAAACGCTACAAGACAGGATATTAGTGTTAGGCGCCATCTCACTGATCACTGTTAACGCCTTTTCTCCTCTCTGCTGTTCCTCCTCAGACGGTGCTGACCGCACATCAACAATATGAAAGGAGGACCTCGATGCGAACAGTAGGACAGCGCGGGTTCATGAGGCTCTCTCACGTTAAGTCACTACGAGGTCACCAGCCCTCCTGTCCCCTCTCCCTGTAGCCAATGGTAGAGTTCAACCAAAGGATCGGGCAGGATCCAAGAAACACGAGAGAGCCGATCCTCAAACGGCTAAAACAAGCTGTCACACTGGCACCGTCCATCGGGTCGGAAACAAGCACTCTTCCTACTTCGCCAGCATGCTCACCGTCACCTGTGTCTGGGTGAGGAGAGAGAGAAAAGCATTGAACACGGCCTGGACAGTGTGTGAATAGCACTACCCCCCACCGCCCACCCACACCCCACTGGGATGCCAGAAGCAGTGCTGCAGTCCAGCAGAAGGGAGGCGCTGGCCTGTGGATCAGCCCCAGTGAGACTGAGGCCCTTTCCCTCTCCAACACCCTCTGGTCCCCGCACATCGACCACAGCTTGTGCACCCTTCAGATCTATAACAGTACCTCAGCCCCAAAAACCAGATGAAACAAGCAGGACAAGAAGGACGCAGTATGGAATTTCCGTGACTGTTTTCAGTGAGCGTCCAGCGAGGAGAGCTCGGGAAGGCCTCTCGCCCAGTAATGGGTGGCAAAAAAAAAAAGAATCATTTATTTGTATTGTATGTATTTATTGTTTACATAATGATGCTACTTTCAAAGGGTACAGAAACATGTATGAATTTCAGGTATGAATTGTGTAATATTCTGTAAAGCCTTGGCTGTCTACCAGATTTACGTCCCACGAGTAGCCATCACGCTAGTTTACAACCATTGTGCTTATTCTTTATTTTAGTAGCCAACAGCAAAGATGGCTTAAACATTTACAAAGTGAGAGAGATCTTGAAAGAGAGGAGGAAGTAGAGCGGATGTGTGAAAAATGATGTGAGGAAGACGTGGAGAAAGACACAGGAAGTAGTAGAAGAAAAGAATCAAGCTGAGGTGATAATGGAAAGGGAAGCGGATGTTTAAAGGAGAAAGACATCAGAGGCGGGACCTTTGATCGGCCGAAGATGACGGGAGGAAGATGATGTCATGTCTGTTCATGTTGTGAGAGTAGGAGGATGTGAGTTTGGCAGCGGTCAGTTAGTTTATCCACAGCATGTACTGTATGAACTCTTTGAGCCTTTGTAGGCGCAATACATTGAAAATGTAGGTTTTTTTTATAATGGGACATTAATGTCGTGGGATCTGTCTGCATGTTCAGATACTGGGTTTAATTATTTTTTCTAAAGCAGGGTGATATGCTTAAGCTGCATGTTACAACTATCTTTCTCGGAGGAAAGGAAGCTTGTGAAAAGTGAGAGAAGATGGCAGGAAAAGAAAACACGGGAGGTCGATTTCACTTGGATTGTGTTGCAACATTGGAGAAATCACACACACACAATCCATGAAGGGTAGTTTTCCCAGAGATTGTCTCATTAGTGCTTACCTCCACCTGCTGGCCAAACACAGTCATGGCGGGGCAGACGCTGAAGTCCATGGACACACAGGCAGATCATCCATAAATCATTTATGAGGAAATATCAGTGCAGGAATCCCCTCAAAGATTTCCCATCTAACATGGTCATCTGTCTGCTCTGTCGGTGCAGGCCTACGTGGAATTTATTCTTTTTTTTTTATTCTGAATCTCATGGTTATTCTGTGTCTTAATATTTATCCTCAACAAGTTTATTGTGTCTGGGATACAGACTATAAGAAAAGGTTTATATCGAAATAAGCTGGTTAGGAAACTCCCCTCTGTGCCACTTTCAACTGAGCATGTACGCTGAGAGTCCTGACCCCTGATCGGTTCATCATCATCGAGGGGTATTGATTATTATTATTTTTTAGTTTCTTTCATTAGTTTGTTGCAATTCTATAGTACTTCCTTTGTACCCTGCACTTGATAATGTGATACACTAAAATCCAAATGTTCAAGGCTCAAGCAACAGTTTTGTGCTTTGGAGCAAATGGAGCAGATTTGAAGAGATGAGATTGACACTCACTCTTTACTACAGAGCTTCGGTCTTGGTGAACAACAGTTGAGTGTTAGAACCACAACAGGTGGTAATGTTGAACCCCACAACGGACATGAAAAAGCTCCTGACGCCTCTCATTGACCTTAAATGATTTCTGTTTGTCTGATGATGGATGTTGGAGTTGAAAATCTCTTTTCATGTCATACGCAGCTAAAGGACCACACCAGAGTCTGTGCATGTTTTGGCCCTTTTACCACTTATTATGGTTTTAAAATGAACTTGTATAGTCTTGACACTTCCCTGAGAAAGTTTTTCCATCACAGCAAACGTTTTTAAGTACTTGATAATGCAGTACAGTGCACCTAAAAATGAATGTTTGGCATGATGTTTACTGTGATGATTCACTTCCTCGAGTAAGCTTCAGATTTATTCAGCCTCACTGTAAAACCACAATAGAAAATGCTGACTGCCTGCAAGTTTGGGAAAACAATAAATAAATCTAAAATACTACAGTGGGCTGCACGGTGGTGCAGTGGTTAGCACTCTCGCCTCACAGCAAGAGGGTCGCAGGTTCGATTCCGGCTTGGGACTCTTCTGTGTGGAGTTTGCATGTTCTCCCCGTGTAAGCGTGGGTTTTCTCTGGGTACTCCGGCTTCCTCCCACAGTCCAAAGACATGCTGTTTAGGTTAATTGATGACTTTAAAATTGCCCGTAGGTGTGGATGTGAATGTGAATGGTTGTCTGTCTCTATGTGCCCTGCGATGGACTGGCGACCTGTCCAGGGTGTACCCCGCCTTCACCCAATGCCAGCTGGGATCGGCTCCAGCCCCCGCGACCCCTAACAGGATAAGTGGTTGACGACGGATGGATAAAACACTACAGTATGGTTTAAACAAGTAGCCAGTGTTAACTGTGTTAAAGGAGCAGTGTGTAGGATTTAGGTGGATCTATTTGTAGAAATGGAATGTAATATTCACTGCGTTTCACTTGTGCATTTTATTCGTGCATAATCATTTGAAACTGCGAATCATTGTGTTTTCGTTAGCTTAGAATGAGGCGTTTATATCTTCATAGGGCGTGGGTCGTCATCACAGAGTCTGCCATGTTTCTACAGTAGAACAGAACAGACGAACCAAACACTGGCTCTAGAGAGTGCTTTTCACGTTTTTTCCAGGCGACAACCTCCAGTTCTGAAAAGTGAAGTCAATGCTGAAGTGCCTTTAACTTGCATTCTTTCCAACAGCCAGCAGGTGGCAACTCCTGTGGTTGCAAAAAGAAATCAGATTGTATAGAAATCTATGGGAAAATGAGCCTACTTCTCACTTCTTATTTGATTTATTACCTCAGTAAACATTGTAAACACAAGTTTATGGTCTCAATCATTAGTTCAAAGTCTTCCTCAATGCAGCATGATGTTCATTTAGTGGACCCATTTAGAGTCAAATAGACCATAAAGCAGGGGTTGCTTTAGGGGGTGGCTACTTCATGATTGACAGGTCACTAACATGCCATTGTCTGGGCTGGAAGTTGTCCCTTTCTCAGTGTGTTTTCAGTTCATGAAATTTAATTATAAAATATTGGTTGCATAAAAATAACTTCTTAAGCATTCAGTTGTATGTAGCTCCACCCTTTCATGTTACTTCTGGTTGCAGAACAACAAGATGGCAACTGCCAAATGCAAAATGCTGAATTCGAGGTTTCATAGTGGCAGTTCACAAGCCAATGAGTGACCTCACGACGACTATGTCCACTTCTAATATACAATCGATGGTTTTTACGTTATCGTAGTTCAACACGCTCTGAAACAGATGGGTGAGCGGGGGGTTATTCAGCTGGTTGCAATTTACAATGTCACCATTAGATGTCACTAAATCCTACACACTGTTCCTTGAAAGTGGACTAAAACATGCAGACATTCTGTGAAGGTACCTTATTGTGACATCTGAAGCCCGAACTGCCATCTTTATTGGTTGAATGTGGCTTCAGATCCAGTGATGGTGGCTTGAGACTGCAGTCTGGATCAGTGCACACACACACACACACACACAGATAAAGTGTGTCGTGACATCGCTGCAGACTTTTGCCTCAGTGATTTCTGCTCTTATACGTTGAGTCTATGGGAGCGCATCAGACGTCACCTGTGCGTTTGTGAACGAAGATGAAGATTCCACCAAAGCATGAATGTGACATGAACTGATGTCAACAATTTTGTTTTTTCTGATGCTCCTCGCTGAGAAGCAGCATCACGTCTCATCATAGACTGTTTCAGTGTCACTGCCATATGAATCAGTACTTAAAGTAGATACAATTATTTATTCTTTTTTTCATAATTTTTGCAGAGGTGATACTTTTACTCATTTAGGTGTATTATTATTTAAAGTACCATGTGCATTAACATGTTATGGCTGGTGACCATACGTACATCTCAAATATTAACATAGTTATTGTTGACTTTGACTGTTTTTCTTTTTGTTGTTGCTGTTGTTTAACTATAATCTTGTTTGTATCTAACAGTGTCATGTTGAGGATATTTTATGTGAAGCTTCACTGTCGGAGAGCAAAGAGCAATAGCAGGTCCATCACAGAGACACTGATTCACATTCGCTTACAAAAGTCACGTCAGACGACGCGCTGGCAAACAACAGTGGTCTGTTGTTGTTTTTGTTGTTGTCGTTGTTGTTGTTGTAGTCTTTGGCAGGCCAGGAAGTAGACTGGTCCTTTCTGATCTGGAGTCTGAACTTGGTGCTGTGGACATATTACTACCTAACTGTTTTGTCCTCTGTGGGAGAGGTGACAATTGTAGGATTCAGTGTACTTTAAAGGATAAGGCTGGCGTTAATCTGTATTTGTCTTGTTGTCAATGAATCCCACGAAAAGACAACGTTCAACAGAGTATTAATCTGTCTGTCAATACTCTCTGACTTCCTGTATGTGGCTCTCAGCTCCAAGACCATGCTCCAAGTTGTAAATATTAAATATTTCAGAACATGCCACAAATATTTAGTTTTATATATTTTAATATTTAGGTTAGTTGGAGGACAAAGTGCATTAGTTTGAGACGACCGTATTTTCCGGACCATAAGGCGCATCGGATTATAAAACGCACCAGATTATAAGCGAAACAAAGCGGTCAGATAAGTCAAACTTGATTTTATTAATTTAACAACTCAATAACTTCAATAACTCTCAACATTTTTCAGTTGGAACACACAAAATACAAAACAATACACTTACTTTCAGTTTTTTTCACTTCATTCCTCATCCACAAATTCATCAAATCCTTCATCATCAGTGTCTGAGTTAAACAGTTGGGCAACTTTGGCATTAAGCATGCCTGAATTCGTCTCGTCATTATCCGACTCAGTCTCAGTGCTGTTACTTAGCTGTTCAGTGGTGATTCCTGCCTTCGTGATCCATTGGCAGAGAGTGGAGTAACTCGCCCGGCGTTGCCTCCCTGTCTTGGTGAATGTGTGTTTGCCTTCTGTCATCCAACGCTCCCACACAGCTCACAAACTTTGAATGACCTGTTGACACCAATATCTAGCGGTTGGAGTTTAGTTAATCCACCCGGAATGACGGCATGCTCCGAATTAGTTGTCTTCACTTTTGTTTTGACAGTGTTGGTGAGATGGGCACACGTGGAGTCGCAGATCAATAAGATAAGATATTCCTTTATTGGTCCCACAGTGGGGAAATTCACAATAGGGACGGAGAGTTGTGGAAAAAGCCGTTTGGTCTCTTGATTTTTCACAGCCACTCACTCAATGATCTTATCCTTGCAGTAGGTGTGGAAAATAGCTAGCTTTTCTTCGTAATCCTTTGGCAGTTGCTGCAAGATGGTAGTTTTTGTGGGTATGGAGAGATTATGCCTTTTCATAAAACAAAAGCACCAAGAAGGACCTCCTCGAAAGTCGCTGATTTTCATGTCAAGCGCTACGGCTGCTGCCTTGAGTCGAATAGACACTGTAGAGACGCTTCTACCTGCTGCTCTCTGTTGAATAACCCACTGTTCAATTTTGTCTTCTAACTGTGGCCATCTCGCTTTGTTCCCTCGGAAACTCTGTTTGGTCTTCTTTATGTGGCACAGGTCATCTTCTTGCTTCCTCCACTTCCATACCATTGATTCATTAATATTAAATTCTCACGCCACTGCTCTATTCCCATGTTCTGCTGCGTGACTGATAGCCTTAAGCTTGAAATCTGCTTCGTAAGCATGTCTCTTCACACATGCCATTTTGGGCTCCTTATACACACACGATAATGTTAAGGTGCCTATATGTCGAAGCACAGTAACAGTATGTATTACTCCACGAGGCGCCTGACTGCTGTTACCGAAATGCTCCAACAATCCATCCAGCGGTGCAGCTTCAAAGCTTCCCCGGGGCCTCCTCCCAGCTGGTCGTGCCTGGAACACCTCCCTGGGGAGGCGCCCAGGGTGCATCCATACCAGATGTCTGAACCATCTCAACTGGATCCTTTCAGTGCGAAGTAGCAGCGGCTCTACTCTGAGTCCCTCACGGAGGGCTGAGCTTCTCATCCTGTCTCTAACGGAAGCCAGCTGCCCTCCTGGGAAAGCCCATTTTGACCACTTGCACCTGCGATCTTCTTCTTTCGGTCATGACCCAGCCCTCATGACCATAGGGCTGCAGTACCACCCCGCTGCTCCGATTCTCCGGCCAATCTCACGCTCCATTGTTCCCTCACTGAGTAATAAGACCCAGAGGCACTTGAAATCCTGCACTTGGGGTAAAGACTCATCTGCAAAAAGAAGCGTTGAGATCTTGAGTACACCAATCTGCAAACCCTCCTCCCCCCGACTATGCCTCGATATCCTGTCCATGAATATCATGAACAAGACTGATGACAAGGCACAACCCTGGCAGAGGCCAACCCCCAACCTCATAGTCTTTTCTTCTGTAGATTATGTAGCCTATAAATATGATATATTGAGATAAAATTCAGTTGTACTGACAGAATACACTAGAGCACAGAGGCTGTGTCCCTGCTGCAAGGCAGACAAGCACTCACGTTTTCCTGTATATTCATGTGAGGAGCTCAGAGATCTGCGGATCCCAGCAGGACATTAGTTGAGTAGGTGGTTCTTAATGAGGCCCTGAACACATTCACTCCACAAGGCTAAAAAAATGTGGCCATATGTGGCCCAGATCACCTCTGAACGTGGACTGAAAGATCTGTATCTTGAGTGCATTCACACCTTTACTTAGAGCTGTCCACTTGTGATCAGA
Source organism: Pterois miles (assembly GCA_947000775.1). Taxonomy (NCBI): domain Eukaryota; kingdom Metazoa; phylum Chordata; class Actinopteri; order Perciformes; family Scorpaenidae; genus Pterois; species Pterois miles. The sequence continues at coordinate 5,157,566 of CAMQGK010000479.1, read as the reverse complement.
TCACTCAGGACACATGTTAATATCAGGTGTGAACAGGGCCAGAATAAACTACGGTGTGTGTGTGTGTTCATGGTGATGAAGGAACATGTCACCTAGTGACCGTGAGGCTCACTGATGTGTTTTAATCGAGCTTTATGGCTCAGAGGAAGAAGAGATAACAGGTTTTGATACACACGCAGTACTTGTTAGTTAGTTAGTTAGTTAGTTGTTGATACATCTACTGTTGGTTTTGGTCTTTTCATGGGATTTGTTGACATCAACAACAGTAGAGACTATCACCAGGCATGCCCTTTAAACATGTTTTACATCACTTGCTGAAATAATCAAACCTGCAGACAGTAATGTAATCAAAGGGATTAATGAAACTGTTGTACTTTTGCAGTATTTTTATTTACATTCATATCACTTTGCCATGTTTGAGTTATAAAGGTGTTGATACAAAGTTCAGGAGATTTATTTTTGCTTAAAAACACTATTTTTTTGTCTGTGATTGACACCGTTTAAAGAGTTTATGTGATTTTTCTTGGTGATATAACAGTAAAGTTTTCTATTTAGAGTTCAAACTGACACCACAAACTGACCTCCAGTTGCCTGCAGCATCTCGGGGTCAAAGAGATGTCCATGAGGGTTACAGCTCTGAGGTCTGGATCATTACACATCTCTTCAAACCAAATGCTTTGTTTTTATTTGTTTCTAAATGCATATCAGCTCTGTGAGTGTCCATAACGCTGTGCACACTGCAGTATTAACAGTTAGATAATGCCTTGATTCCAAAAACATTTAATGTACTTTATGTCAAGACATACATATATGCTGTTTTGTATCTTTTATTTTTGTCATAGATTCTGCAGTTTAGTCAGTTTATGTTGATATGGGATGCCAAGATCTTTTTTTTTTTTTTTTTTTTGTAAATTCAGCAGCATCCATTCTGTAACAAGTGTTACCGCTTGACTGTGCTCCTTTTATTTCATTTAGTTTTATCTTATCAAAGAGCCGATGTCCTGTATTGACTGCAGGCTTACGTATATATTTGACAAAAGAATATTGTATGTTTAATAATAAAAAACTCAAAAAGACCAAAAATTGAAGAAAATGCAGAAAAAAAGAAAAGGAGAAAATGGAGGAAAAAATTGTAATTTATATTTTAAAAATGCATGCACAAGGCTGGGAAAGTCATATTTAGAATAACAAATGGCAGTGCCTTTTTTGTACTCAAGACATTCACCCCAAATGTAAATGGTTTTATATAGACTTTAAAAACTGTAATGTTACAGGATGAAACAGGTGTCGGGTCACGTTCACACTGCAGCAACTAGTCTCCTCATTCAGATTCCTGTATGATCAACCATGTTTTAATGTAGATGCAGTACTGGGGGAACACATCAATTATTCTGTTTATGGAAGCCGAGAACGGCCACGTTTTCAAGTAATTTTTTAATGCTGTTATCTCGAGATGACGAAATAATTAAGTCATTATAATGAGAAAATGAGCTTTGTTATCTTGAGATAACCAGATTAAAAAAAATAATAATTGCAAGCACATCTGTCGTCAACTTCAGGGCTGTAGTTTTCCTACTTTTCAAAACTTAAATTTAAGTAAAATCCATATGTGACCATATTATTGATGCTAGTTTTATGTCACTACCATAGACTGTACCTAGAGATGGACGACATGACATCTCTCCAAAAGTGAAGCTAAGGCCTCTTGATCGACCCCTGGTAAATAAATAAATCCCACCTCCTCCATGTTAGCGGATGGGACATGGGCCAAACAAAAATTCAAAGTACACAAATACATTTTTTCCCAAAGATGGTTTCTGTCATTTTAAGTAGTTCTTATATGCTGAAGTGTGTTCAGGTGTTCATTTTTTTTGATAAGGTTGGTTTTAATTAGTTATTTTATACTATAAAAAGGGGGTGAGACGTCATGATCGAAATCTGTGAGTCTCTCTCATTGACAAGCTTGTGATTGGCTCGGCGGGTGACCTTGATACAGCAGCTTCACCACCCGATCACTACTGCACAGACCGGCTCCAAGTGACATCAGAATCTCAAGATGGCAGCTCCTGTACCTGGGATACTTTGGCTTAACTTCTGTATAGTGGGACGAAGTGGAGACGTCATCCATCTTCATATACAGTCTTTGGTCATTACCCACCGAACTGATCTCCAAACATTTACTTGTTTTATTTTCATAGAGGACAAAGAAAAAATTAAAAGATCACTAATTTTGTTTGTGTTTGAGGAGACTTGCTCATTGTCTGAGGTGACCTTTAAGAAATATACAGCAGGGCTGCAATTAATAAAAATATGACTTATTTTCTTAATTAATTGATTAATCGTTTATCCTAAAAGGTCAGAAAGTAGTGAAATATGCCCTTCATGTGACATCTTTAAATTCCTTATTTTTCATCAAACCAATAGTCCAAACCCAAAGATATTCAGTTTACAACATTGTAAGACAAAACATTTGAAACCATCAAATGACTTAAATGATTATTGAACAACATTTTCACTTCACTCGATTTGACATTTATTGTTACACATGGATGAGTGTATACTTGTTGTGGCGCCATCTGTGGTCTGATCAGTGGGAAGTCGAGTTAGGAGTCTGACAGCAAGGTGCATTTCACCAGTATGCTTCATTAGATTAACACTGGCATTATGAAATGGATCGGGTATCAACCAGACATTAGACACAGTTTCATTTTCACTGTTATAAAAACCTTTGTTCAGTCACATTGGGCCACCAGCAGCAATGATAAATAAGTTATCTTATTACACGGCTTTGTTGACTACTCAATTCTGATTGGTCGATCAAGGCATTTTAGTCTGTTATTTCTTCATAGCGGACCATTGCTATGTATAAAAGACTGTTGCTATGGGTGCAGTTCTGATATTGGACAGTGGCTGTGTAATAAGCAGGATAATGTACAGTGAGTGGGTCATTCTTATGAAATAAACTGCTTAAGGGCAACGAGAGACCTCCACTTCGAATTGGGGTGCTGTATCGACCTGTCAGGGTTTATGTCACAATAATAACCGGCTTGCTGTACATTATCCCTTAATTATTTTTCACTCAAACTGATTTCTGCAAATTGTTTTCTGTTCTGTTAATGTCATAGATAACTCATATTTTCCGCTTATAGTTAAGAAGTCATTTTATTTAGATTGTCATGTACTCACATTGAAATACTCCTAGATACTAGATACCCCTTTATATCAGAGGATATCCAGAGTTTAGGATCGGTATCAGGAGAGAAAAGGATCTCATCAAGTTTCATCAAAATCCAACAAGTAACTTGTTTAAACCCGATGGCACAAATCAACCTGAAAGCTAAATTTATTGCACATGATTGACAGCTCATCAGATGTCTTTTACAACCTCACAGCCAAAGTCATTTTCAAAATAAACATTAGTGTATTTTAGCCTTTTAAAACTTACGCCGTCACTAATTAAAGCAGTGTCATGAGAAAAACGGCAGCATTGGAACACAATCTGAATTGTGTTGACTCTGAATTGAAGGTGCAGTGTGAACGAGGCCCATGGCGGTGATCTCAGTCTGTTGTTTCTGTATTCTGTAGGTACTTCTTAATGCTGATATGAAGTTATGAATTATTGTGGTCTGTACAAAAACATATGTGAATGAATGTGTGACAGTGTGTGTGTGTGTGTGTGTGAGAGAGAGAGAGAGAATACATTCAAGTGTTTTTCAATGTGTCTTGCTAGTAATTTTGTTGCGACGTACCAGAATGCTGTGACTTGGCATGCCCCTGTTATACATAAAGAAAGGTTGTAACTCCTCCAGTGTGTCTGTGTTTGTGATTCAAATACACACGGCAGAACAGGGCCCAAGGGTGATTTGAACAAAAATGGCCTTGAATGTTTTTATTTTACTTTTTAAAATTACACATCAATTAACCTTAATTCAGCCAGTGTGACATTTGAAGTAGTAAAACGGAGATATCTTACTCATTTTCAGGTTCATATTTGATTTGTGGGTTTCTAATAGAACATGTTTACATGCTTTAGTATTCAAAAAACCGAATCCTACTGTTCTTCAGAATATACCTGTTTTCACCATCTCTTCACACTCTTTTAGTGCTTGTCTCTTTAAGACCGCAAGATTTAAGACTGACAAAGCCCACTATTATGCTTGTGAAAAAAGAAAGAAAGAAAGATAGTCCTTTATTAGTCCCACAGTGGGGAAATTCAGTTTTTACACTCTGTTGTTCACACAGTACATATACATGCGTCAATGGAGAGATGTCAGAGTGAGGGGGCAGCTCCTGACAAGCGCCCAGAGCAGTTGGGGGTTTGGTGCCTTGCTCAGGGGCACCTCAGCAGTGCCCAGGAGGTAACTGGCACCTCTCCAGCCACCAGTTGGTCTTGGTCCATGGGGGACTTGAACCCGGGTCCTCCGCATCCTAACCCAAGTCCTTACGGACTGAGCTACTGCCGCCCCAAAATATGGTGCACCTTTACAAAAGTAGTTCTCAAACTGTGTGCGGTATGTGACATAAGAAGCGAAGCCACATCTGGATGGCTTGTTGAATCACATGTTTTCTGATATTCAGCCAGCCCACAAATAACTGACTGGGTTGTATTATTATTACTACTATTACTATTATTGTATGTGCACAGGCACTGAGTTCATATATATATATATATATATATATATATATATATATATATATATATATATATATATATATATATATATATATATATATATATATATATATATATATATATATACACATGTGTGTGTGTATTTATTTATATATATATATATATATATATATATATATATATATATATATATATATATATATATATATATATATATATATTGTGTGTGTATTTATTTATATAAATATATATATGTATTTATATAAATATATATGCTGCTACTGTGCGCTGACATTACAATGAAATGAACTATTGTCTTTCAGTTCTTCTTTTCAGGACAAGTTCTATTAGTATTATTATTGTAAGGATGGCCCCTGAGCAAGGTGAATGGTGTTACCTGTGACGTCTGAGATGATGGACAGGGTGGACTCAAAAGCAGAGTTCAGAGAGCAGGTTCAGGTGGAAAACAACGCTGGTCTTTATTACAATCAGGGTTCGGTACACAGGTAATCAAAAACTCAGTCGACAAGTCCAAGGTGGCAGGCAGAGGCAGGGTCAAGAAACAGGCAGAATGGTCTAAACACGAGGAATCCAAAAACATGAAGAATGCGCGAACGTTGCTACACGAGGGAAGACAAGGCGATCTGGCACAGGAGGAAAGGGAGACGCTGCTTAAGTACTAGTGAGGGAAGTGACTAACTATGGACAGGTGGACATGATTAGGGGCGGGGGCGACGATCAGACACAGGTGACTGGTGCAGGTAACTGGGAGGAGGAGGTGCTCAAACGTGAAGGAGAGAGGCATGCAGGACAGGGAGTGAAGTGCACTGCAACGAGAGGAGAGGTTAAACATGTCAAAATAAAACAGGATGTGCATCAAAATAAAAGCATGCAACACATAAATAAACTAAGTCCTGCGGAACGTTACAGGACCCCCCCCCCTCCAGGGACGGCTCCAGAAGTCCCAGGGGTGTTTCTCTGTTGTCTGTTGAATTCTCTGATGAGTTCTGGGTCCATAATGTTCCTGGCCGGTACCCATGATCTTTCTTCGGGACCGTATCCCTCCCAGTCCACCAGGTATTGTTTACCCCTACCACGGGGGCGAACGTTCAGGAGGCGTTTAACCGTGTATACCGTGCTCCTCAGTAACATCTGGCGTACCCTCCTCCAGATGCGCTGACAGCGTCTCACAAGGGCCTGGGCTGAGGGGACGCTGCATTCGGCCTCCACCTCTGGGAAGAGCGGGGGCTGATATCCATAGGCGCACTGGAAGGGGGACAGACCAGAAGAGGAACACGGCAGTGTATTATGGGCATACTCGATCCACATGAGATTCTTGCTCCAGGAGACTGGATTCTGTGCCACCAGGCATCTTAATCCCGTCTCCAGTTCTTAATTTAGCCTCTCCGTCTGGCCATTTGACTCAGGATGGTGGCCAGAGGAGAGGCTAACAGAGGCGCCAAGAAGGGAGCAGAACTCCCTCCAGAACTGGGAGATAAACTGGGGACCCCGGTCCGACACCACATCCCTGGGGAAACCGTGAATACGAAACACGTGAGACAACATAACCTCCGCCGTTTCTTTGGCGGAGGGCAATTTAGGTAAGGCAACGAAGTGAACCATCTTGGAAAACCTGTCCACTACAGTGAGTATGGTGTTGTTACCTTCGGAGAGGGGCAAACCAGTAACAAAGTCCAGGGATATGTCGGACCAGGGCCGATGCGGGACGGGAAGAGGGTGAAGCAGTCCAGCGGTTGGTTGATGAGATGCCTTGCTTCTGGCACATACTGGACATGCGGCGACGTATTCCTTCACCTCTACCTCCATCTCGGGCCACCAGAATCGCTGTCTGATGAGAAACATGGTCCGACGTACTCCAGGGTGGCAGGCGATCCGGGCTGTATGCGCCCAATGGATGACCTGAGAACGGACATTTTGTGACACAAACGGGACACCCCTCTGGTGCCGACACATGGGTTAAAGCTTCCTTAACAACGTTAACAATGTTCCAAGTGACAGCACCAACAACACATGAGGGAGGCAGAATGAAAGAGGGTTCACTAGGGGTATCTTCGGGATCAAATAACCTGGATAAGGCATCGGGCTTACCGTTTTTGGACCCCGGTCGGTAAGACAGCGTAAAATGGAATCTGTTAAAGAAGAGCGCCCATCTAGCCTGTCTAGAGTTGAGACGTTTAGCGGTCTTAATGTACTCTAGATTTTTATGGTCTGTCCAGACCAAAAATGGTTGTTCTGCCCCCTCTAACCAGTGCCGCCATTCCTCCAGGGCTGCTTTCACGGCCAACAGTTCCCTATTCCCGATGTCATAGTTTCTTTCTGCTGGCGTAAGCTTCCTGGAAAGGAAAGCGCAGGGGTGAAGCTTATGGTCCTTGATGGACCGCTGAGACAATACTGCCCCCAAGCCGGTGTTCGATGCATCAACCTCAACCACAAACTGGCGCTCGAGATCGGGGAGAGTGAGGATGGGTGCTGTGCTGAAAGAGGTTTTTAATCTCTTAAAAGCCTCTTCAGCCTCAGAGGACCAACGGAACTTAACGTGAGGAGAGGTTAATGCATGCAGGGGGGCAGCAATGGAGCTGAAATTCCTGATGAATCGCCTGTAAAAGTTGGCGAAACCGAGGAATCTTTGAACCAATTTGCGAGAGGTAGGAGTCAGCCAATCAGCGACTGCACTAACCTTGACGGGGTCCATCTGAATAGTGTCGGGAGAAACCACAAACCCCAGGAAGGAAACTGTTGGCACGTGAAACTCACACTTCTCAGCTTTGATGAACAGCTGGTTTTCTAGCAGCCTCTGGAGGACCTGGCGCACATGGTTCACGTGGGTCTGTTCGTCTGGAGAGAAGATCAATATATCATCAAGATATACAAACACACTGTGGTTCAACAAGTCTCTTAATATGTCATTCACCAATCCCTGGAAGACAGCAGGGGCGTTAGTTAGACCAAACGGCATTACCAGTGTGCCCACTGGGCGTGTTGAATGCCGTCTTCCACTCATCTCCTTCCCTGATGCGGACCAAGTGATAGGCATTTCTCAGGTCTAATTTAGAAAACACCTTGGCCCCTTTTAACTGTTCGAATGCAGAGGAGATGAGTGGAAGAGGGTATCGATTCTTAACAGTTATCTCATTCAATCCACGATAGTCAATACATGGCCGAAGGGTCTTATCTTTCTTTTCAACAAAGAAAAATCCTGCCCCTGCTGGGGAGGAAGAGGGGCGGATAATACCTGCAGCCAAGGAAGAGTCAATGTACTCCCTCATTGCCTCCTGTTCGGGGCCCGAGAGGGAGTAGAGTCGACCCTTAGGGGGCGAGGTTCCTGGTAGGAGGTTGATGGCACAGTCATATTCGCGATGAGGAGGAAGGGAGGTTGCTCGAGTCTTATTGAAAACCTCCTTTAGGTCGTGATAACACGAGGGAACCCCCGCCAAGTCTGGGGATTGCAAATCGGCTGTACTGGCTGCACTACCGTCTTTGATCACTGGGGGCGTCGTGAGGTCGCCTGGTCTCTCCGAGGGAAGAAGATACTTGCATGTTAGTTTGCAACCCCCTCCCCAACTTAACACTTCCCCAGAAGACCAATTGACGTGTGGGTTGTGTTTTTTGAGCCATGGTAGCCCCAAGATAAGTGGGTGTGCTGCAGACACGAAGATGTGAAAAGTCATTACTTCGGTATGGTTATCAGCAATGCTCAATCTCACCGGCGGGGAGTGATGGGTGACGCGGCACAGGAAGCGTCCGTCCAGGGCGTTAGCCTCCAAAGGCTCCGCTAGGGGGACCCCTTGGAGACCCAAGTCCTTCAACAGCTCCCTGTCCATAAAGCTGGCATCGGATCCAGAGTCGATTAAAGCCCTCCGCTGCAGGGACTGGAAGGAAGAGACAACTCTAACCTGTGTGAGAGGTCGAGAGGAAAGGTTAGTAGCAGAGGTGTGGCTCATCAGAGTCCTCTCTTTCACTGGTGAGCCCTTTCTTTTAACTGACAGTTAAGCAGGAAGTGGCCATGTTGGCCACAGTAAATACAGCGACCCTCCCGCAGACGGCGCTGTCGCTCCTCCAGAGTCAGCCTTGTATTGCCAATCTGCATGGGCTCTTCTGAACCATTAGGAGGCGACGGAGGGACCTCCGATGACGTCGGCGGAAGAGTGCGCCAGGCGGGGCGCTGGGACCATTGCTGCCTCTGCGGAGCGGGCGGTGGAACTGCAGGTCTCCGGCGTTCTCTCTCTCTCTCCTTTCCTCTTTCCCACAGGCGATTGTCGATCCGAATAGCCAAGGCGATGACAGCATCCGGGTCTCCAGGTAAGTCCAGCGGAGCCAGCTGATCCTTGACTGCATCTGAAAGTCCGTGCAAAAAAGTGTCTGGCATCATTCCATCCGCTATCAGCCGCCAACGTGCGGAATTCAATGGCGTAATCAGCGACTCTTCTGTTCCCCTGCCGGAGCGCCACCAATGCTCGAGCGGCTTCTCTACCCGGCTTGGTATGATCAAAAACTTTTTGCAATGTGTCAGTGAACAGTCTCAGAGAGGAACATACCGGGGAGTCTCGTGCCCATTCTGCCGTCGCCCACGCTTCAGCTCTGCCAGCGAGGTGTGTTATGATGAATGCCACCTTTGAGCGTTCCGATGTAAAGTGCGCCGCTTCCAGCTCGAAATGAAGGCTGCACTGCACGAGGAAGGACCGGCAGTTATCGGAGTCTCCGGAGAATTTCATCGGTCTGGCAAGGTGGGGGGAGCCGGTCGGGAGCGGGACCGGAGGAGGCACGGGCAGGGATGCCGGTGGGGCGATTGGCTCGGGAGCGGGGACCGGAACGGGGCCGGCAGCTGCGCCAGGAGACTGGTGAGTAGCAAACATATTCATCAGCTGTTGCATCTGTGCTCCCAATTGATTTACCTGTTCACCCATGGAGGTGCGGAAACTCGCTTGGTGGTCTGTCAGCTGTTTGACTTCATGGCAGACAGCGGCGAGCTGCTCTCCATGCTGGTGGAGCTGCTTGCCGTGGGTGCGGATCGTGGTCCGAACCTGATCTGAGCTCGCTGAGTCCATGATGGCCAGATCGTTCTGTGAAGTCTGAGATGATGGACAGGGTGGACTCAAAAGCAGAGTTCAGAGAGCAGGTTCAGGTGGAAAACAACGCTGGTCTTTATTACAATCAGGGTTCGGTACACAGGTAATCAAAAACTCACAGTCGACAAGTCCAAGGTGGCAGGCAGAGGCAGAGTCAAGAAACAGGCAGAATGGTCTAAACACGAGGAATCCAAAAACATGAAGAATGCGCGAACGTTGCTACACGAGGGAAGACGAGGCGATCTGGCACAGGAGGAAAGGGAGACGCTGCTTAAGTACTAGTGAGGGAAGTGACTAACTATGGACAGGTGGACATGATTAGGGGCGGGGGCGACGATCAGACACAGGTGACTGGTGCAGGTAACTGGGTCAGGAGGAGGTGCTCAAACGTGAAGGAGAGAGGCATGCAGGACAGGGAGTGAAGTGCACTGCAACGAGAGGAGAGGTTAAACATGTCAAAATAAAACAGGATGTGCATCAAAATAAAAGCATGCAACACATAAATAAACTAAGTCCTGCGGAACGTTACAGTTACCACTGTGCCTTTAAGTATCTAATGTAAAAGTACTCATGTAGTAATATATGGTACCTTCAAATGGGGTTGTGTTTACCATGTTTACGAGAAGATTCCATATGAATGCTCCCCCTTCATGTCGTGTTCACATCCTTGTTAAGTGGAAAGTTTCTGAAAGCTCTGATTTCACGACTTGTGATGTGTTTGTTGCCATTGTGAGAAATGGTGGAGCCCATGGAAGTTCATTTATCAGTGCATAATGAATGAATATATTTTAATTTTAGTCATATATTGTTTTTCCTGGTAATTTTATAATATGTCTGAAGAAAATGTTGATATTCTCAACAACCTCATCTTTCCCCTCTGTCATTAAACCTTTGCATTTCCTGCATTATGTTACCTGCATACTAGCGTGCTAAATTGCTAACATCTGTGGCTTCTAGATGCCGACAGTAATGTTAATATCACCGTTGCTTAGCTGCAGTGCTCTCATGACTTAACCACATAAACGCCAAGCATATCATGTATATGACCTCCCCTGTTGTCAACATGAGCTCACGATTTCCATTTGAAGGCACCAAGATTCCCTCAGTGTGTTGAATGTGAATGTTTGTGATAAAGTGAAGGATGAAGTGTTCCTTTATCTGTTGAGAAAATCCTCCTTCTGAAGCTAAATAAACTCTTTAAAAATCTTCTTGGATCATCTGGAAAATGTATCGTCACAAAACTGAAAACCTTTTAGATATGTATGGTTCTCACAGGACAGTGATGCTACAAACATATGATGATCTGATAGACCATGATGCATTGCTGTAGATTAAACTAGAATGGCTCTTGGAGAGCACAGACCTTTACCAAGGTGCCCGAGTGTGATTGCGCCCTGCCCTGTTCAGCTAGCGCCATCATTCACATGTCTTTTAGTTTATGTTGAGCTCAGCTGTACATAGCGGATCAAAACACTTCATTTAAACCGGACAGAAACTAAATGATCGTCACTCTTTCCAACAATCACCAAGTGTGCTTTGGGTAAATTCAACTCTAATTTCACAGTTTGATGTGAATATATGGCAACTCTGCAGTTTGGTTTGATTTGAATGGGATGACCCTTTAACTGTACAGGTAAATATATTCAGTGACCATTAGCTCTACCGTGTGGCTGACTTACATCACTGAGACGTCACCCACTTTGAACTAAACATAAACACATGAAAAACATCAAAATATCATAAAACTGAGAAATTTGTATTGGTTTATAGATTTTTTTTTTTACTTTATCCTGCCATGAAATAATTTGATATGTCAGTTTGTGAAATATTTGTTTATACAAAAAATATAATATTAAAAAATAAGTTGGTGGATATTATTTACGTTAACGTTTTAAAGTTTATTATAGTAAATGGACATACTGACTGTTTCAGTGGGATTGTTTTGTGAGCGAACATTTCCTGTTTTTAAAAAGGAGCCTGACCACAGTTATCTGGCCGACGTGTTTAAATGTGAACACACTAAAGATTCAGGTGCTGCTGGTGAACCTGGCACGTATCACACGTAGCGGACTGGTAATGAGGAAATAGGAAGTAGACTGTTGGAATAAGTATTCTTTTATATTGTTTATTCATCTAAGTTGTCCTTTTCTTCTTCTGCGTGTGCTTACTTGTGCTTTAGTTATCATTGAGTGACTGTGACCTTCTACAGATTAGAATAGGTCCATCAAGTCCTGAAATATGCAGCTATGCAGTAAACATGCTAAGGATGCACTAAAGATTACATTCTTGCTTTGTGATTCTGTCTAAAGAATGTGCCTGATATAAGATTGTGTGACTATGCAAGTATTACTGACTGCCAAACCTAAATAAAAGGCCGGGGGAGACCAAGACTCTTTGGAGAAGGATTCTGTAGCAGCGGTGTTACAGTATATCCCATACTGTAGATGTATCAGGAAAGAGACGTCTAACTCAGCAGATATTTTCATTGAGGTAAATCAACTCCCCAGTATGAATACTTGAATAATCAAGTCAAGTCAGTTTTATTTGTATAGCCCAAAATGACAAATCACAATTTTTGCTCTACAATTTGTACAGGATACGACACCCTTTGTCCTTTACGGTGTGACGCTCTCATTGGATAAGAAAAAACTCCCCAACCAATAGACAGATCTGCAATAGATGTGTGTACAGAGTACACATAATGAAAATACAACAGGCAATAGGCAATCCATAGCCCTCATTTAAATCTTAAAAGTTGTTAAACGCTGCTAATAGCTGAAGTCCTTCAGTAAGTAGCTGTGTAATAAGTGGTATAATGAACGGCTAGCTGTATCACATATCTTTAGCTGTATTACATATCTTTACATAGAGAGTAGGTGTTTGCTGCTATACTAATGCTCTGAACATTGTCCAGAGAACTTTTAAGTAAAAGTCCTGCATTCCAAATCTTACTTAAGTAAACGTACAAAAGTACTGTCATTAAAATATTCTTTAAACACAAAAAGTAAAAGTAGACCGTACTGTACTGTTACTGTATTTCAAAATAATATACAGTATATACTAACATAGGATTATAATTATTGATGCATTAATGTGTTCACTTTAATGTTGCAGCTGGTAAAGATGAAGCTAATTTTAATTACTTTATACGGACATCATAATGTATTAGTTTATTTCTAATTAGTTGATCTACAATTCACACAATAAAATAAAATGAATAAGAGTACTTTCCATCACCTTGTTACCAGAAGTTCATTAGACGGTGCTCAACTCAGTTTTCTCTAAAACAGATGTTCAGAATATGAGATGGTGTTTGTATTTTCTACCTGCCAAAGGTCACAGGAGATCTGAATGACTGCGCTTGTGATGTGGAAACCATTGACAGCTTTAACAACAACCGGCTCTTCTTCAAACTTCAAGCTCTGGACTACTTCAGGTTCTACAGAGTGAGGAGACCTGATGCACACACACACACACACACACACACACACACACACACACACACACACACACACACACACACAACCTGTACTTCAAAAATGGAAAATTGCAATTGGAAATATTATGAAAATAAATAAAAGAATAAAGAAATAAATTTAATAAAGAGATAAAAATAAAATTTTATAACTAAAAATATAAATAATAAACATATACAAGAAAATATGCACAAAATACATAAATATGTATTTTTTTTAGAAATATACAAATATATATATGCAGGTTAAGATAAAAAATAAATGTATATTTTATTTTTCTTAAGATTTCTGCCATGTATTTTTTTATGGCACTGCTACTGCAACTCCCCAGTCCCTTACCTTATTACCTTAACCATTACAACTAAAAGCCTGACCCCAACCCTAACCTAACCTAACCCTAATTCTAACCTGAACCCTAAAACCGAGTTTGAATCCTCAAACAGTCCTTTGACGCTCTATCCAACGTTTGAAAAAAGTCTCACTAAAACTGTACTACATGTCCACAGACAGACAGATATGAACTGGTGTGTTGCTGAGGACTATGTTTCGACCCTCTGTAGGTGGACCTGAACAAGGCGTGTCCGTTCTGCGTGGTGAGCACTCACTGTGGTCTGAAGGACTGTACTGTGAAGCCCTTTACACCTGTGAGTTCTTCCTCTCATCTCATCTACTTGTAATACATATACTGTAAACCGTATGTGTTTTTTTTTTCATATATATATTTTTGTTTTTCTCTTTCTGCTCCAGAGGGGTACCAGAGGGGATCAGATCCTCCCCCCACAGCAAGGTGAGTCATTCAGGATCAGCTGTTGCTGGGCAACAACTTGGGTCCATGTTTACTTCCTGTCAGCTGATGTCATTCACATATAATGGAATAAACTGGGACACATCTGGCGTGTTTACATTTACAACTGTGAAATGAACAATAGGGTGAAGTCATATGACAATTTTTTGAGGGGGATTATCAAAAGCTGATTTATTTTTGGCATACCAAAACACATTTTAGGGTAACTAATTCTGAGTAAATTATAAGAAATATCAGGATTATTTTAGAAATACAATCAAATCAAATCAACTAAAGGCACTATAGCAAAGTGTGGTTTTACAACAAATGACTAATTTGTTGGATACCATAGTGTTTTTTACATAAAGGATTAACACATTTTTGGGGTTATGAAGAAATTTGGGATTTGGGGGACACTGTAACAATATTTTGGTATATAATAATTATATTTCTAGGTAATAGATTAACAATATGGGGACACTACAAATGTACACTTTTTAACATTGCAAAAAGAACATCAAACAGGACTGTTTAAAAGTGTTCAACAGATAATAATCATAATCACCACATTAGCACATACATCATCAGTTTAGTTATATCCTACTGTATAAGTAGGATATACCGTAGTGTTCATCAGTGTGTGTGTGTATGTGTGTGTGTGTGTGTGTGTGTATGTGTTCAGCAGCAGTAGTGTTCATCAATGTGTGTGTGTGTGCGTGTGCGTGCGTGTGTGTGTGTGTGTGTGTGTGTGTGTGTGTTCAGCAGAGGCTAACAAGCAGACGGCTGAGTGTGAACAGACGGAGCATCTTGGAGCTGTAGATGTTTCTTTGAGGTGAGTCAAGATAATATGAGATCACTGTTAAACATTAAAAGTCCCATATTGTAAAAAGTATGATTTTCATATATTTTATATCATAAACCAGGTTTATGTACTTTATAAATACTATGAAAATATCAAAATGTTTAATATACAGAGAAATACACACAGCCTGCGTTCAGAATTTCCTGTTGCAGTGTATTTAAATGACATCAGCTGACAGGAAGTAAACATGGACCCAAACTGTCAGTGTTTCAGACAGAGGGTAAATACAGGTATTTTCAGACAGACAGTATGAGGGAAATAAAGGGTTTTTTTCAACATTGCAACATGTAAACGTTCTAGTAGAAACACAAAATGCAAATATGAACCTGAAAATGAGAAAGATATGGGACCTTTTAAGACATTACACAAATAAATACTTAATACTGATCCTGTGCAGTGCATGGGAAATATAATATAATATTTGAGCCTAACAGGTGAAGTTGAACCAACAGACTTCGTTTCCAGGAAACACGACGACGAGGCAGAACGCTTCTGTGTGGTCGACGATGCTTTTCATTCCATCAGCTGACCAAAAAATTGACTTGATTCAGTACATTAGATGCCATATCCCATTTATAAGAGTATAAAGTATAGTTAATAAATAAATATAGTTAATAAAAGATGGAAAACACAGACCTGAATGACACATTTCAGATTTATGTATTCCCAGAAGTTATCCTCCATTTTTATTTTTGATTTGTGGCCAGAATGCATAATGTTTTAAGTAGGATAGAAAATAAAAAAAAAAAAAAAGTAGGGTACAGGATGGTAAAACTACACCATATCTTAATTAACATAATGGAAAGAAAAATAGCACTGAAAATGGATAAATATATGGAGAACAGGCGAAAAGCATAGAGTTCATAGAATCAAATGATGTATTATTTGTGGGTGATGTGATGGAACACAGATGTGTATCTGGTGGAGTATTGTACAAGGTGTCTGCTGGTGTCTAAATCTTTCTTCACCTTTAACCTCCATCTTCTTTAGTTGTGATCACACTTGGTTGATAGAAGACATTGTTGCAGTGACTCACAGCTGACTAGAGTGGTGCTGTTTCCCAGAGGAGGACTCTCCAGACTCCCAGTATGTGGACCTGCTGCTGAACCTGGAGCGCTTCACTAGCTGCAGAGGAGACCAGGCAGATCTGGAACAGCATCTACGAGGAGAACTGCTTTAAGTAAACAATATACAGAATATAAAACTATTGTAGCTCAGACCAGAGCAATATCTTTTGTATTTCACAAACTTCCACCTGAAAAGAGTTAAAACAAGAGTCTAGTGGTGAAAAGTAACTAAGTACATTTACTCAAACACTGTACTTGAGTACATATTTGAGGTTCTTTGTACTTTCTGCAGCTTCTAAATGTGAGCAGTTGCTGTTTTTCCTTTTAATTATGTGAATGTATTAGCAATAATGTTGAGGTGTGGACTGTTGTGATGGTGTCACTTTGGGCTCCTTTTTCACTGTTTTGACAAACAAAACAAACAATTGATTAAAGGAACAGTTTGTAACATTTCGGGGATCTATTAGCAGAAATGGAATATAATATCCATAACTATGTTTTCATTAGTGTATAATCACCTGAAATTAAGAATCACTGTGTTTTAGCTTAGAATGAGTCCTTCATATGAGTCCACCATGTTGCCCTGCCATGTTCCTACAGTTGAAGAACAGACAAACCAAACACTGGCTCCAGAGAAAGACTCGTGTTTTTACGTACCTGAAGGCTACCGTGGTTCTGCGACACACTTGTGAAACTGTGGTAACGTGAGCTGCAGAGTACAAAACCACCACTGTCTGACTTCTGTTGCTCCGGAAGCTCTGTTATTATGGTATGGATGGCCTCAATTATGTTATTAATTGACAGTGAATTAAAAATTACTTGACAACTATTTAGATGAACCTACAGTATTAGTTGTTTTTAATGCAAAACTCTATATTTTATATTATATATTTTATCAGCTCATCCACCCATCCATTCATCCATAAGAAAGTATAACAAAACAAGTTAAATTAAGAAATTAAAGGAGAAAAAGCTCAACTGTGAGCAGGAGCTAGTGTAACATGCTGCCATAGACTGCGCCAGAAGCAGAAGTTCCAGCTTCACAAATGTGAAGCTTTGCTTTTCTTGTCAACAATATTAATATTACATATATGTTAATGTACTGGTAATAATGTTGAGGTTTGGTTAGACAAAACAAAAGTGTGAAGGTGTCTCTTTGAATTCTGGGTCACTAAGATGGCATTTGTCACTGTTTTTACAAAGCAAACAATCAATCAATTTAATGGAGAAAATAATCAGCGGATTAATCCATAATGAAAATAATCATTCGCTAATTGTTCAAAATGATGTCTGCCTCAATCAACTGTATAATCCTGCTGTTACATTAATGCATGAACCTAATGATCGAATATACAGTATATTAGTATATTTTTATACTTTCAATACTTTAAGTATATTTTCCTGATTGTACTTAAATACTTTTACTTAAGTAACATTTTAAGTGTTATTTACACAGTTTCACAGTGCGGTATTAGAACTTTTTACTTAAGTAAAGGATCTGAATACCTTACCACCACTGCTGACAGGTCAGGAGACAGTCATTTCAAGCCCTGTACATTTAGTATCTAATCTGAGAAATGTAGGAAATAGATGAGTGAGTCAGAGTTCATCGCTCTCTCCCTTAACTTCCGTCTCACAGACTGTACACCATCAAGCGGCCGCTGATTCCTAACTCAGTCCACAGCAGCTCAGGAAATGAAGGTACGAGGTTCTTTATTGTTACATCTCACCATGATTCACTTCATTCAGACTGTCAGTTTAGTTCTGTTTGTGTCTGACAACAACATTATTAACTTACAGCGAAGACCTTCTACAGCTGGCTGGAAGGTGAGCTGACACTGACGGGCTTAGGCTGTCTCAGTATATGTGCCTGAGGGGTAGGGGTGAAAATTTAAAAAGGACACCAGCTGCACATGGTGGGGCACTAGCATGCAGAAAGTTTTCTAGCACGTAGCATCATGCATTATGTTTTCTCAACCATTCTTCATTTAAGGGCACTCTAGAGGGCACTTTTATCTGTCAAAGGGACATCCATGGGTACTTTTGCTGTGGTTCATTGGAACATGGAGGCACCAAGGAAGTTGTCACCCTTTGACGTTTCACTTGAAGACAGAAAAGAATTCAATCATTTATTCTCCTTCCTGATTCATGAGAAAAAACAAGATAGAAACAAGACAGAAACAGATTGAATGTGTGTAGTTTGTAATGTAAATTCTTTACAATTAACTGATTGCTTTCAGTTAATAGCTAAATAATGAGCTTTTCTCTATTCATCTGTACTTATTTTTACTGTATAAGAATAGAAGTAAAACATAGAAACATATTTTAGTGTTCTCCATCTGTTATTCATGCTGCTCTATAATTTTATTTTCCTGTAAATGTTGCATCAGTTTTGAAATGTCTGTTTACAATTTTATATAAAGTAGAGCTACAGTATACATGAATAGATTTTTAAATTTATTTTTATTTATTTACTTTTTTCTCTTACAGCACATATGAAAACAAACTTAAATATATAGGAGTAGAGTTAAAAATAGAAACTATACGAGCAATCATGTACAAAATTTCTTGGTAAAAATGACGAATTTACAGTTATTTCTCTCTTTTTTTGCTTCCCTCTTCCCTCTACACTAGTGGACTTGTCTTAATTCAGTACAAACAACACTGTCTTTCCTTTCCCACTGCTGTATTATTTGCATCTCTCCTAACCCCAACCCTCCCTTCTCTTTCCTTCAGACAGCTGGTTCCAGAAGAAATGGGGTCACAACGTGTCAGAGTTCAGACAGCGTTTTGATTCAGAGCTGACGGCCGGCAAGGGGCCCATGAGGCTCCGCAACCTCTACTTCCTGTTCCTGATCGAGCTGTGGGCGCTGGCCAAAGCTCTGCCGTTCTTCCAGCAACCGTCCATCCGGCTGTTCACTGGCAGACTGGAGGAGGACCGGAGGCACAAAGAGCTGCTGCTGCACATCCTGCAGCTGACCCGGTCCGTCTGAGGCCTGATACCAGCACCAGAACTGGGCTAGTCGATCTATCTATCTATTTATCTATAGAATAAATACATGTTAATATAAATAAATGGTTATTTATTTTATGTTTCTTATTACTTTTTTATATACAGTATCCTTATATAGAGATGTACAGTACGGATAAAGAAAAGTAAAAAAAAATAAGAAATATAGAAAGTAAAAAATAAATAATAAGAGGTACAGAATATAGCTCTTCTTTTTCCTCTTCTTCTTCTTCTTCCTTTGCAAATACAAGTAAAAATAGAAACGATACAAGAGCAATTAAAGACAAAATTATGAGGTAAAAGTGACAGATTTGCATAAGTAATTTTTATTTTACTCATAGTTTCCTGTAAAATATTTGCTAAATAATGAATTTTATAAAGGTAGTAAAGATGGAAGCAACTTAAAGATTAGAATTATTACTGTCTTCACTTCTCATTGATGTGGTTTCTTGTGCTGCTGTCATATTTATTGTTTGCTGTAACTCTCAGATCTTTCCCTCTGCACTGGGCGGCAGTAGCTCAGTCCGTAAGGACTTGGGTTAGGATGCAGAGAACCCAGGTTCAAATCCCCCATGGACCAAGACCAACTGGTTGCTGGAGAGGTGCCAGTTTACCTCTCGGGCACTGCTGAGGTGCACCTGAGCAAGGCACCAAACCCCCAACTGCTCTGGGCGCTTGTCAGGAGCAGCCCCCTCACTCTGACATCTCTCCATTGACATGTATATGTACTGTGTGAACAACAGAGTGTAAAACTGAATTTCCCCACTGTGGGACTAATAAAGGAATATCTTTCTTTCGTCTTTCTAGAAGAGACATCTCTGTTTGCTGGGATGAAAACGAAGCAGCCAAGCCAAACTGAAGGTCAGCTGCCATTTCTAAACTCTGTTCAACCTGTAACTAACGAACTAAAGTGACAAACACATTCATGACTTCTTACTGTATGTTCAAGGAGAATATGATTGAATTTATCAAACAAGAATAATACCCGGTCTTTATTACCGTGCAGGTCTTTGTGGACGTGACAAGACTGTTTATATAATTAGAATATGATATAATTTAAAATGAGACTCCCCTGTTACCTGAATTTTAAACTAAACGAGAGAAATATAATTATAAAGGACTAGTTCACCCTCTAATTAACATTCAGGCATTATCTACACACCCCAGTTCAATGTAAAAAAAAAATAAAATGCAGTAAGTGTTAGAAATGCAGATTTAAAGGCTCCAGTTGCAGAATGTATATCAATAAAGTATTATGGACTTGATAATTCCAAAAATTCTGACAGATATTATAGATTCAGCAGTTGAGATAATAATAATGTCTTCATTGCTTGGATCTGTAAATGATTTATCAACAGAAAGCATTTTTATTTTTTTAGAATATTGACTGTAAAACTGGAACACGGCGAATAAAGTATTGATTGAGAAAAGAGTAAAGTGACAAAGTACACTCAGACCATGCACCTTTTTCTTTTGTTATAAAATTAATTTAAACACATCTTTGGCCATCAAAGTGACCCGAGCTATTTTCCTTCCTCAACATCTCCAGAATCATGGACTCTGTCTTCAAGTGTTGACTGTGGGGGAAACTGCAGGCTAGTCAACAGTTATATTAGTGATGTGTAATATGATCTGTGGGTAAATGATGCAGACAAACCATTTATATGTTACAGTCTGATTTACTCCCCTGTCTCTTTCATCACCAGACTCAGGGATTAGGAACAGCGCTAAAGATTTTGTTTTCAGAGTGACAGATTGAAGCTCTGCCCTCGTCCAGCGACCCAGTTTTCAACTCAGCCGACAGGAGATCGTCTCCCTGCTCAACGCCTTTGGAAGGTCAGAGAGTCCGTTAGCATCATATATGGGAAATGTGAATACTGCAGACTTTCATATTATATCCTGGAATTAATGGCAGTGAGAATATATTACCCAAAATTCACATTTCTGTTACTGTACAACAACATGAAGTACTTCTGTTTCTGAGACTGATTCTAATCAGGTCTACTTTGCTGTTTGTGTTCTCAATACTCTTAATGAAATTCAACACTTCCTGCAGATTTTTCATGACAAACATTCCAGTAAAAAGAAACCATTACGTCGCCCTGTACAAGTGGAAGGCTTTTAATATAAATAGATGCAGGAAGCAGCAGCAGCAAAGTAACAAGTTAAAGAAGAGCAGACCAGAAAACATAAAATACTCTTAAAGCCATAAAGACATGTCTCTAATGACAGCCTAAAAAAGGTTTTCTTTGGTTAATTCATGTTCACATGTATTATGAAATGTCCTGCAGGATTTCCACAAGCATCCGAGAGCTGAAGAACTTCAGATCGCTGCTATCAGAGGAGTGATGACAACATAGAGGTTGACTCTTCTGCTTCAGTCCTGCTGAATTTATCATTCATCAGAGTTTAATAGGAAGTGGCAGAAGTACTCAGATCTTTTTCTAATGTAAAAATACTACAGTGGAAAATAGTCTGTGACAAAGTAAAAGGCCTGCATTCAAAATAGCACTCAGTATCCAAATATGCTTAAAGCACCCACTACGGGTAATTAAAGTATTAATCATGCAGAATGGCCTATTACAGAATAACACTGTATACAGTATATTATATTATTGATTATTGATGCATAAATGTGTTCATCACTTTAATGTTGCAGCTGATAAAGTTGAAAGTTTATATACTGCTGGGTATCTTAATATATAATAATACATCATAATTTATTAGTTGATTTATATTTTTGTATTAATAATCTAAATCTGCAAAGTAACTCAAGCAAATGTATAAAGTGGCAGAAAATGTAAAATAAATGTTAAGTACAAGTACATCAGAATTGTACTTAATTAATGTCATCACCGCTCAGTAGAGATTTGGAGTTTATTTTTCTGGAAGGATAAATGTAGTTGCAGCTTATTATAAACCGTCCTCACCACTTCTAGCAGGATGTAAAGGCCTCTGACTCAAGTAGTCTACCATGTCTAACTTCCACTTGCCTTCTGCAGACACTGATGATGACGCTCATATCGTGAGTGAAAAGAAGCTTATTCCATGGAAATAGAATAAACAAAAATATATCCATATGTGATGGACTATCAAAAACTGACCTGTTCTGGTGAGAATTACTGACATACAGTCTACAATCTGTGGTCTGAAAAACTGTTGCTCCCCATCCTGCTCCACTGAAAAGTAACTTACACTAATCAAACACAAATTATCCAATAGCAGAGCAGACTAGAGGAGTATAAGTTTTAATAGGGCTAAAATGCACACCAAAGAGTCAAAATGCATCAAAACCCATTCTACAGCAGGACTAAATGTTATGGCTCAAGTCAGGCAGGACAGGACTCAATAGCACAACTCAAAAAACAGATGTAAAAAAAAAAAAACAGTCTTTAATCAGTATCAAAAGTTCGGTACACAGGTGGTCAATCAGTGAAGCAAACAAGTCCAAAAACGCAAGGCTAGGGCGAAATCAAAAACAGGCAGAGATCAATACACACAAGGAGTCTTACACTATGAAGGATGGCGGGGACACTTTCTCACTGGGAACAAAGACGAACTGGCACAGAGGGGAAGGGAAGCACACATTAAATTCTAGTGAGGGGAGTGACTGACGATGCACAGGTGGACACAATCAGGGCGGGGGAAGACAATCGGACGTAGGTGAATGGTGATGGAAACTGGTTCAGAGGGAGGTGCTCAAAGGTGCAGGCGGGAAAGCGTACGGGCAGGAAGTGAAGTGATCTGAAATGAGAGGGAATGTTAGAATACAAAAATAAAACAGGAAGTGCAACATGCAAACAGAAAAATCAGAATAAACCTCAGACCTGGATGTTGTAACACTAAACCATAGTAGTTATCTTAATTCTAATGCACATCAAACATTTTGAATGACATAAAACAATGTATGTTTGCAAAGAGATTCAAATACAAAAAAATGTAAATAATACATCATACAATGCTCTTACAACAATGAAATTCGAAATTTTGACACACTACACTTCAGGTAATATTTTATATTTCCTATGATATTAATGTAGCTTGAAGCATTTTTTAATATTCACAGCTATTAGGGGGGCTGTTAGAGTGCAAACTGCTCCACTGTAAATTTTTTTAGGAAACCTGCTTTTTATTTTAAAATGTGTAATTTCAGATAATATTTTTGATATCACACAGGACGATGTTTTGTGATTACACTAGCGTCCAGAGGAGAGTGTTGTTTGTAAAGCCAACAGATTTTGTAATAGCTTTGGAAAGTCTTGATTTAATATAAACTAGAAACATCTGCAGTGTGTTAAAGGAGGAACTGTATTGGAATGAAAATAGTTTATTTTTTATTTATTTGTATAGACTGATTGTCTATACAGTATATTTTGTGTGTGTGTGTGTGTGTGTGTGTGTGTGTATGTGTGCGTGAGAACATTAACCCAGTTCTATCAGTGGGTCTGGGTTAATGGTGCCTTCAGGTACACCTCAAGAATTCCAAATTCCAACTTAAGTTTGTTGGTTGACATTTTTTCGAGATTCTTTTGATTTCACTGTTAGGGAAAGATTGTGTTGTCTTCTCAAATATATTCCCCTAAATATTTTCCTTAACAGTCATGATACTGAAACCTGTTTGTGTGCTTGGGGTACATTTTAGCAATTCATCAGATCTCAAAGCATTTATTTTAGATTGCTGTTTGCTGTAAATAACTGGCTAATTTCCAGAAGTACATAATATGTGTTTTAGGACCAAAAACAGGAGCCAAAATTTAAAAGATTAGGCATAAGATTAATTGGCTTGTAAAACACATTTATGTTTTGGTCTGGAGGAAAAGAGAATTATAACATTACATTACATTACATTTTTACAATTTATCTGCCAATTTATCTAACAAGAATATGAAAATTTGACTTGAAAAATACATTCATGTTCAAATATCAGCTATTAATAATAATAATATTAACTACACCATTTTTGGTTTGGAGGAAAAGGAAGATTTTAGATTTTTCTTTTTTACAATTTACTAGCTAATTTATGGGCATAAAATGATTTTGCTGCAAAAATAATCTTCCACTATTCAAATCCTCTCTATGTAATAATTTTAACTATTTTAAAAAGGGCGATTCTAACATTTTTTTTTTTTTTTTTTTTTTTTTACAATATGCACAAGCAAAATATATATATATATATATATATATATATATATATATATATATATATATATATATATATATATATATATATATATATATATATATCAATTTGAACTGTACTTTGTTTGGAAGATTAGATACTACTATGTATTTTATTTACAAGCCAATTCATCTCACAAACATGATATGAATTTATGAATATATTTTAATAACAATGTTTAGGATAATGATGTATTTGGAGGGAAGGGGAAAAGTTTTGTTTTTTAACTTACAAATCAATTTATTTTATCAGCATTCAAAAAATAGGCTTATCAACTATTACAGAATTTTAACTAATAGTATGCTACGTATTGAGGTAAAGGGATATTAATTTGTATTCATGTATTCAGTTAACTCGTGATACAATAATGCTCGTGTGGAGGAGGGATGTTTTCCAGCGTATAGTGGCGGGTTGTCCGACGGTCCTGTAAGGCAGCATAAAGCCGTGTAGCAGACAGTGAAGGGTTAAACTGTGTAATAGGATGAATGGATATTGTGGTGAGCAGCATCTGATTACACAGACGCCAGTAGGTATCGGAGGGGGGGAAGACAGTTATTGTATAACAGCCCAAACTACTTCTCATTCCCATCCAGAGAAGAAACGCATTTTATTTTGACTTTTCACACCGGAACTTTACTTGTTCGCCGAAGACAGACGCGTTATCTCGTGGAGAGTTTGTCGGATCTTCTCATCGTGTAAATGGCTGAGGGGGACCGACGGGTGACTGCTGAGTAAACTCACAATATGTCGCAGTTTGTGGAGGTTTATAAACAGGACTGACCGCTGTATTTATTAACGGGGATAAACATCGGGAGAGGCCGTCAGACCGGAGAGGAGAGCCGCTGAAGCTCCGGGAGGAATTCTGGTTTGTTCCTCCAGGTCGGAGAGAAACAGGTAAGAGACCTCACCTGTCTGCAGCCAGCACATGTTGACACTCTGCGCTCGCATAATACCGTTTAACATATATATATTTCCATATTACTGCGTATGTAACATCAGTACTTTTACTAACCGAGCTGTGTTTTAAACACCGAGGATCAAAAACTGGCGAAGATCACTGACAGTTGGCACCGATGCTAACGTTAGCTTAACAGTAACAGCTAACGTTAGCTAAAACTTACTTGTAGCCATCAGTTACATACGTGTACTTTTAGTATTTCCATTTCCCACTACTTTATACTTCTACTCCTCTACATTACAGAGGCAAATATTGTAACGTTATTTTTTACTCCACTACATTTATTTGACATTTATAGTTACTAGATATTTTTATATAGCTATGCAGTACTGCACTACTAATATACCCAGTGATATACAAAGTTAAATAACTTCATCTACTTATAGATTCTGTATGTAAGTATAAATTCGAAGTACTTGTGCTTTACTTGAGTATTTCACTTTATACTTCTACTCCAGAGGCAAATGTATTTTTTACGCTATTACATTTATTTGAGAACTTATGATAATTTGCAAATAATTAATGATGTCATGATGTAGATTAAAACCTTATTGATCCAAAGGGAGGAAATAAAAAGTTACCTATCAAATAAATATATATATACTTTAAGTGAGCGCCACCATACCAGCTTCAACATTAATGTAATGAACACAGGAATGCACCAATAGTTATAATCTAATATTATAATGTACATGATTCTGAAATAGGCCATTCATTCTGCATAATGAGTACTTTTAATGTTAGTACTGGTGTGAAAATGTGAATGCAGAAGGTAACATCATTTCTTGTTAGTTAATAAAACATTTATAGGTTTTGAAGCAGTGACTCTCATGACTTTTACTTTGGCAAATCAGACAGCTTACATACCTCATACCTTAAAGAAATAGTGACAATGCTTTGTGAATCTGACAGCTCATGATGGAAAAGAATAATTACCCAATGACATTTTGTTTCATGCTTTGAGTGAGTGTGGATTAGACACAGTCTCCACTAAATAATGTGTAACTACTGAAGGTTTCATCAGATGAAGCCAGCGGTCTTTTGGCTGATAGAAATCCATGTGACAAGCAGTCAGAACCATGGAGGGGCGGGGCAGACAGGCTAAGACTTTCCCCCAGCTTCAGGCTTCAGATCCTACCAAGCAAGTAGAATTTCATGGAAACCTGAAATATGTCAAGGCACAATGTGAATTCCTTCCCAGCTCTTCCATGGTTGGCTATCGGCTTGTGCTTTTTTTTTAAAATTTAAACTTAAGAAAGTGACACTCGAAGTCAAAAACTGAAGAGTGCAAATCAGGGTCATTTTTTATGTTTCTGTTTTGTTTTTATCACATCTCACCCAGCTGATTAGAGTAGACGCCTTTTTAACAAAAGTTAGTTTAGTTCCCATCGGTTAACCAGTAGAATTAATTATTTATCATTATGTAGGTAATAGTGTTATAGGACATAAAAGAGTCTTCCCCCAGAGTCTGTACTATCGCAATACTTGGGGGTTGGTTCAATATGTAATGCGATTTCCAAGTATTGCAATTTGAATTGCAATTTATTATAATTGTTGTTAACTTTTTAAATACTAGATCATGGGAAAAGTTTGAATCATGCATTTCTATGGACTATATCTTAATTAATCCAGTAAAAAGTTTCAGTTTTCACTTGATTTAGTCAGAGATGTCCTGAAGTTAAATATATCAGTCACTGCCAGAAAATATTTATTACATTTTTTCCAGCAACACAAAAATCAAATAATAGATATTTTCCCTACTTCTACTCATTGACTAAAGAAATGTTAGTCAACTAAGACCACAACGGCTGATTAGTCGACTAACTGACTAAGAGGAGCAGCTGTACTATAAAACAAAGATGATATCTTCAAGTATCTATTTATTGTCTTACCAACAGCCCAAAACAATATTCAGTGTACTATAATGTTAAGGAAAAGTAATAAATCCTCAAATTTGAGAAGCTGTAGCTGTCAAATATTTGCTCGAAGAATGACTTCTATTAGTTATTAAAATAGAGGCTGAATAATTTGCTGATCAACTAATTGTTTCAGCTCTGTTTAAAGAAACCAGCAGTCAGGACTTTTTTGTTAAAGGTATGTTCTGTCAGAGAATATAAGTCCTGAGTGTTCTGTGGTGAATTTTGTAGTCAGCAGTCATGCATTCACACTGGAGTCAAATGTGAACAGCAGGGGAAAACTGGTTCTGGGTTAATCTTTGCAATGTGCAACAGATTGTGCCAAACCAGCCTCAGGCAGCATCCTGGAGCCTGCCGAACTGTTGCAGAGCTCGTTGCAGAGCTATAGGGCTAGCTGGCACAGAGGCAGTTCTGGCCCAGCATGGCCTCAGCGATGTGGTTCTGGTTAGAAAAGAGCTGCAGGGAGAACAGCTGTGTGTATGGGAACAAGGCTGAGTTGTCCCCTTCTCAGTCTGCTGTACCCCGCCTCTCTGTGATCTGCTTTCATTTTGTTTTCTGTCCTCGCCTCGCCTCTCTCCCAGAGAGCTGTGCTCACATGGTGTGCTGACAGACACAGAGCCTCAGGCTGTCAGACGTTACAGGAATGAGATCACTACGAGTGGGACGGAGTGTGAAATGTTGAATGAATTGCTTAAAAGACCTGCAATTATATTTGATTGGTAACTTGAAGATCAAATGTTGCTGCATTGTTTCGTGAAAATGAAACATTTTCAATAATGTGATACTTAAGGCACAATTATATGTGGGTATCACAGGATATTGATGAAAGGCTTGTGAGAGATTATCACTAATTATCATATGGATATTATAACCAAGGAGATGAAGGCATTAAATGTTCTTTTCACTCAAAATCACCTCATGGTATTAATGTATAAAAGGTGACATTCCAGCTTCATCATGATTTTGCAACAGCTCATATCAGGTGATTTTTTTCTCCTAATATTTGATAGAAGTCAAGACCAGTTTTCCCTCTCTTTATTCACTGACTACATGTACATTAAGAAAATATTCTGTTATTCTTTTTGCCCTTATTCCAAAAAGACAATATTCTTAGCTGTTATAATTCATATATAATTCATTGTTATAATTTCTAATGAAATGAATATCACTAATATTCACAGTTACATGCAGCCATGCACACTCCACTTAACATGTAACCAGTGGCTAACTTGTTCTACCATGTGAACACAACCTCCCTCTTTGCGTCCTTCAATCACCTTCTTGAAAAGGTCAGTGTTGCGATATTTGCACTTATCCAGAAAACCTGTTGATATCAAAGTCTTTCATAATGTTTAACAGTAGGTGTGTTTTTCCTTCTAACCAGAAATGTGTTTTTTTTTTTTTTTTTTTTTTTTTTTTTTGCCACGCATCTCTGTAAACTGTTGGCTAGTTGGTTTGCGTATAACTAGAGCTGGACGGAAACAGGCAAGCTGCTGTAAAAAAACCCAACTGTGAAGCATGTTCTGAATGTGCTATATGTGCTGTACTTGTCCATAGAATGCTGAATAATATCATCATATCCCACATTTTAGTAATGCTCCATTCGGAATAAGGCCCACTTCAAAATATCCTAACAGAATATGTTTACGTGACACGTATCCAGAATATTGTCATATTCAGAATAATAATATAATATTAATGTCTGTGTTATAAATCATGACTGGACTCTGGAGTCTGGAGTATAAACATTAGACCATTTTATCCCCCTAGAAGGTGAAAACAAGTTTTATGTTTTTATTTAAAGTGTCATATTGTTTAATTTTGAAGCCAGAATCATGAGTAACCATCATTTACAACAAATGCGTCACCGCAGTGAATGAAGCATCAACATGAATGATTTTGCTCTGGTTTGGTTTCTTGGAACAGGTCTGTCTTTGTTCCTCTTCCTCTGCAGCTCTCACTAGCATATCACCTCATGTCATGAAGCAGCTTGTATGTGGTTTTGCATTATTTGATGTTCATTACTAACCAGCTGCATTCATTGTGTGTTCTGGGTGAAGAGGGTGGGGCTCTTGGCTGAGTTGGCTCTGGCTCGCGAAACATTCAAAAGTGAAACTGGTGTCAAATTGTAATAGTTTACCAATCATGATAATGGGAAGAGGGCCTCCGAGTGGCTGTGATCTCAGCTCTCACTTGGGTTTCAGTTAACTTAAGTGGAAGTTTTGATCCTACAAACATAATTGAATAGCTGAAAAAAAACCCATTTATTTCAGTAAATGTGATGTTTCCAATGAAAAAAAAGTCTGGTTCACTACCAAAACAAGTGCTCCTCAATGCAAATTATTATCACTAGAGATATTTACCGTAGTTACCATTTTTTTCTTCCCGATACCAATTCCAATAATTATTATTGTCCGCTGATACTGATCCAATACCAGTATGATTAAAAAATATTATTATTGTTATTGTTGTTGTTGTTGTTGTTGTTGTTGTTCTTATTATTATTATTATTATTGTTAGTAGTAGTAGTAGTATTTACAGCTTTTTACTACAATACTGCGTTTTCCTTGCTCTGACTACCATAACACTCCCCACTAGCACCGCATTGTTGTTGTTTGCTATTGACTCATGACAAACTACCTGCAACCAGTTCTTCTTCGCTGATCTAAAACACTAATTGCCAGTGGCAGCCATGATACCTCCAGAGCGACATCACAGTGAAGAATACTGTTTTGGAGCGGCAATTCTTCTGGTTAAACAAGTTCATTTTTTCTGGATTAATAAATTACTGTATCAGATCAGTGTGTGAACTGGTGCACTAGCCAATATGTGATACTGAATTCTGGGCACTATTGGATGCATTCCTGATATTGGTATCAATTTCGGAACAACTCTAATTTTCACAAAAAGGTGTTTTATACTATGTGGGTTTTTTTTTGTTTTCGCCATATGATGTGTCATATTTTGATTGATTTATTTTGATATGATATTTATTGTGTCAAAAATTTAAAACACTGTCATGATGCAAAATAAGAAATATCATATGGCAAAAAATGCAGAAACATGAAATATAAAAAACCTCATGACCTAAAGAGAAATACACCTTTTTTTTTTTTTTAATTAATACGGCTAATTTATTTCCTTATTTTATGTTTGAGTTAATGCTGATTCAGGTTGATAGAATATGAATCCTTATTTAGATTTAAATGTCTAAATAAAAAAATCAAACAAAGAATTAAAGTGAATTGTTTCCTTTGCATATGTATGTATTTACTGTTAAAGGACAAATATATGTTAAAAGAACAATTATTTTGCTTTTTATCTTGAAAGCAACCTTCAAAATAAAAGTAGAAATGAGGTTTCTTGTGATAGATGACCTGTCTCAAACATGTTTTGAGTCTCTACAAGCTGGGAAACATTCAAAAATCTGAAAATGTGTTCTTGAACATGATCAGAAGTACTACTATTTAAACCTGACACTCCCTTCCCAACTCATAGCCCAAGCAGGTAATTTTAGAGGTGTGAGCTAACTGCTCTGACCTCCTCTTATGGGGGCTGCTGGTCCTCTGGCTGTTTCATTATCCGTCCACTACCAGCTCCATGTGTGGCATTTCACCCCGGCCCCCAGAATGTGCCACCTTCCAGCCCGCACCAAGCTTTATAACAGGCTGCCGGTCCAGCCCTGTCTGAATGCTGCTGGGATCTAACCGCATGCTGCTCCGCTGTCTAACAAACCTATGTGTGTTTTCTCTTTGCTGTTGCATCTACTCTTGAGGGATCCTCCTCTCTCTATCTGTCCCTGCTGTGTCTCTCAGGCCCGCGGAGACAAAGACTGTCTTCTGTTTGGACATCTGTCCGTCTCTAATTTTGTCTCTGATAAGGTAAGTTCTGCTGTCACTCTGGGCTCTATATGCTTCAGCACTGTTTTGATCCTGTGCAACATGTGATGTGTGTGCTGTTTCTGTTCATTATCATGCTTATTGTGCTTGTGTCATCAGTGGTGGAAAGTAACTAAGTGCTTTTACTGAAGCGCTGTATGTACTGTAAGTACAATTCTGAGGTACTTTATACTTCAATTCCACCACATTTCAGAGGCAGATATTCCAGTCCGCTACATTCATGTGACAGCTGTAGTTAATTTCAAAATATAACACATTTGGGTGCCCCGATAGCTCAGTTGTTAGGGTGGATGCCCATATAACAAGGCTGAGTCCTAACTGCGGTGGCCTGGGTTTGAATCCGCCCAGTGGCCCTTTTCGCATGTTGCTCCCTCTCTGTCTCCCACTTTGTAAGCTATCCACTGTCCTATCAATAAAGTTTAAAATGCAAAAAAAAATCTTTAAAAAAAGAAGAAAAAAAGTATAATGTGTTTTAGTTTAAAAAAAACATGCATTTGTTAAAAAAAAAAAAAAAAAACCCTGATGCTGAGGCCCGGCAGGGAATCAGTGTAGGCAGGGTTTGGAAACACTGGTGATGTTTGTAGAACTGAAACGTTGCGTTGGCAAAGACTCGTAGTATGGGGATGTTTTTATTTTTATTTAGCCTTTATTTACACAGGTACAGTAATCTCATTGAGACATGCAGTCTCATTCTCAAGAGAGACCTGATATTTGGTGGCCTAACTTTTTGTGGCCATCTGGCCATAGTTAATGTCGAGTCCTGACACATCTGTTTTATGCTTTTATCATATCTTTACTTTTTAAGTGTGACACCCACACAGTTATCTCTGCTTGCACTTGCTACCAGCCACATAATTCTTGATTTGTTTACTTAGTTGATGGTAGCTCTTTGCCAGATGGTATCTGTTAAGTCTTTGAATGTGATTGAGCCTGACCTGATATGAATCAGATCAACCCATGAAGTAAGAGGATTTTCTAGTCAGTTACACATCTGAATAGTGAAAATACTGCACTACTTAGTATATTTATTTCATCACATTTTTTTTAAGAAAATGATGTGTGGCTTTTAGGAAAAGCTGCAGTGTTTGTTTTCCCACTTCATCTTGGAAAGTATTATCCAGTCAGATTTAGGATAGATTTATGTTAAACGACATACGTCTCAAGCAACACACACAGATATTACCCCTGATATGCTGTTGCCTTTATATTATTTGATGAATTTCGCTGTTTCACCTTGACAATGCTGATGCATTGCCAAAATGACATTTGAATATTCTTTCTTTGAGGTTTGAACTCTTGGAATACCTACACATTATGTCCAGGATACTGTGTCCTAACTGGCCCAGAGCTGAACTTTTATCAGATAGTCTGTTTCTATTTATTCCCGTCACTCACATTGAAAGCACCACAATGGATGAGCAACGGCTGCTTGATGAAGCTGAAATGAGGAATTATTGATTTGATACTGCCTCACTTCAGTACAAAAACCTAAATACAGTTGTGCTCAAAAGTGAAGAGAATATGAAGGATAACATAAAAACTTTTTTTTCCACTCATGGTTAGTGGTTGGGTGAAGCCATTTATTGTCAAAAAACTGTGTTTACTCTTTTTAAATTATAATGACAACAGAAACTTCCCAAATGACCCTGATCAAAGGTTTACATACCCTGGTGATTTTAGATAGATAGATAGATAGATAGATAGATAGATAGATAGATAGATAGATAGATAGATAGTTTATTGATCTATTGATGACAGAATAAAGTGTGAAGTATATACAGAGAATCTAATTATAATCTAATTCTAAGAAAATTAAACGCTATACACTATAATAATAAAATAATAATAATGATATGATATAATGATATTGTATATAATGTAATGTTATATAACATAACATGATATATACTGTATGTATGATATATAATATAATATAGGTAGATATAGATATATAGATATAATATAAAGGTATAATAATAATATAAATACAATATACAATACAATACACAATATAACATAATGTATTACTGTATAATGCTATATAATACACCTGACCAACAATTAGCTGGGGGTCTAAATAAATCACACTAAATATAGACTGTCATTGGTTACACCAGAATAAAGTGAAGGTTCTGCAGTGGCCGTCTCAGTCTCCTGACCTTAATATCATTGAGCCACTCTGGGGAGATCTCAAATGTGTAGTTCATGAAAGACAGCCCAAGAATTTACAGGAACTGGAGGCTTTTTGCTAAGAAGAATGGGCTGCTTTACCATCAGAGAAAATTAAGAACCTCATCCACAATTACCACAAGAGACTTCAAGCTGTCA
This sequence comes from Pterois miles, assembly GCA_947000775.1. Lineage (NCBI taxonomy): Eukaryota > Metazoa > Chordata > Actinopteri > Perciformes > Scorpaenidae > Pterois > Pterois miles. The sequence continues at coordinate 5,124,367 of CAMQGK010000479.1, read as the reverse complement.
TTGATGTTAAAGGGAGCAATACAAGGTATTAAGAACTGGGTTATGTAAACCTTTGATCAGGGTCATTTGGGAAGTTTCTGTTGTCATTATAATTTAAAAAGTGTAAACACAGTTGTTTGACAATAAATGCCTTCACACAACCACTAACCATGAGTGGAAAAAAGTTTTTGTTTTATCATTCATATTCTCTGAGAAATGGCCAAGAAATCATAAATTCTGCCAGGGTACGTAAACTTATGAGCATAACTGTAAAGTGACAGCTGGCTAGAGGGAGATCCTAACCCTAACCCTAACCCTAACCCCAAGACATTACCTGAGAGTTTCCTATTTATTGTTGGCTATATTGTATGTCATTTCCAGTAAATATCACAACACAGTATGACATGTGTGGACTGCTTAAAAAATAATAAAATAATAAATAAGCATCAGAAGATACTATAGCTACTCAACTGTCATTTAAGTGGATATGTCTCCTGTCTGACCTGCAGCACACAGCTGATAGGTATGTGGTTTATTTACATGATGTAAGGTAACGCTTGCTGTTAGGACGTGATGTCTTTTTTTGGGGGCCCAGTTCTCTGCCATCATTACAGTTGCTTTTGAATTAGTCCTTGTTCAGCTTGACTTAATGTTAAAATTTAATTTTAAATCAGTGGCAGTGACATGTGACTCCCATCATGTGGTACTTTTAGTGAGTGACAATTGCTGTAATGTTGCTTTTTTTTCTTTCACAATTGATTAGTTTTCATATTCAAATATCTGTGGGTTGTTTTAATTTAGAATATTCGTTGACAGACAAGATAATGGTTTTGATCTTCTCAAGTAACTCTCACTAAATATGGAGCTATTCCTTTAAACATCTTCATACAAACTAGGTTTAAATGACATTTATTAGACTGTCAGCTGGGGATGCTAATTTTGAAAAAATACATACCTAATTAGTAGCCATTAACCGACAAGATTTCTGCCTTGCATGCAGCAGTGCACCAGCAGAAGTATATGACCACAACAGTCAACAGTTCACAATCAGGAGAGCTACTGTAGCCCAAAGGGTTCACACATTTTTTCTTGCAACTGTATATTGATTCTAGCATTTATTATTAAAGAGTTGTAACTGATCAGATACAGTCAACAGTGAACTTTTTTTTGTTGTGTTCTTCGATTACTTTATATGTTCCTCGATATAGTGTTGCATACCTGGTGAGTTTACTGTTGTTAGGGTGCATTGCTGTATTCATCAGAAGTCTGACAACATTAAATAATTTCATTTTAGTCTGGATTTGAAGCTGCTGGCTGTGACCATGGTGAAGCACTCCTTCTGTTTTACATTCTCACAGTCTTCACTCTTCACTCAGCATGTTTGTGCTTATTTGGCAGTTGTGATGACTCTGAGGTCAGAGGAGCAGTGAGAATCAAGTCCTCCTGTTGGAATTTTAGTCAAGCCTCAGTTACAGCTGAGCCACACACTGTGGTGGGTTGTACCGTGGAAACAAGGCTATTAAAACAGTTTGAGGGCAAGCTCATCCAAGTAGTGGTTCACTCCTGAACACATCTACAAACTCCTGACTTAATTCACTTGCCATTCCAAGTGACAGATAGTGCAGTATGATAGTGGCTTTCAAACAGACCCATAGTGTGCTTTATTTTTGCCAACAGCATGGCCATTTCAGCGTGGTTATCATTTTCTTTCTTTAAACACCGAGTCTCTCATTTGGGAAAGAGACACAGAAGCAGCTCTGGCACACAGCTGTTTCTCAGGCTCTGATATACGGCCAGCTGTTGGCAGAGTAACAGCAGCTGCAGCAAAAAGAAGTATTTGTTAATAGATGTTTGAACCTCCAGGCCATGATATGTACCTGCAGTACATACTCTCACAAACCCTGCTGGAATGCAGGCGTAGCAGAGGAGCTTATAGACTAATACTCGCACAGGCCTCCACATGCTCAATACGTAGAAGCATATAGACTCAGCCTGGCTGCAGAGGGAAACTGTTGGTGTACATTAATCAGATTAATGAGTTTTTCCAGTGGAGCTTATGAGGTCTGGACCAGCTGGTCTCTCCCCTCCTCCTCTTCACATGGCCTGACCCATTTCCCTATAAACCAACAACCGGAATCCTCCCTCTGTCTCGCCATTTTCTATCTATCTGTCTGTCCGTCCCTCCGTCCGTCCTGGCCCTAATGTAATGACTGGACAGACTACCTGGCTGCCTTTTGTGCACTCTGCCCGTGCACTCATTGTGCATCACCAGAGTTTTCCACAAGCTGTTAGTTTTACAGCTGTGAGTATTAATAGTCACATTTGTTGTTTATGTTCATAATGATAATTTTGGGGGAGTGTCTTTGGAGGAGGTCTGAAGGGACGGACTGTCAGTGTTGATGACTTGGTGACTTTCTCTCTAGATTTAGGGACTTTGGAGTGAGTGCTGCCAGCTACTTTCATTGGAAAATAGTTGGCAGCAATGGGCTGGTATTTTAGTTTGGACTATTTTTAAAATCAAGAATGCTTGTTTCTACAATATTACCTGCCTGAAGCTTTAACTTCAACTTTTTAAATTTTTAAAAAAATTTTGGCAAGTACAACCCTGATGCAAAAAAACAACACAGATGACAAACCACATTTAAAGAAATACTGCACTGAAATTTGGAAACAGTGAAAGTGGAAAAAAAAAAAGTCATCAAAATTTCAGTAGAAACTTTTCAAGTAACTCCTACTTCTCCGAAGTTGAATTGTTTGTTCAATATCTTCCAAACAATCCTTGTTTTGCCAGTAAACTGCTAAAAATGCTACTTCCAGTCAAGGTCTGTGAGATCCCCTGACTTTTCACCTAGCGCTACCATTAGATCATTAATTTAATAATTTCATTAACCTTTTTCATGTCATGTCAATCACAGAAATAAAGGCAGATTTACAAATTTTATTTTTTTAAGTCAATTTAGACAGCTGCTTGCCACCATTTCGTAGCACATCCCCAGTCCACATTTTGCTGATGCAGATGTCTTCATATTTTTATTCCCGCTTTCAAATCTCTGATTGGCTCAGTTGTTTTTTTTTTTTTTTTTTTTCCCCAACGGGAGGAAACAACCATCACTGAGCATAAACAAAAATTGTGAGCAGAAACGACCTAACGCCAAATTCATACCAGACTGCGGCAAAGTGTGGCTTGATGCAATAATTCAATCTTTCTGTGGCCGGGAGGTGTGTTGTTGTGTTTCAGGTGGAAAGAAATTCTGGGTGACATAGGTCAACATGTCAAGGAATCACAGGATCTGTTTACTGATTGGTTGCGGATATTCTCTGGCTGCACTTCGCCATTAAAAGTTAAACTTTCCCCAACTTTGTTGGCCACATTTCACTACAGAATCGAACAATCGCAGGTGTAGACTTCTACTGTTAATGTCATTTGATATCTGATTCATTTATGTGGCTGTGTCTGTATTTTGTGCACATTTATTCGTTCATCTGAGCTTGAAAAACCAGCTCCACGTCCTTTCGAGCTGTTGCTGTTACAGAAACCACATGAGAAGATGCTATGTGTTGTAGTGCTATCAGACCTCCTCCTCTTCCTCTTTTTCATATCTCCACTGTGTCTCTTTAGCTTGTAAACTTCTGTCTTTATTTCACATTTCTTTTCCACACAGAGGTGGCAAGCAACACTTTGCTCATCCTGAAGTGACTTTGTGTTTTCCTGCACTTCCCTCGTTGCATCACTTATCTGTCTCAAACTTTGCTCTCTCATTCCTCTTGTCTTTTAGCGTTCGTTCCATCACCTCTGTCCTCTTTCAGCGGCTCTCCTGTTCTCTGCTGGTCAGGCCTGACAGGTTGCTGCCCAGCTTTGGATCAAGGGCCAACCTTTAGCTTTTGGATGATTTCAGATGGTTAATGGACTAAATGTAAATGAAACCAGGGGCCAAACTGACACAAACATTCTTGAGGCAAAAACAGAATTGTAATGGAAGACACATTTGAAATGGTGATGACACATGAAAAGTTTAATGATTCCTGAGTATTTTCCACAGTTCACATCAGTTGTGACATTTGAAATGACATTTGAAATTTTTTCCACAGCAGTACAGTATGTTTATCTCTTGAGAGAGAGACTTAAATACCTGGATGGAAAACCTGGAGTACAGATGCTTGAAGGAAAAGTTTAACATTTTGGGAAATACCCTTATTCGCTTTCTTTCTGAGAGTTTGTAAGATAGACATAGGACGAAATAAAATTAAGAATAAAAGGTCAAAAATCAAGAAAACATAAACATAAAAAAGAATATTACTATAAACATAAAAAATGTACAACATATCTGAATCTAAATTAAACTGAAAATGCATAGAACAAATTAATTATGAATTATGTACAATATCAGAAATAAAATGGAAGTGCTTTACAATTTTGGTAGCTTTGTTCAGAAATGTGCTAAAGAATGTAAATGTCAGTCTCAAGTCTGTGGTACATATGAATCTATCTAGCAATTGGTTAGCTTAGCATAAAGACTGGAAACAGGGGGAAACAGCTAGCCTAGCTCTGTCCAAAAGTAATAGTCACCTTCCAGTACATTTGGAGCTCATTAATTAACACAATAAAATGCTGATCTTAGCTTTTATTGATTGAGCTTTAGAGGTGTTGGTAGGTGGACTTTGTTAACTTAGGATGGAGCAAAGGTTGTTGTGTCCAGTCTTTGTTCTATGATACGATACGATACAGTGTGATGCAATACAATACAACGTTATTGTCAGTTTGCACTGAAATTCATTATTGATTCATTATTTAATGTTTATGGTAACATAATGTTACTGCGTAACATAATGTTACCATAAACAGACAAAAAAGATGCATCAGTTGTACATACAGGACAAAGCCAAAACACATTGCAACTAACCATACATACGCATAACATTAAAAATGACCTTCTGTCCTTTGGATTTATATCTCTTTAGCAGCACAATAATTGTTTCTACGCTAATTTAGCTAGCTGCTGATGTTAGTATCATGGGAGTGAAATATAGTCTATTAATCATCTAACTCTTGGCAAGAAAGCAAAAAGGTGTATATCCCAAATGCTAAACTTTTCTTTTTAAGTGAACATCTCATTCCTCACTACTTGCTGGCAAACCTGCATTTCACCTCATACATGGTGAGCAAGTATAAGTGAATCATGTGAACAACAGTGTTAGATCACTTTATCATATTGTAATTTATTAATCATTTGACAATTTGTGCATTGTGATTTTGCTAAACTAAGTGCATATGAATGTCTTGTTAATTTAGGTTGTCACATTGGCTGGTGAGTGAAGCAAATCTAGCAGCCACTTGCATATTTTACTGGCATTTGACTGGTGGCTGGTGCTAATTTCCAACGCTGGTCACAGCTGATGTGATCCCATTGCAAGATGATCTCTAGTTTATTTAGTCAGTGTCTGCACACCTGTAGAAGGTATAGAATTAATACAAGTGCAAGCAGCCCTTGCTTTCAATGAGCCACACCCAGATACACACACACACACACACACACACACACACACACACACACACACACACTTGTGGTGTGTAGGAAATAGGAGCAGTAATTAGTGATCCATTGCGAAAACAGTTTTCTCATACTCACTCATGTTCCAGCACGCTGGTGGCAGATACCTCTGCTGCCAGCATACTTACCATTCATCTCTCACACACACACCACACACACACACACACACACACACACACACACACACACACACACACCTATCATCCTCCTGTTGCCTCCACCTCTCTCCACTGCTACAGTTTGGAGAGAAAAGAGAAAATTAGAGCTCAGCTGTCACAAGGGGATTAGCTGCAGCATCTGAGAGGTGTGATTGTGTTGTTGGTGTGTTGTTGAACGTCAGCGTTTGGTTAATCTTGAACGTCACTTCTTTGTTCAGACACACATACACACACACACACATACACACACACACCTATAGATGCATTAAACCTGATCTCTTTTATTCAAGGCTCAGCCTAATGTCAGCAATGTAACACAGCAATGTAACAATGTAACGTGCAAGTCTGGGCTAACTGTAGAGTTTATTTAGATTCAGTCCCACATTGTTCCCTGTAGAGCTCACCAAGGATACTGTTGTACACTGCATCTAACTTAGCAGCAGTCTGCTCCCAGTGCTCGTCTAAATCCACTGCTGTTATTTTGGGAGTCAACTAGTCATTTACAATGAGAGAGGACATTGTGAAACAGGGAGGAGGAAAATAACCAGGATCTTCTCACAGTTTTGTCAAGTCAAGCTTTGTTGTTATTGTTGTCGTTGTTGTTGTTGTTGTATAGCAACAGAGTAAGCTCTAACAAAGGTATTGTGTTCTCTCTGATGCTTTTTTAACTGTTCATAAAGGCACATTAAAACCTGTTTCACATCAAGCGCAGATTTTCATCTGAAAAAAATAAGATAAGATAAGATATTCCTTTATTGGTCCCACAGTGGGGAAATTCACATATTACAGCAGCAAAGTGGATAGTGCAATAAAGACAAGAAGCATAGATTTAAAAACAATATTAATACAATAAAATAAATAAATTGGTATATACATAATAGAAAAAGTAAGTAAAGCCAGAAGTATGTCCTTTATATCAATAAATAAGTTTGTTGTGAATGTGACTGTGATTGTGGTTTACTGGGAGCAGTGCTGGTTGTGGAGTCTAACAGCTGCAGGCAGGAAGGACCTTCTGTAACGCTCCTTCGTACACTTAGGGTGTAGCAGCCTGTCACTGAAGGAGCTCTCCAGAGCTCTGATGGTGTCTCTCATGGGGTGGGAGTCCTTCTCCATCATGGATGACAGCTTAGCCATCATCCTCCTCTCTCCCACCACCTGCACTGAGTCCAGAGAGCATCCCA